>QRFJ01000673.1:0-98336 GCA_006176705.1 Cocos nucifera | reverse complement strand
TGATTTTGAGTTTTGGAGCCAATCCTTATAATTTGGTCTGGTCAGGTCTATGGGTGTCAGGTTTCGTGGCTAGTGGATTGGATGCAGACATTTTTCTATAGAGAGTCAATATTTCTAGTTAGATATTGTAATTAAGACAATCAATTTATTTAGAGATTTTATTTTTAAATAAATTAGCTCCCACTATTTTTTTGGATTCCTACACTTCCTCTGTAGAGATGCAAAAATCTCCATGATTATTGATTTTTAGTGGGTGGTGCGGTCCCACCGACTTACTCATCACCTCACCTAACAATTATTGATGATGGGTTAGCCAATAAGTGAACAACTCTTGTTCAATGATTCTCTAATCATGGTGCATCCAAACTTAGTCTCTAATTCATGAATCTCACCGTATCCAAAATATTGATCCACTCTTTAGTTAAGTCAGACCCACCATTTGCATAGATTGGATTCCTAATTGAGTCTCTCACCATATCCAGAATATTGAGCCCAATTCATCCTCCAGCCCATAGCATCCAATGCCTAATAGACATGGTTGCATCTTCCCAGTGCAACTGAGCCACTATAACCAGCCAAGAACAATCAACCCCGAAAAGGGCCCGCACATCTACAATGGTGGAAGACCTTAACTTAATCTTTTTTTAGGAAGATTTGATTTAGGTCTCATTAAACTAGACTTGACATAGTCATAACCATTATGACTAACCTAGTGGCATGGGTTAGCTCAGATTATTGACCACCTCAGATTAGAATTGAGTCAACAAACATGGCCAGGTAAGTGAGATCGGTGGAAGGGATATGCCATTAACTCGACAAAAACACATTCGAGTCGAGTAGCTCCTAATTAAAAATCAGTTAGTTGTATCTGCCAAACTTACCTTAGACACCAAATTGTTGAGACAGAACCAATCGGGTTAGCCTACATTCCAGACTCTAACCATTGAGCCTAATTAGATCTTAGCTTGATTGATCACTCACATGACTCGATCTTGACCCAGACTTAATCCTATTAGGCTGGTCAATTTAAGCATTATTGATTTCATCTAACCAACTCTTGATTTGGTTTGATCAACCGCTAGACCTAATTGAGCTACCCAAGCCCGAACCCAGATTTATGAATATGTCTTAGATCTAAAATTCTAAATTTTAGACCTAATTGATATTTCATAAACTTAATTCTTAGTTAAGTTAGGGTTCTTAAATAAAACATGTAAATAAGATCCTAGGATTTTAGGATTTAGGGTTTTGCAGAAAGTAAGGTTTAGTTTCTGATTAAGGACAAACGTGCAGCACCCCTACACATCATAAGAACACCCCATTGAATGGGAGAAGAGGGTCTTTATGCCCTACTTTGTTCTTATAACTGGACGGCCAAGGGGAACGCCTTAATCAGAAAAATAACTAATCTACAAAAGCTAATTGGATCTAAGCATATATCTCATATAAAAAAATAGATCTAATTAAAACATGTTATGTATATATCACATATATCATGCATGCAAGTTTTTCAGATCTAAATTATGTCATAATCATTTAAAAAATTAAATTTAAATTTGATCTTATCAAATAAAATTTAATCTAGATCTATTTGCAGAACTATTCTACAACTTATCTAAACATGCAACTATCATATCTCATATGAACAAATTAAATTTGATTTATTTTTTATTTTCAGATCTAATTATAATATTTATAATATTATAAAATATAAAATAAATAAATCTAAAAATTATATTTAATCAAATAAAAAATATGATTGTGCTAGACTACACATACAATAATTCTATACCTAGTCTAGTTATGTATCTCATACATATTAGATCTAGATTAATTAATTTTAATTTTTTATTTTTCTAATTTTAGATCTAATCATATCTCATGTAATATCTAAAATCACTAATTAATTAGATTAAATCAGATCTAAAAAAAATTTATAAGAACCTGGCTCTGATACCAGTTAAAGGAAAATCCTGATTTTTCGGGGTCAGGTTCATTCAAATCTGATTGGATCGAGTGGCATATTTCAAAAATCACCTCTTAGATCCTAATTAGATTTGATATATTTGAGATCTAATTTTATGATCTAATGAATAAAAAAATAAAACTAAATTAATTCTGAATTAATTTTACCTTGATTCTGGGTAATCTGATTACCTATTGATGATCCTGCCGAAGCTCTGAGGTTCTAGATCTAGCCGCGCAAGCACCTGGCCTCTACCGATATCCCCTGAGGCTGGATCTGGAGATCTTCTCCTTTTCTTTTTTTTCTCCAAAAATCAAATTTGGATCTAATTTGGAGAATCTTCAAAGCTTTTTCTGAAGATCACCCATCGTCTTTGCAGCAGTGCTGCCCTCTTCCTTTTTCCTCAGCCTTTTCTTGCCTGACTCACACTAATATGAAGGCCCAACTTTCTTGGGCATGGAGAGGAGGGAGAGGGCTAGATGGTGGCAACGAGAAGGGAGAGGGACAGCCTTATGGCATAGCTTAGAAGAGGAGCTCTTAAAAGTGGGCGCAGATAGGGTCTTTTTATAGACTCTGCTGCGTTATGCAGTGCTGCATCACCCCAGCCAATCATGTTGCTTTGTGCAATCAGATCTAAATCTGATTGGTGGGATGACATCACCTGATCCAATCAGATGAGAGACCCATAGGTTCATTCTTAGATGGTGCCTAAGACTGGTCAAAGTAGATACCCAAGGGCCACCTAAGTAGAAACCAAGAAGCAACCTAGAGTCCCATCCATATGGGATTCCAGCTTTCCTATCCATGGGCGCATGCAATCCTAGGCATGTACCCCATTCTTTCCAATTTCCAAAGAGAGGACAAGCCCCTATTTACTCTCCAATAAGTGCATGACACATGGATAGATGTCGAAGGGTCAACGGTCAATGTTTGACCAAGTCAAAGTACAAGAATTAGCAGATGACGAAAAATGGCAGGTGTTGTCTCAAATTTATCTGATAAATTAAGACAACCCTTTTCTAACTTGGACAAGCTCCAGTCAGACTAGGTAAAGGTACCTGAGTGAGCACAAACTCATTTGGCTCAACTAAGACAACTTTTATGATAGAAAAAAGAGAATGTTAGGCTCAATCATGTGCTAGCATGATTTTCTTGAACCTAATTGAATCTTATTCAAATCAATAGAACTGGGTAAGTTCAATTGATGATATCCAGATCCAAATCCTTATTTGTGTGACCCAATTAGGTTCACTTCTGTATGGTAATGGGATATGTCATGATCTCCATCATCGATATCATTGAAACTTCTTTTGATGGATCAGAACTCTTCTAATTCAAACAACTTAGAATGATCGATCATCTAAATCATTCTAATTGCTCCAAAAATCCATCAGTGACACCTAGCAGCATATGGTTGCAATCCATCAAAACTGAAAATGAACCTCTCGGTGTAGCTACTTGTGTCATTAAGTTCTTCTATCTTGAGCTCCAATCAGATTAGGGTTAAGGTGAACTTGTCAAATCCTAATTTCTATCATATGATTTAATCATTTGATTTAAGATCGATGTGAAAACCTTAATAAAAACTCTTTCTACTATTTCACTCTCTACCATGGCCATGAGCTTATGGACTTGATTCTCATGATTATCATAGGGCTGCTCCTCATCCACTGAGCTAGATAGATTCAATCTTGGTGCAATCCAATTCCTACAATGAACATACTATAGCCAACATACACCTTAGGATTTCGAATGGCTAGGAGACCGAGTTATGGTGTAGTCAAACTATAACATCCTTAAGGTGAACTGTCGATGTACCTCAGATCAAAGAACTAAACACACTACTACAGCATCGAGTCAGTCATCGACGAAAAGGTAGACTTTCTTATAACTACTCAAGGTGGTCACGCTCAGTACTCTTGTTCTCTAACAAGTAGCTGTACTCTCGCTCTGATGTCTCTACACCATAGACTTAAGACTCATCTACTACAAAGAAGCGATTGTACACTAACCTTCCAGATCAATCACCATCCTCATGATGATTGATAAGCATCATAAATTCATTAATAAAAGTATTAATTTATTAATTAATTTATATTAATTTTTAAGATTTATTAATCAATTTATATATAATTTTTAAAAAATTCATATTTTTATTAATTAAAAAATTAATTAAAAAATAATAAAAATAAAAAAATAAAATTTTAATATCAATAGAAAGAGCTCATTTTTTTGATCATAATAAAATAAATTTTGAGTAAAATAGAGCTAAAATGGAAAAGATATGAATTTTTAAAGATATAAAATAAATAAAAATTAAATAAAAAAGAAAACGGCTCAGTCTGCTCCGTAAGCTAAGCCACCAAGCCATCAAAGCTGACTCAGTAATTGAAGCCATCATCCGGTCCATGATCTAGGCATGGACCACCAGCTCAGAAGAAACCGATGAATCAGAAATTACCACGTGGCGGACCTAGACCCTTAAAGGGTCCACAAAAATTTATCGCGGCTCACAGGGTATTTTGGTCTTTTCACTCAGCAACAAGAGCACTGATTGGCTGCGGTGTGCATTGTGGCCGATCCATGGGAACAATAATTATATGATCGGATGACTGTGGTTGATTGCGGTCAAGATCGGACGGCGGTGGTGATTTTTTAGGTTTGATTCAAATTCTATCAGTGATCTGGCATGATCCGACGGCCAGAAAACCAAGTGATGAAGATCCAATGATCTAGAATACTCCCGGCGGTGATTAAAACTCCCGAAGCATGATTTGCGGTCAGATTTCCTCCATCAAGTGCAATCCAATGGTCAGAAATTGATCCAACCCGATCTGGGCTGATATGCATCCGATTTTGATGATTTTTGGATCGTTGGATTACTATTGAATGGCCAGATTTCACTAGGCTTACTAGAGTCATATTAGAGCTATTTTGATTCAAATTTTATTCAAATTTCTTTATATTTTGATGATTACAAAGGCTATTAGTCCCACATTGCCTTTAGAAAAAAATAACCAGCCCTCCTAGCTCTATAAAAAGGATTCCAAGCAATGAACATCTCTTATCAAGGTGAAGCTTTGGTATAGGGCTAAGCCAAGCTATGGGTTAAAGACTGCTTCGAAGTAATGGGTGCCGAGAAGAAGAGCCGAGCTTCTACACCATCTTTCTGCCAATGTCGATCCAAGATCAGAGATCAGGCGATTTTATTCTTTTTAAATTCCATGTATTTAAATTTTGAAATTTTAATTAATAAAAATTTTATTTTTCCACTTTTATTTATTACTTTTTATTTTTATTGTAATTTAATTTCTACACTTTAAATTATTGCTTTGCAAGTAGATGCTAAGATCTAACTAGTAGATCTTAGTACCAAGTTTAAATTCCTGCATCTTTTAATTTTTATTTTCAATCTTCCGACTTCAGTTTTTATTTCAAAATTCAAATCATTTTCTTTTTCTTCTTAAAAAAATCAAAGATTTCAAATATAAAAACATTACCTTCCCTGTGGACTCGACCCAACTTACTGCTATCTATGTATTTTCAATGATTTTAAGAAGTCGGATTAAACTGATAAACATGGTATCTTAACGACAACATCGCGAACCTATCAGATTTTGGGCACCATTATCGGAGAATATTTTTGATTTTTGATTTTGATTTCTTTGATTTATTAAAAATAATTTTGGCAAACACACCAAGTTTTTGGCGTCGTTACCGGGGAAGGCACGGACATTAAATTTTTTATCTCTTTGATCTTTCTATAAATAAATTGTAAATAAAATTTTTATTGCTTGCTAATTTTTTTTATTATTTTATGGAAAAAAAAGATTAAAGAATAAAAAGAATCAGGAGTTTTGCTTGGTAAGATCAATCCTAACCTATGTTCACTTTTCTTTTTATTTTATTTATTTACTTATTTTATTTTTAAATTAATTTTTAAAAAAAATATCCATTTAAACCTAATTAAAAGTCTCATGATAAGATTAGAAATCCTAACTGCTTAGAGCATGCATCATATTATTTTTATTTTTATTTTATTTTTTTTTGATGATTGCTGGAGGCAAGATAAGTCTTTCAAAATTCAATTAGTTGCATGCATCTAGTTTAAATTGCATAGAACCCTTTAATGAAAATTTTTTTATGCATATTCATATTAAATCAACATAAGGGCAATACCCAATTAAATAAGATAAGGTGGGGATTTGATCACCCTTCCTTAGCCCAGAACAACCAACCAACATCCTGCATTGACCTAAGCCTTTAAATTAAAATCAATTAGACATCAACCCTAGGAACTAGAGTTCAATAGGACAAGGAATCCTAAGAGTTGAGCCGGATTAGGATAAGTCAATTTAACTGGTGTTTAGAAAAGTGGTTCAGGGACGACTGGGCTCGAAGGAAGGTGGTTTCTAATTGGTTTCGTTCGCTTACCTGACCAAGCACAATTGGTGACTAAGGCAAGCAATGGAGGGACTCCCACCGATCTTACACTTACTTGGCCAGTTGATTGGCTAATCCTACACCTGGAGGGCTTGAAGGTGACCTTGGCAGTTAGGAGCTGTCTAGATCTAGGATAATCTTTAGTCAGGATTGATTGACCAACTTGATTGCTAACCAACATTAAATCTAATTAAACCTAATTTTACTCTTTCTTCTTAGTTCTAGGACTCCTTAGGACCTTTTCTTTAGAACTCTTCTTTCTTTCTTCTCCTTACTCCTCTAAAAATAAAATAAAATAAAATAAAATAAAAATTAAATTAAACTAACTAAAAAATATTAAAAATGATAATTAAATTAAATTAAATTAAATTAAAATTAACAAATAAAATAACTAAAAAAAATTAATTTTTAATATAATAAAATAATAATAATAAAAAATAAAAAAAATAATTAAAAAAAATCAAATTTTTTTT
This sequence comes from Cocos nucifera, assembly GCA_006176705.1. Taxonomy (NCBI): domain Eukaryota; kingdom Viridiplantae; phylum Streptophyta; class Magnoliopsida; order Arecales; family Arecaceae; genus Cocos; species Cocos nucifera. Next base: position 91,454 of record QRFJ01000673.1, on the reverse strand, counting down.
TTAACCATACATTAGGGTTACACTAATACATGCATGGTAGGAAATCACTTTTTCTGATTTAGTTGAACTTAATTGAATGGTTGATTCACATTAAACATAATAATGGCTAATATGAACCTAATAGTCCAAAAATTAGATAAAGTTGACATTCTTACTCAGAAAATAGATCAACTCCTAATCCTAGGTCAACAATCTCCTACACAATTCACATCATCTTCTAATTATCAGAAGATTTATTCAATCCATGCTAGCCCAACCCATCATGTGAGTGAAAATTCTATGACTGTATAGTTTCCACATTTTATCCAAGAACAAGTTCAAGCTGCTCAAGGATACTCCAAATTGATTAATGATCCATTTTTAAATTCATATAATTTAGATTGGAGTAACTTTAATTTTTCTTAGACATCCCAACAGACTCAGGCTCAGATCTAAATTTTACTTGAGCAAAATTATCTAAATAGATCCTAATATCAAAATTATGCCTGTAATAATGGTCAGGCTAGTCTGTTTATCCAACCATCATATTATAATCAATCCTCATACCTATCTCCTCAACAAATCAATCTAGCTGATGATAGATTTAATCAACTTCAACAATTGATTCTGACTCAATAGCAATCTATCGCTAAGCTTGAAGCTCAAATTAGATAATTAGTTGAGTCTAACATGAGGAGAGAACTAGATCAACTACCGAATCTACCAATTTCAAACAACCCATCTAATGTCCACCAATCACCTGGACCAATTATCAAAGTCCACCTTGAGAAGATGGGACTTAGACTTGTAGCCAATTGGCTTTAGGACAAGTGGAGATTGTTAGATATATGTGCCCTAGAAGCCAGAATTGGCTGACACTTGTAATACACTTCTAGGGGCAAAATTATAATTTTGACTATAATTAATAAAATGGGTTATTTTCTATCACATATGTGTATTTAGTGTCTGTGATACATCCTTTGAGTTAATGGTAATGATAATTCATATTTTCAAGAGTTGAAAATTTAAGACATGAATAATCATTATTAACTCATAAACAGCTCCCGACCATAGGATCATCACGAGGATGGTGATTGATCCGGAAGGTTGGTGTACGATCGCTTCTCTTTAGTAGATGAGTCTTGAGTCTACGGTGTGGAGACACCGGAGCGAGAGTACAGGTACTCGTTAGAGAACGAGGGCACTGAGCGTGACCACCTCGAGTAGTCATTAGGGAGTCTACCTTCTCGTCAATGACTGACTCGATGCTGCAGTAGTGTGTCTGGTTCTTTGACCTGAGGATGCATCGGCAGTTCACCTTGAGGGTGTTATAGTTTGACTACACCATTACTCGGTCTCCTAGCCATATGGAACCCTGAGGTGTATGTTGGCTATAGCATGTTCATTGTAGGAACTGGATTGCATCAAGATGGAATCTATCTACCTCGGTGGTAGAGGAGCAGCCCTATGATGATCATGAGAATCAAGTCCAGAAATCCATGGCCATGGTAGAGTGAAATAATAGAAAGAGTTTCTATTTAGATTTTCACATTGGACTCGAATCGAATGATTACATCATATGACAGAGACTAGGGTTTGACGAGTTCACCTTAACCCTAATCTGATCGGGGCTCAAGATAGAAGAACTTAATCACACAGGTAGCTGCACCAAGAGGTTCGCATTCAGCTCTGATGGGTTGCCACCATATACTGCTAGGTGTCACTGGTGGATTTTGGGAGCAATTAGAATGATTTAGATGATCGATCATTCTAGCTGTTCGAATCAGAAGAGTTCTGATCCATCGAAAGGAGTTTCGATGATGTCGATGATAGAGATCATGACATATCCCATTACCATACAGAACTGAACCTAACTGGGTCACACAAACAAGGGTTTGAATCTGGTGATCATCAATTGAACTGATCTAGTTTAATTGATCTGAATGAGATTCAATTAGGTTCAAGGAAATCGTGCTAGGCACTCGATTGAACCTAACGTTCTTCTTTTACTATCATAAATAAGTTGTCCTGACTGAGCCAAAGGAGTTTGTGCTCAATCAGAGGCCTTCATATGGTCTGACTGGAGGTTGTCCAAGTCAGAATAGGTTGTCTTATTTTGTAAGACATTACCTGCCATTTTTGGTCACCTGCCATTTCTTGTTCTTTGACTTTGGTCAAAAGTCTACCTTTGACTGGTCAAACGTTGACCATTGACCCTTTGACTTTTGACCACATGTCATGCACCTATTGGAGAGCTGGTGGGGGCCTGTCCCCCTGCCAGAACCTGGCAAGGAGAAGGGCGCACGCCAAGGGTGGCGTGAGCCCAAGTAGGAGGCGCCTAGGAGTCCTTGTTGGACAAGGACTCCACCTCCCTTTTGGATTCCAATCAGAGTTCTACTAAGAATCCAGTTTGACTGGTCTTAGGCGCCCTCTAAGGAGGAATCCAGGGGTCTCTTTTTCAACCAATCAGATTTAGATCTGATTTCACAAAGGGTTGTGATTGGTTGAGAGGAAGAGGAGTTGGATCACAAGAGGTCTATAAATAAGACCCTGCGCCCAACCCTAATCCTAAGTGAATTCAATAGAGATTTCCCACACCCCAAGGCTGCCTCTCCCCTCCTTCTCCATGCCATACTCTCTTCTCCCCTTGCTCTCCACGTCCAAAAGTGTTTTGGACTTAGTTTGGTGCGATTCAGATCAAGGAAAGGCGATCAAAAGCAAGAAGGCTGCGCTGCTGCAAAAGGACGACTGCAGATCTTCAAAAGAGTTTTGAAGATCCTCCAGATCAGATCCAGATCTAATTTTTGGAGGTGTGATAGAGAAGAAGAGGTTCTCCAGATCCAACCTGAGTGGATACCGGTAGAGGCCAGGCGCTTGCGTGGCTAAGATCCAGAACCTTCCGCTGCAATCAGGATCATCTACAGGGTAATAGGATTACCCAAATCAGGTAAATTGAATTTGATTTAATTTATCTTCTTTTATTTTATTTATTAAAATAATAAGAATCAGATCTGAAACATATCAAGATCTGATAGAGATCAAGAGAAAATTTTTGAAATATATCTCTTGATCTAATCAGATCTGGACGAACCTGGACCGGGAAATCAGGATTTTCCTTCAGTTCTAGTAATATCTAATGAGGTATCTACTTCCTTCTAGTAGTGGATTTTAGATTCTATATGCATCCATTATGTTTGTTGTAGAGAGAAGCTATTTGACTTTTTGAAGAGCAGTGAGGATACTATTCATCTATCGGATGGATCGAGCTATATGATCAAAGGCATCGGAATGGTCAGTTGGAGGACATTAATCTTATCTCATTAAGCAGACTGGATTCAAATGGCTACTGGTGGGTAGTTGGTAATGAAATTCTGAAGGTCATGCACGATGATAGGATTATTCTTGAGGAGAAGAAGAGGATGAGAGAATATTACTATTTGGCAAGAGCCCAATGCAAATTAGAGTTTCAAGAGCCAGAAGTGCAAGGTGAAGCTCCAAGCAAAGGTGGATTAGGCACGAGAGGAAGACTCGAAAGGACAAGAGATGACATTACAGAGTAAAGTTTCTATTGCCATAGGAGATTTTTTTTAATAGATCTTTGGTCAGAGTGGACACAGTCCATAATGGAGGTGGGATCGAGCATCCTGGCTCAACTCTCATGTTTGCTCATCCATGAGATAGCAAGCGTACCCCAGGACATAGAGGTGAGATGGATCACAAGCTCTTAGAGATAAGTAGAGATCGAACATCGAGTTGAGATAAAAATTATTGAGAAAAATATCTCGAAATTCGATTTACATAAATCTAGAACAAGGTCCAGGATGACGAACAAAATCCAATAGGCCCAAAAATAATCCAAATGGAATTCAGATAGAGAATATATGTACGAGAAAGTAGGCTGGAAGTAGATTGTAAAGGCATAAGCCATTGGAGGGGACCATGGGTCGATGCAGGCTGTAGGCGGTGCAGGCCATGCCGGCAACACACTGGTGCTAGGCCAGCCCAAATGCGCACGAGCGAGCACGTAGGCGTGCATGGGCCGCACGGGCATGGGCTATGCGAGCACCCAGCCCATTTCATGCGGTCCACGCGTGAGCATGGACCGACAGCATTTCCTCAATGATTTTGCATGGTCCACGATAGACCAGTGCCAGTTTCCTAGCATTTCTCGCGGCTCATGGGCGATCACATGCATCGGGTCATGATCCGACGGCCAGGAGGGCTCTCGATTGCGATCCGACGGTCTAGAGAGTATTGGGACTTGATCTGGAGGTTGATTGCATGATCGATAGCTCTAGTTCAAGCCGATTACGAATGAATGGTTAGAAAGGATTCTCGGATATGTTTAGAACTATTTTAGAGATTCTGGAATCGATCTAACTTTAATTAACGAGCCATTTGTTACATTGGATAGTTGGTTCTAATAATGCAAAAAGGCTTCAAAAAATTTTTATGAGAATTTTGGAGCTTTTTGTTAAAAAATTTTTATATAAAAATTAAATAATAATTTTTTTTTATATTTATTTAATTTTATTTTTCTTATAGTATAAAAATTTAATAACCATCTATCTTCATGTAGCAGCTATCAGGTATTATTGTGCTGTATTCCATGGTATACTGTTCGCACCATGGGATCCCGAGCCAAGCAAATATCTCGTTTCCGCATGCTCCTTCCATCCCAAAGGCCCCCAACTTCTTGTTACGCTCACTTCCAGAGCGGTCCTTGGAATTGCAAGAATCCTTTGTACTTTCCACCAAAAAGCTAACCACGCCACTGGTTGTGACCTCTTCAGCAAAAGGTCAAGTCCAAATCTAGCTACCACAAAATGGGCAGCGGACGATGGCAAAATTGTAGTTGTCAAATTGGCGCCGTCATCATTGTCCGTAACTCGAGCGCATGATATGGGTAGAGACGACAACCGTAAGATCTTCGGACCCGATCTACCTACCTCAGAGATATGGTCCCCCTGACGGTCCTATGTTCCACATTTGACCTCCTGATTTTGCTAGTATTTTTTGGCGTATCCTCTTAGGACATGGTCCCAGAGGTTAATTAACCTAGTTAATCCGTTTACACAGGAAATATCAGGTTTCTTAAAGCAACTAATCGGATAATATCCAACTCTTAGGTTGAAAAGTATACATACATATGAAAGAAGGTAAGAGATTCAAATTAGTTGCCAAATTAGCTTCTAAACTAACATAGTATAGTACAAACAGCTGAAATTTCAATAATTTGAATTCACTCAGCTATGCCTTGTGAATTGCATGCATTAATGATGTCAATTTTTCTAATCAATCAATAAAAAGCGAGACTTCACCGTATGATGCAATATAAGTAAACCAATGTGAAACAAGAGAATGAAACGATAAGTAGAATAGTCAACAAGGATGAAGTTAATTGATCCATCATCATAAATATAATAATTCAAAATCTCATAAAAAAATAGATCAAAGATATTGTTTGAATTTTTTTGACTCTATCTATAAGTATCCAAGATATTAGACTAGATTAGCTCTGGTATTATTTGTAATAATTTAGATTTTACTAAAAAAACTAATTAGAAGATATTATTTAGAATTTTTTAATCCTGTATAATTATTTAAGATCTTTTCGATGAATAACTAATATAAGACTAAATTATATTATTAGTGTAGAATCTGGTTGACGTCGGAATGGATAGATTTGGATGATATTTAGCTATGAAAGCAGTAGATCGTCTAGTTGATGCCTTCTTGGGTGGCATCTTGCAAAATTGGTCGAAAAAGAAGAAGAGGGTGAAGCAGAGAAGGAATTTCGCTGAGTACTCCATTAAGAATAAGGGATCTAGAACTATCTTTTCTTTAACGTCAATTTTGTTGGTACAGAATCTGATTGATATTGGAACGGGACTGGAGTTGGAGAAAACGTAGTCACCGTTAGTGATCTACAAGATAAGTCCTGATCAGAGATGGGGGGTGGCTTCAGCAGGACCCTTCGACGATCAAGTCAGCTCTTTTAGCCAACAGAATGGAGCACTCGAAAAAATTAAAGCAAAGTTTAGAGTCTAAAGAGAAAACGTATCTAAAAAATCTCTTAAATAGACAGAACTTATAATAGATTAATGGTGATAGCTATAACTACCTAATAGTGGGCCATTCATGGCTATGTGGAGTTTGTTATGAAAAGTAGTATCCATTGTCGTGACGTGCCAAGTTATTAAAATTTAATAGTTGAAGTTTGGATGGACCAGCTATTGATGATGAAGAGCTTCATATCACAATAGTTTTGAAGAAGTTCAGATTTCTTCGAGGTCGTCTGCAACTAAATAACCGTTATTGATTAAAGGCTGATATGGATGACGTATTCACTGATTTAGAATTACGGTTAGGCTATTTAGGAAGAAGTTCGAGCTTAATCTAATGACAAAGTTTTTTTGTTTATCCTGGCTTGCACACTCGAGATTTCAGATTCACTAGAGCCGAGATCTGTCACTCTCAGTAAGATATAAAGATTCGTCTAAGGGGAAGCTCTACTAGTCTGTGATCCTTATCGTGAGATTCAATCTGCAATAACGAGACTTGGCTTGAAGGGGATCTGGTTAGATAGGAGTTCAGTCAGCTTCAAGATCGGCTACGCTAGGTTATGCAGGGATTGAATGCTTGCCAACTACTTAGGCGACCACTTTTTCTGTTCAAGTTCAATCGAGTAGGATTCAATTGGAATCAACTGCTTGCATAGGAGAAATTTGACTGTTTTCACAACTTGTCACTGAATAGAGTCGGACTAATTGGGTTCTGATACTTAAGCCTTACTGTCAAGTGGGAAATGATCACTTTCACCATTTAAGCTCGTTTGGATGGGGTTCATAATGCTTCGCTGGCTCTGCAGTTTATTCCTGTAATCTAGAAGATCAGTTGGCTGATCAAAAGTCGATCATCTTGAGATTATCTTGAGATCAGATACTAGGCCAAACTTTAGTTGGAGTGGATTTAACCCCAACATATATTTATATGGATTTTCATATATATATTTGTAATAATTTAGAACCCCACTTAAAAAGATTAACTAAAAGATATTATTTAAATTCTTTGGTTCTATATAAATATTTAAGATCTTTTTTATATATTTTTTCTATTTAAATTTTGATGTGCTCGATAGGTTAAAAGTTAAAATTTATATATCTATTTATAAATATTATAATTAGTTCATGATTAATTTTAATGAACTCATATTATAATACCTAACTATGAATTGGATTGGCTGTGATCCATACTATCCCATAGCCTATATAAGATATAGACTAGAGATATAATTTATAATAATATAAAATTTTATCTAAAGTGATTCATTAAAAAATATTATTTAAATTTTTTTGATACTGTATAATTATTTAAATTTTTTTTTATAAATAATTAATATAATATTAAATATTTGTACATGAGAAGAAGGAACTTTTTATTCAGCTAATTTTTCGGTTTGAATAAATTCATCTAAATCAACGAACGAATGGAATAATCAACCACGTAACGAGGGCAGTCTCATCATTCCAAAATTAACGCGGGCATGTCTCGTGGGCCTCCGCTACATAATTCCTTACCGTGTGCTGTCAGCGCTCGGCGGGGTCCACGAACGGATTTACTTCTCATGTACCCTTACAGCCTTTTACACTAAAGAATACCCATGATAAAATTCAAATCAAGCTCTTTCGGAATGATGCCGTCATCGATTTCTCGTCAACTTAAAGTGATCCGAAAGAACAACCTATGGAATATACTTGCCGGCCGCCTCGTTCCCGCAGGCTGTCACTCTTGGCTGTCCCCGATCCGCTCTGCGTCCAAACATTTATTACTTTCCTGGTATCAAAAAATTAAGAAAATTAGTACGGCGACTCGCCCCTTAAATACATACCCTGGCTGGTCGCGGCTCTTTCTTCCAAGGGGGGCGAGGGGAAAGAAACCCTTCGAAGCTCTCGCTCGCGTTCTTCTGCTCGTTTTGGATCCGAAGGGGTTTTCAGCTGCAGGGAGGTAAGGATTGGCGTTGTTAGTTTGGATCTATTGGATCTTTGCGTTGATGCTTGTTTCTGTGTGAATTTGCGTTTTTTTTTTTTGCGATTTTTTTGGTGGTTTTTGTTTGGGAATTTTGGTAGATATCTTTAGTAGTAGCAATGGGTTCGTTTTTTTTTGCCTTCTTAGAAACTTTTAAGGTCGCTGATCTAAGTTCTTGTTATCTTGAGTTGGATCTGGTCTGGATCAAATCATTCTAGCTTCAGATTTTGTGGAATTAAATTAAGCTGAGACGTTGTGTAATTTCTTTCTTTGTGATGGTATTTTGCTGAAAATCTTTGTCTGGTGTCACCCTTTGATGCGAAGTTAATGTATGTGTTGAAGGTAAAAAGAAAAGATTAAAATCAGTTGAAATGGTGCGAAGTTACTACTTTTTTCTTTTTATTGGAGTTTGTTTCGCTTTAATGAAGTAAGGTTTTTTCTTTTGGTTAAAAATTGCGGTTTATTTGCGCCTTACCTGGAAAGTATTGAATGTTTTCTACGATCACCATCAGTTTACTCTGTAGCTTGTCACCGTCTTTGTATTTTGTTGAATGCTTGGTGTCTGATAGTGTTTGTACCTTATGTTGTTCAAGCGTTGTTGTTAAGTGTTTGTTTCTTAACCACTGCTGGGAATCTGAGAACTATTGAAGCTCATGAATTGATAAGTGTAGTAGGTGTCACATTATTATGCTTGTTAGTAGGAAACTGGTAATTGGTGTTTTCTTCCTGATAAATTTAGGATACTGTGAAGTTGGACCCCGCTGATTTCTCCCATTAAAACTAGTGTTTACTGTCAGCACTGATAGGATTTGAGTCCTTAAATGATGATTGCTTTGGAGAAAGTTAACTATTTGGTTTTGGTGGTGTTGGTGCAGAATCTGGTTGATGCCAGATCGAGCTGGAGCTAAGGAAGAAGAGGTCGCCGTCGGTGACCTACAAAATAAAGCTCCATCCGTAGTTGGTGGTGGTGGCTCCGACATGATCCTTCGACGATTAAGTCAGCTCTTCTGACCAATAGAAATGAAGTGTTCAGAAAAAGATTCGACAGAATTTTTGGAAAGGAGAAAAGAGCTTAGAGAAAACGTTTCTGGAGGATCTCTTTTTATAGACGGAGTCTGTAGCACATTGATAGTGACAGCCGTAACCATCTGATAGTGGGCCGCTTGGGGTCGTATAGAGTCTGTCATGAAGGGAGGCACCATCTGTAGCAGATTAATAATGATAGCTGTAACCGTCTGGTAGTGGGCCGCTCGGAACCACGTGGGGTTTATTATGGAGTGAGGTGTTCGTTGTCGTGATGTGGTCGTTCGTTGAGATTTAATAGTCGAAGTTCGGAGGAAGCAGGGGTTAGTTGGTGAAGAGCTTTGACATACATCAATTTCAGAGGAATTCGGACTCCTAAAGAGAATACGGCTAGAAGAGATCATTCGGAAGAAATGCTAGTTGAAATCTGGAAGTAATCTATTGGAGAAATTCGGATGGAGTTCGACTGACAAAGAAGTCTAAGAGGAATCCGACTGGTGGAGAAGTTCGGTCGAAGGAGAAGTTCGGCTCCTGAAGGAATTCGACTGAAGGAGAAGTCCGGAAGGAGTTCGGCTTTTGGAGGAATCCGAAAGAAGTTCGGCTCCCGAAGGAATCCGACTGAAGGAGAAGTTCGAAAGGAGTTTGGCTCCTAGAGGTATCCGACTGAAGGAGAAATTCGAAAGAAGTTCGGCTCCTAGAGGAATTCGACTAAAGGAGTTCGGAAGGAGTTCAGCTCCTATAGAAATTCGATTGAAAAGAAGTTCGGAAGGAGTTCGTCTCCTGTAGAAATCCGGCTGAAGGAGGTTCGGAAGGAGTTTGGCTTCTGAAGGAATTCGACTGAAGGAGAGGTTCGGAAGGAGTTTGGCTCCTAAAGGAATCTGACTTATGAAGAAGTTTGGGAGGAGTTCGGCTGAAGTTCGAAAGGAGATCGATTGGGGCTCAGCCGCTGGAGGAGTTCGACTGGGGTTCGACCGCTGGAGGAAGAATTTTCGATCGAAGCTCTTCCGTAATTACTGGTTGCATTAGGCTAAGCATCAGACTGAATTTCGACGGAAGTGGGGTTTATTCCCAACAATAGTCTCCCTACTTCTAACATCGAAATTCGAAGGAAAGGAGTATAAAAAAGATGATTGTCGAAGTTTTTTTTCGAGCTTTGCACCCATTGAGATTGAAGCTCGGGAGAGATCTTATCTCTTGCCAAGGTTAAAGGAGATCTTATCTCCTATTGACGTTGAAGTTCGGAGGAGATCTTATCTTCAGCCGAGGTTGAAGGAGATCTTATCTCCTATTGACGTTGAAGTTCGGAGGAGATCTTATCTTCAGCCGAGGTTGAAGGAGATCTTATCTCCTATTGACGTTGACGTTGAAGCTCGGGGGAGATCTTATCTCCAGCAGAGGTTGAAGGAGATTTTTATCTTCTATTGACGTTGAAGCTCGGGGAGATCTTATCTCCAGCCGAGGTTGAAGGAGATCTTATCTCCTATTGAAGTTGACGTTTGAAGCTCGGAAAAAATCTTATTTTCAGCCGAGTTGAAGGAGATCTTATCTCCTGTTGAAGTTGACATTGAAGATTGGAGGAGATCTTATCTTCAATCGAGGTTGAAGGAGATCTTATCTCCTATTGACGCTTACATTGAAGCTCGGTGGAGATCTTTATCTCTAGCTGAGGTTGAAGAAGATCTTATCTTCTGTTGACGTTGAATCTTCGGTCGAGGTTGAAGGAGATCTTATTTCCTGTTGAAGTTGAAGCTCGGGGGAGATCTTATTTCCTGTTGAAAGTTGAAGCTCGGGGGAGATCTTATTTCCAGCAGAGGTTGAAGTAGATTTTATCTTCTGTTGACGTTGAAATTGAAGCTCGGGGGAGATCTTATCTCCAATCGAGGTTGAAGTAAATCCTATCTTCTGCTGAAGTTGAAGCTTGGGGGAGATCTTATCTCCAGCCAAGGTTAAAGAAGATCTTATCTTTTGTTGACATTGACGTTGACGTTGAAGCTTGGAGGAGATCTTATCTCCAGCCGAAGTTGAAGGAGATCTTATCTCCTGTTGATGTTGATGTTGATGTTGAAGCTTCGAGGAGATTTTATCTTCAGTCGAGGTTTGAAGGAGATCTTATCTCCTGTTGAAGTTGACGTTGAAGCTCGGAGAAGATCTTATCTCCAGTCAAGGTTAAAGGAGATCTTATCTCCTGTTGACGTTGAAGCTCGGAGATCTTATTTCCAGTCGAGATTGAAGATCTTATCTCCTATTGACACTGACGTTAAAGCTCGAGGAAGATCTTATCTTCAACCGAGGTTGAAGGAGATCTTATCTCCTGTTGATGTTGAAGCTCCGGGAAGATCTTATCTCCAGTCGAGGTTGAAGGAGATTTTTATCTCCTGTTGATGTTGACGTTGAAGCTCGGAGAAAATCTTATCCAGTCGAGGTTGAAGGAGATCTTATCTCCTATTGACGTTGAAGCTCGGGGGAGATCTTATTTCTAGCCGAGATTAAAGGAGGTCTTATCTCCTATTGACATTGACATTGAAGCTCGGGGGGAGATCTTATTTTCAGCCGAGGTTGAAGAAGATTTTATCTCCTATTGAAGTTGAAGTTCGAGGAAGATCTTATCTCCAACCAAGGTTGAAGATCTTATCTTCTGTTGATGTTGACGTTGATGTTGAAGCTCGGGGAGAACTTATCTTCAGCCGAGGTTGAAGGAGATCTTATCTCCTGTTGACATAGACTTTGAAGCTTGGGCGAGATCTTATCTCCAGTCGAGATTGAAGGAGATCTTATCTCCTATTGACGTTGACGTTGATGCTCGGAGAAGATCTTATCTCCAGCCAAGGTTGAAGGAGATCTTATCTCTTGTTGACGTTGAAGCTCGGGGGAGATCTTATTTCCAGCCGAGGTTGAAGGCCTTCGACTTGCTCATGTTAGGATGAGATTCTCCTTCTATTCCTAACATGGCCACTATTGATTGCTTCTTTTCTATCATTACATAGTTTTTGCATCAAGAAACAATAATACTGAAATTGAGGAGTTTTATTGAAGAAAAATTACTGGTAGTACATCCTCAGATTTTCTGAATTCCAAGGTTGGGGGAGCATTGTTCCTCCGAGCTCCTTTAAACGATAAGTTTCGGACCGGACGATCTCCTCTATTTCACACTAGCCTTTCCAATTTGGGGTAAGTTTCCCTTGGCTTTGAGGCTGAGAGATGGCGGCTCGCCGAAGCACTAAATTTCCTAGAGATAGTGTTGATGATGTCGAGAAGCGGTCGATCTCTTTGTTGTTTCTTCCTCATTGATGGTTCTGATTGCGGCAGTGTCCTTGGCTGATCTTCTCTTGCTTCAGGCTGGCGTTTGACGAATCGACTCAGCCGGCCTCTCTTGATGAGCTTCTTGATTTCGTCTTGGAGCTGAATGCATTCTTCAGTATCGTGGTCGTGGTCACGATGGTAGAGGCAGTACTTACTTCGATTGCACTTGTTTGGGGGAGATCGTAATTCTTCTGGTCTTGGTAGTTGATTCTTAATTTCCATCAGAATTTAAGTTTTAGGAGCATTAAGTGGGGCGTAGTTGTGGAACCTTCCAGAGAAAGAACTTCTTCGCGTTATTCTGTCGGGGCTTCTTTGATGACGAGCTCGAGGAGTTCGGGCTCGCTTGTGCTTGGAGGGAGTCCGCGAGCGCGGTTGAACTTCATTCGGCCCTCCATCAGCGGCGGGTCTATTAGACTCGCCCGTCCGCCACTCTACTGCGGCTTCTTCATCCTTCAACTTGAAGGCTTTTCCATACGGGCATATCCCTCAGCCCGAGCTAGCAGATCGACAAAGTTCCTGGGGTACTCCAGGAAGAACAACAAATTATTCTTTTGAAGGCCGTCCTTGAGTGCGGCCATTGCAACAGACTGATCCAGGTTCCGGATCTCCAATGCAGCAACATTAAATCGAGTGACATAAGTCTGGATGGATTCCCCCTCTACTTGATATTCATTAGGGAATTCGAACCTCGGCTGCTGACGAAGTGACCCGTAAATTGATGGCTCATCTGGTCAAAGAAGAAGATCGTATCTGATCTCAACGTCGAGTACCAGTTTCTTGCTGCTTCCTTCAACGTAGATGGAAAAGCTCGGCATAAGATGGTGTCTGGTGCACCATGGAGCAGTATCATGATCCGAAAGGCCTTCAGGTGATCGACCGGATCAGAGGTTTCATCGTAGCTTTCAGATTGGAGGAGCTTGAAGTTCGGAAGAACGGACTCTTGCATAATTTGGGGAGAGAAAGGGGGATTGGTACAGACATCGTCATGATGAGTCGGGGCGACTTGACGGAGTTCCTCAATCCATCGGTCCATCTTTCGCAATTTCTGATCGAGGATGCCATCTCGATCGCAGATCTTGGAAGGCTTCCGGCTGTAGATGAAAAAGGTCTCTTTCGGAGAAGAATCATGATTCGAACGAGGATCCTCTGCTCTCTGTTTTTCCTTCCTAGGGGCGACGGGTATGCTAGCCCAAGTGCTCCTTCTTGGGGCCAGTTCCTGGCATCCCGATAGCGGGTTTCCTAGCGGAACCGCCATCGGGGCTGTCGCATGGCTTACACCATTTTGGTGAGGCTCTGAACCTGCTGCATCAGTAGGTTAAACTGCTCCGGATCTACCATGGCCACTAGTGGTGGTAGAGGTTGAAGCGCCGGCGATGGAGCAGGAATAGATGGATCTGGCTTAGATTTGACGGCAGAAGCGGTAGATCTTTGGGCAGTCGCCTTCCTTGGAGGCATTTCTTGGGATTGAGGAAGAGGATGGAGATGAATCTTGAAGAAAAAGATCCACAGGGTCGACTGAGCACTCTTTCAAGAATAAGGATACCTCAGGAACAGAGGCCCTCCTTCTAGCGCTAATTCTATTGGTGCAGAATCTAGTTGATGCTGGATCGAGCTGGAGCTGAGGAAGAAGAGGTCGCCGTCGGTGATCTGCAAAACAAAGTTCCGTCCGGAGTCGGTGGTGGTGGCTCCGACAGGACCCTCCGACGATCAAGTCAGCTTTTCTGGCCAACAAAAATGGAGTGCTCAGAAAAGGATTCGGTAGAGCTTTTGGGAAGAAGAAGAGAGCTTAGAGAAAACGTATCTGGAGGATCTTTTTTATAGACGGAGCTTGTAGCAGATTGATAGTGACAGCCATAGCCGTCTGGTAGCGGGCCGCTCGGGGCTGCGTAGAGTCTGTCACGGAGGGAGGCGCTGTCTGTAGCAGACTGATAGTGACAGTTATAACCGTCTGGTAGTGGGCCGCTCGGGGCCACGTAGAGTTTGTTACGGAGAGAGGTGTCTGTTGTCGTGATGTGGCCATTTGTTGAGATTTAATAGTCGAAGTTCGGAGGAAGCAGACGTTGGTTGGTGAAGAGCTTTGACATACATCAATTCCAGAAGAGTTCGGACTCCTAAAGGAAATACGGCTAAAGGGGATCATTCGGAAGGAATGTTAGTTGAAATCTGAAAGTAATCCACTAGAGAAATCCAGATGGAGTTCGATAAGAGGAGTTCGACTGGTGGAGAAGTTCGGCCGAAGGAGAAGTTCGAAAGGAGTTTGGCTTCTGGAGGAATCCGACTAAAGGAGAAGTCCGGAAGGAGTTCGGCTCCTGGAGGAATCCGACTGAAGGAGAAGTTCGGAAGGAGTTCAGCTCTTGGAGGTATTCGACTGAAGGAGAGATTTGGATGGAGTTCGGCTCCTGTAGAAATCCGACTAAAGAGAAGTCCGGAAGGAGTTCGGCTCCTGTAGAAATTTGATTGAAGGAGAGGTCCGGAAGGAGTTCGGCTTTTGGAGGAATCCGACTTATGAAGAAGTTTGGAAGGAGTTCGACTGAAGTCCAAAAGGAGTTCGGCTGGGGTTCAGCCGTGGGAGGAGATCGATTGGGGTTCAGCTATTGGAGGAGTTCGGCTGAGGTTCGATCGCTGGAGGAAGAATTTTCGATCGAAACTCTTCCGTGATTACCGATTGCATTAGGCTAAGCATCAGACTGGACTTCGGTGGGAGCGGGATTTATCCCCAACAGGTAGCATGATATCCAACTACTTTAATATCTTATTAGATCCATAAATTTTCATTACAGATATGCATGAGTGTCGTTTATCTTTTATCACATTTTGGATTTGCTGGGAATTGGTGTTTTCTGTTGCTTTCTTTTGAGAAAGAGGATTAGGAAATTGATCAATATTCTAAACATTATTGTTCTTGCACTTTTTTTGTTAAATAAATCCCCAGGTAAACTATTTGAGAGGTATTTGCTTGTAATAAAATGGCATTTGGGAAAGGCTCGCGGACTGATGCTAGGAGGACATCATCATCCTTCTGTTCAACAACAACCATTGTTGTATTTGTTGCTCTTTGTTTGGTTGGCATATGGATGATGACATCCTCAATTGTAAACCCTCTGGAGCTGTATCCACTGAGTTCAAAATCTGATGTTAAGGATCAAGTTCCAGAAACTGATTCTAAGGATAACTCCGGCGGCATAACTGAAGATTTGGATAAGTTAGTGCAGAAGACCCAAGAGAAGAATCCTGTGAAGCGCAATGAGAATACCAAAGATGAGTCTGATGACACATCTAAAACTCAGACTTATAGTGATACAAATGGGAAGGCTGATGAAGAAAAAATTCAGGAGGGTGGAGATGCAACTTTGGAGACACACACAGGAAATTTTTCAGATGGGGATGGCAAGAACATGCAACAAAAGTTAGATGAGCAAGATAATAACTCAGAACAGAATTCCAAGGAAGCTGAAAATAATGAACAACAAGAAATCAATACTGAAAAGAAATCTGAAGAAGAGGAGAAATCTGATGGTGATACAACACAGAGTGAGAAGAATAAAGGTCAGATAGAGGAGGTGGAGGAAAATGGAGGCAAGGAGACAGGACAAAAATCTGATGACAACGATGCTGAGAATTGGGATAAGGATCAGGGCTCAAATGAGGTGTTTCCATCTGGGGCCCAGTCAGAGCTTTTAAATGAGACCAATACCCAGAATGTGGCATGGTCCACACAAGCTGCAGAATCAAAGAATGAGAAGGAGGTCCAAGCGTCTGCTTCATCAAAGGACCAAACTGTAGGTTACACTTGGAGACTTTGTAATGTCACTGCTGGAGCAGATTATATTCCTTGTCTTGACAATGATGAAGCTATCCGGAAACTTCGTACTACAAAACACTATGAACATCGAGAGAGGCATTGCCCTGAAGAGGCGCCAACCTGCCTTGTTCCTCTTCCAGATGGATACAGGCGACCAATTGACTGGCCCAAGAGCAGGGAAAAGGTTTTTATTTTACCATTCAGTTTGCCTTTTAATGCTTAACTACTTCTTCCTTTAGTCAAGCTTGTTAAATTAATTTTATGGCTAAACTGCAGATATGGTACTCTAATGCCCCACATACCAAGCTTGCAGTGTATAAGGGGCATCAAAATTGGGTGAAAGTTTCAGGGGAATACCTCACTTTTCCAGGGGGTGGAACTCAGTTTAAGCATGGTGCACTCCACTACATTGATGTCATTCAGCAGGTTGTTTTCTACCCTTTAATATGGTAGCTGCTTTTCTTTTAATCCCCCTGTTATTTTCCATTTCTCAACGTGTGAGATCTTGTTTTCATGGCTTCTGAGTGGCTGAATTTCTTGTCCTATTGCTGGATGGATAATATTACTGCTTGCATTGGCTCTTGTATGGCACAACCTTTATTCCTCAGGTTCCTATTAGTGCATTTGATAGGAAGAACTCCCAGTTGTCATGGCCACTGTTCCCCATATCTGCATATATGCATGTGCTGTGTTTAGTCATGATTATTTGCATGTTTATATCACTAATATCTTTATCATGCAAGGTATCTTCTGTAGAATTTCTATTTATCTGTTTGTCTTTCATCCTTGCTTGATTAGGTACTCTTTGCAATAGGGTGCTCATAAAACATTCTTGCAGTTAATGCATGTATTCCTATTTACATGCGCTCCTTTAAAATTTTCTTTCAGGCTAAGTCTCTGTAGATTTTCTTATTTAGATAATTGATGGGTTTTATTTTTATTTTTATTTTTTTCTTTATTCATGGCATATATGTTTTGATCTTATTTTTGCAGTCAATGCCTGATATTGCATGGGGAAAAAAAAGCCGTGTTGTTTTGGATGTTGGCTGTGGTGTGGCTAGTTTTGGAGGCTACTTCTTTGATAGAGATGTGCTTACCATGTCATTTGCACCCAAAGATGAGCATGAAGCTCAAGTGCAATTTGCTCTTGAGCGAGGAATCCCAGCTGTATCAGCAGTCATGGGTACCAAGAGACTTCCCTACCCCAGCAAGGTCTTTGATGTTGTCCACTGTGCCCGCTGCCGAGTACCATGGCATATTGAAGGTGCCTAATGTTATACCTTTTATTTATTTGCTCTTTGACTGGTTTGGGATCTTAGAGGCCATAGCTTGTAGGTGGTATGCTTTTGCTGGAGTTAAATCGGCTGCTGCGTCCTGGTGGGTACTTTGTGTGGTCTGCTACTCCAGTTTATCAAAAGCTTCCAGAAGATGCTGGGATCTGGGAAGGTAAAATTTATTTGTGTTTGTTTGCGTGATTGAAATAGATGTGGAAGTGTCAATATTTTTAGGAAGTGTCAATAGAAATCTCAAAATGCATTATAAACTATCATGGAATATTTTTAGGAAGTGTCAATAAATTTATTCTCAAAATAAATGAAGTCAAGCTATCCTGATGCTGTTTAAACCTAAAATAGAGACAATCCATTTTTGTTTTAGATGGATAACACACTTCTAGGTTTAGGTAAAACAAATACAGATGATTGAAAATGAAGTAAAAGCTGCCTTCTTAATGATGAAACTTTTTTCACTAAACACTCATGTGATCTGTTGTGCTGATTGCATTATGACATTTATGATGGTATTATCAGGTGGTTCAAGAATTATAATCTAGAATTTTTACTGCTGCAACTTCTTCAGTGCTTGCCAGCTTCCTAAGCACCTCCATACGTGAAGTGTTTTTAAAGTAATCTTGCACCCACTCTGATTCCTGCTTCTGCCCTGGCTACCTGTTCTGGCAACCAAAGCTTTAACATCCGGTCATTATGAGTCATGTTTTACCTCTTCTACATAAAACACACATTTAATCAGAAGGAAGCTTCAATACTATATATTTCACCATACATGTTTGTTTTGCTAATTCGTCTTGAGCATGTAGAGCTTATCTAAGACAGGCTGTAAAGATAAGAATATTATTTCCTGGGCATGCATTATGTAAAATAACTCTGGGCCAAGTACCTCTGCTAAGTTCTAACCTATATATTGTGTGGATGTCAGCCATGTCTGCACTGATGAAGTCCATGTGTTGGAAAATGGTAGCTAAAACAAAGGATACCTTCAACCGAGTGGGTTTAGCAATCTTCAGAAAACCTTCTGACAATAAATGCTACAAGAAAAGAATGGAAAACAACCCTCCACTTTGTCAGGAATCTGATGATCCAGATGCAGCCTGGTATGCTGATTCCTAACAGAACAGTCTATATATTTGTTTGGTTGCTTTGTTATGTCATCATGTATTAGGTTTGGTTCCTAAATTTGGTGATTTATTTTCATTTTTTGGTGTAGGAATGTCCCCTTGCAAGCTTGCATGCATAAATTGCCTGTAGATCCTAATGTGCGTGGGTCACAGTGGCCAGAGCAGTGGCCATTAAGACTGGTAAAGACACCTTATTGGCTAAACAGTTCTCAGGTTGGGGTTTATGGTAAACCTGCCCCAAAGGACTTTAAAGCAGACTATGAGCACTGGAAACGAGTTGTAAGCAAGTCATATCTCAATGGAATGGGAATCAACTGGTCTCATGTCAGAAATGTCATGGATATGAGATCTGTATATGGAGGGTAAGCAGCTACCATGCTTCTTTCAAGTGTTGGAGTATTAGATCATCTTTTTTTGGTTGGGTGGTGGGGTTGCTCTTGTGGGGAGTTTTGATTTCAGTTTTGTTTACATACAAATTTTGTATCAACATGTATATTATGACAAAAGGGTTGGATTTTTTTTCACAGTTTAATTATTGTTTTCCAACTCAATCTTTCCCACCATTCAAGTTCAAAGTTAAGTGTTAAATTGATTGATGGTTTCTGATTTTTGTACATGAGAGGGCACAGGAGGTCAAATCCCTGTTTCAAATCTAGTATATTAGCTTGGGATATGCAGTTTAAATTTTGCTTGGTTCCTCTATTCTTTACTTTAAACATCATGGTTGTACAACTGATGCAAAATCATGCTTAGCATATTTAATGGTGCCAATGGTTTCTTGAGTAATTGCATACTGATGAACTATATGCATTATTTGTGTGTATGCATGTTCTTGAAGAGGGTCCATTGACCTGATATTACTAAATTGTTTTGTTGGTTCAGTTGTTCTTACTGATGATATATCCATGCTTGTATATTGTGTCTTGATGTTGTTAAGGCTGCATGGTGCAAGGGTAGGTTCTTCGTACCTGCCATTGAGCATGATCAGGAATTTGACAGCATGTTGAAGAAGAGCTGACATTTTACGTGACAGGCTAGTTTTAGAACTTTTTCGAATCATAAAATTTAGTTATAATTTGTCTTCTTGATTATGTATGGTGGAATGTGAAGGATCAGTTGTCTGTTTTATAATCTACTGACCTAAGATCATTGATTTCTGATTTAAGGGTTAAACAGATCACGTTTTCTAGACTTTCTTCTCTTGCTTTCAGTTTTAAATTTACTACTATGCTTGTTTTTGCAGTTTTGCTGCAGCTTTGCGAGACATGAAGGTGTGGGTCATGAATATTGTCTCAATTGACTCACCTGACACACTTCCCATTATTTATGAGCGTGGACTGTTCGGAATGTATCATGATTGGTGTGAATCATTCAGCACCTACCCGAGAACATATGATCTTCTCCATGCAGACCATCTATTCTCAAAGCTCAAAAAGAGGTCAGGATTATAATTTTATTATTCACTTAATTTCAACAAAGCATAATCATATCCTGCCAGTTATTGAATATAGGCTTGAAATTAACATCCAGTAATCATTCTAACATGAACTTGCTCCAATCCTTTGCCTGCATGATTTTTTTTTTTTGTAACTGAACCTGATTTTGATTGGAACATCTCATATTTGTTGGTGTCTTGTTACTTGGGGGACGATATTTTCCCATTCCAATGGAAGCTCTTTTACCCAAGCCTTTCGACCTTTTTGGGAGATGGTTAAAATTCTAGTGGGATTGTGCCCATAACCAAATGATGATCATCATGCCGCTAGTCAGTGAAAAGTTCTCTTAAATTAATATTATATCCTCCTTTTTATTACTCTTAAGTATTATTATATATAATGACACTTCTGATCTTTTATATCAGCATTTTGTCACCTTTTATGCACTTTAGCGGCATTGAAGTATCACTTCTCAAAAACGCATTTTATTACTTACCTTCTGCTCATTAATTTTGCTGTATGTTGACTCTCTCTGAGATACCTCTGTAGGTGCAAATTACTGCCAGTGATCGCCGAGGTGGATCGGATACTGAGACCAGAAGGGAAGCTAATTGTAAGAGACAATGTGGAGACAATCAATGAAGTAGATAACATGGCAAAATCTTTGCACTGGGAGATCCAGATGACCTACTCGAAGGACCATGAGGGATTGCTGTGTGTTCAAAAGACTGTGTGGCGGCCAAATATGTCTTAGAACCATTTTCGGTGGTGGTAAGGTAATTTTTGCTCTTCTCGTATATTGATGTAAAATTTTTGTTGTATGCTGTATCCTGTATTCAAGAAAGGAAAAAAAATGGCTTAGAATTACAAGTCAATTGTAGGATCATATATTCTTGAATTAATGAAAATTACCTTCATTCGTGAAGGGTGAAAGATCTAGTGCTGCTACGGTACCTGAATGCAACTATAGATAATGTCAATGCGAATAATGTTCATCATCAAGAATCTAATCTAGTTTGCATTACAGTTCCAAGTAAGGGAACAAGACCTAACAAGCTCAACATTGTTACTGTTTTCAACTTGAGAATTCTTTTGTTGATTCCTTGATCTTTGCACATTCTTCAGACTAATTTCTAGGTCCTGCGGTTGGATCTTGCTGGCTCTTATTGCACCTAACATGATTGTCACAAGTGGTTGATTCTTTCTATGTGACTATTAGGTTTCCATGGAGGGATCTTTTTCTTTGTAATATTTGTTTAATCATTTTCTTTAAAAAAAAAATTGATGGCTATTCATCTTAACGTTACTATTTTGTCAGGCTTCAATGCCAGAAGTTGTTGGTATATTGCGACATTAATGATTTATACCGTGAACGAGAACTGAGCAATGTTTCAGTATCATTGGCAAATTTGTACATGCGCTAGGTATATTGGTCTCTTTTTTAGTCCCATCTGTCTTGAAGGTAGCTGTTACAGGATTGACTGTTATGGGGATTCTCCATTTTCAGATCTAGCCTCTTTACGTCGGGTCACAGCTGAACCTGATGAGATGAAATCATCTCGAACCTCAAGGAGAGACCCAGGGAACCTGAGGCTAGGTAGCACGACATCGGTTCAGATGATTAATGGGAAAATGGGACCCAACCGACAACAAGAAATGGTGCTTAAAGGCGCACATGAAAATCATAGCTCTGCTCCGACCTCAAGCCGTTGGCCTACTTAAATCACTCGGATGATTCCTAGAATCTTCTAATGACCCTCAGAGCATGGGCACGACTTGCGATTGACAACCATGGCTAACAAATTCAATTTGCAGGTATGACTAGCCACCAGCATTTATGACTAATAACTCTAACCCTAATTATAGGTTAGTAGGTGAATTTTATTGATGTGTTAGATCGTGGCTCCATAGGATCTAACAGCTTATCAGATTTTAGCAAACAATCTATGGCTTTATCTTAATATAAAAGAGGTAATAAGGGACCTTAAGTAAGGCTTGATTCGAGAGCTAATACTCCATTCTTAACCTCTATTATCCTCCATCTATTTTTTAAATTCTGACTGATTTAAATATCGAAGGATTCCCCACTAGAT
This sequence comes from Cocos nucifera, assembly GCA_006176705.1. NCBI lineage: Eukaryota > Viridiplantae > Streptophyta > Magnoliopsida > Arecales > Arecaceae > Cocos > Cocos nucifera. Next base: position 69,380 of record QRFJ01000673.1, on the reverse strand, counting down.
ATGCTTCGATGAGAAATTTTTTTTTACAAGTTTAATGGCATAGTGAGTAGCCTGCATCCATCGGGGCACTTAACCCATCTCCTGAGGGATTTAGTGGTAATAGATTGGTGTGCCAAAAAAGGGTTTCAGTATTAACCCCGAATGAGGAATAGCAAGGACGAGAGTGTAAAACACTTCAACTAGTTCTAGTTGGCGTTCCTCATGATGGAACAAATAACCAACTCCACAAGACAAGCCAAGTTCTTCCCATCTTGTAGTAGTGGCAGACCAGCAGTAGTTCACTACCCTACTACAACAAGTGCAAATCCTCACTACCACTATCCAGAGTCTCCAGCAAGCGGCAGTGAGGTAGTAGCAATAGCTTGAGGAGCAAGGTCCACATGCTACTTCTTTCTAGCATAATTGGTGATCCTAGCCTACTCGATAATTTCATCACCCAGGTTCCCTAACTCGACAAACTCCCCTCACTACCAAAGCTCAAGGTGGGAGAAGTAGTGTCATTCTCCATCTGGGTTGTCCGATTAAGACTTGGCTCGAAGATATTTTCAACACCATAGTGATTCCCTCCAACTGGACGACTATGATTAGAAGCTTCAAGAGCTCGATTGACGACTTACAAAGTTGTAGGAGGACAATAGAGGTCTAGCTGATGGCCTTAGATTTAACACATGTTCTCCATTCTCTAGAAGAATCATGGAAGAACCGTCCCACCTTGATTTAAGATGTTGCAGTTGGAATCTTACGATGGCTCCTCAGATCCACTCGATCACTTTAAGAGCTATAAGGTTCTCACGATGATCCAAGAGGCGATTAATGCTCTTTTTTATCTTGCTTTCCCAGTGACTCTCAAAAGGTCCACTCACATTTGGTATTGTAGATTCCAACTAGGTACCATTCACTCTTTTAAATAGTTAGAGAAATAGTTTATGATGCACTTTAGTAATAATAGAAGGCAGCCATAGAATTCGAATAGCCTCTTCTTAATCCAACAACAGAAAGGAGAGTCCTTGAAAGACTATGTAGCACATTTTAATGCTACCAACTTGGAGATTCACAACTTGAATGAAGCCGTGGCTATATCAACTATGAAGCACGGACTGCAAAAGTCCAGGGTCACCTTTTTCTTAGACAAAAAGTTTCCAAAGATTTGCTCCAAGATCCTCGTCCGAGCACTGAAGTATGCTTGAGCCAAGGAGGGTGCAACTAATCAGTGAGAAATTGAAGGGAGAAGAGTCCTTAAGAAGAAGGGAGCTTAGGAGGAACTAAGCAAAGCTCGTGCAAAAAAGGAAGCCCTCCAACAGCGATCAAGGCCTAGGCTGAGGAGTCTGGCCTATAAGTTTGACAAATTCACTCCCCTCTTGCCCTCCCGTGCACAAATCCTCACGAAACTGAGGGGCAAAAGTATGTTCGGAGGCACTAGCCCATGAAGGCCCCACTGATTGTGCATGATCGCAAGAAGCACCATCAGATCCTTCATGATCATGGCATGATACGGAGGATTGTATTCAACTGAAAGATGAGATAGAGGCTTTGATACGGAGTGGCTATCTCAAGAAGTTCATCTATGATCAAGAAGCTCAGGTATTGATCCTAGATTAATTTTGATGATTCTAAAATATTGAGTAAAAATGTTACTAGTCATATATTTCAAAGTTGAATGTAGGATTTTTCAAATACTCATATTGAAGAAATTATCCTTAGAAGAAATATTCTCAAGATGCTAAGCCAAAGCACTTAAAAGAAAAAAAATTTATAAGTTTGGATGGCTCATTATAAAGAAAATAAAATTGGAAGAAGCAAATATCATTTAGAAGCTTTAAAGCCAAGAAATTAAAGTTTGAGAGGAAAAATTTTGAAAAAAATGTAGTTGAAAGGTTTCGAGTTGATTTCGAAAGGTTTCAAGTTAATTTCGATATATTGGTATCAAATGGCATAGAGCTCGAGTTGACTCTATCAAGAAAATCATAGAGCATAATTTTTGAGTGCAATCCATAAACTGACTCTTGTAGAAAACGAGTCGACTCGAGGTCATTTTGAGTCGGCTCCAACTTCAATGGCTAGTTTTTTTGAAACTGTAGATTTATATGAAAGCCCTTCAATGGCTAGTTTTCAGTCTCCAATGGCTAAAAACTGCTAGTTTAACTTTTTTAAAGGATTTAAAGGCTTCTAAACTCAATGGAGAGCTAAGAAAGAAGGATTAAAAGTGAGAAACTTTGAGATTAGAGTGAGATCTATGGAATATCCAAAAGAAAGGGAAAAGAGAGGGATTAAGCATTGATTTCAAGGGGCATTTAAGGGCAATCTTCACCATCATTTCCAATAACCTCTCGAGCTTCAAAGAAGAGTGTTCAAGCTTCAAAAGCGCAAATCATTCAGCCTCTTTTTCGCACCCAAAAGAGTTTTATTTTTCTATTCTATTTCAAGCTAAAATTCATATCTTGTATTTTATTTTTTTTACAAGTTTTTTAGAGAAAATAAACTTGAGGATTAGGTCCATCCAAGCCTAGAATTGAATTTTGTAGATTTTATTTGGTGAGCCCATAAAATCAATTGGATTGATTATGAGTCCAAAAAATAATCAGTGTAAGATTATAGCTAGTGACACTGAAAAATTAACTAAATTAATTTGTTTATGAGCCCAAAATAATAAACATACTGTAATCAAAGGGATTATAGTAAAATTTCTAAGAAAAGCTTGGAAAGTGGATGTTAGGTGTGGATTGCACCGAACCACTATAAATTTTTATGTATTTATGTTGTGGCTTTGCTTCTTACTTTACTTATTTTATTATTTATTTAGCTTAGCTTTAAATCCTTGTATAGCATCATACATATATCTTGAATCCACTGCTACTTGCATCATACACATCACAATCACTTAAATTATTTTAACTAGAAGCACATAAATGCCTTAAAGCTTAATTTGGTTAAAATTTTTAAAGAGCCTAATTCATCCTCACTCTTAGATTGCTATCTTTTGGACAATAATTGGTATCAGAGTAGATGCTCTAATATTTGATTGCTGACTTAGCAATCTAAGAGTAAAATATCATGGAAACCCAAATAAAAATTTTGCTTAATGAAGGTTATTCTATTGATCGATTTTCAATGCTTAATGGATCAAATTATAGTTATTGAAAAGTACACATGTGCATCTTCATACAAGCACGCAATCATAACTTATGAAAGATTATAACTGATGGCTTACACACCTCAAATATATTAATTGAGTATGATAAAGAAATGACCCAACTAAATATTAAGGCCATGAATATGCTTTATTATTCATTAAAAATTAATAAGTATAATATAATCTCTTCATGTATTTTAATAAAATAAATATAAAAAAAATAAAAACTATGTCTAAGAAAGCAAATCAAAGAAAAACATCAAGCTTCCAAGAAAATAAGGAAGCTCACCTCAACTTATGCCTCATGGCTCATGAGGATAAAAAGAAGAAAAAAAAGAAGAAACAAAAGAAAAAGAAAGCATTGATTAAGTAGGAGCAAAGTAAAGAAAAAAGAAACAAAAAAATTATAAATCCTTGCCTCATGGCCAATGATGATGAAGTAAATCTTAAAAAATTTTTTGATTTTACTTTTGATGAGTTGTTTCAAGCCTTCAATGATCTAATGAATAAATATAAAAAGATAGGGATAAAAAATATAGAATTAAAAAAATAAATCTTTTTTAGCTGATGAAAGGAGTTATAAACTATTGATTGAAAAAGAAAATCTTTTGAAAGAAATGAATTCTTTAGCTAAAAAAAAGAATGTGCTTCTTAAATCTGAAGAATCTTTAGTAAAAAAAAATATCAAGCTAAAAAAATATAAAAAATCAAAATTTTCTATTGAAGGAAAGAAAATTTGTTGAAAGAAAATAAATCTTTTTTCAAAGAAAATATAAAATTAAGAAAAAAGATTGAAACAGCGAAGCTTATGCTTAACAAGTTTGTAATTGGATCTCAAAAGCTTCAATCTATTTTAATTAATCAAAAGGCTATTTTTAATAAAGATGGGATTGGCCATAATCCTTTATCAAGAATACATTTGGTAAAGCTTCAATTGAAAATTATTCTATTACATGCTTCATATGTAACAAAGTAGGGCACAAATTTTAGAATGCAATATTAAAAGAATTGGTCATATTTTGATTAAACAAATTTTGATTCTAAAAGAAACTATATATTCTAACCTCAATGGATCCAAGTTTGCTTGGGTAAGAAAGACTAGAAATTAATTTTTGTAGATAAGCCAAGCATCCAATGAAGTATAAAAAGCTAACTCTCATGGATAGATGGCTCGGACTTGAGAAAATGGATGATGATTTGATAAAAGTGAAAACATTTCTCTACATCATACCTTCAATATTTATTGAATTTATTTAGAGTAAATGATTGATTTTGATGATTCATCAATGCTTATAATGATAATATTATATGATTTGAATGATTGGATGTATTGTTTTTAATTTCAATATGTTCTCCTAATTCTATGTATTATTTTAAGTATAATGAACATAAGACTTATCTTAAAATTTCAGCATGTTCTCTTTAGCTTCTCATATCATGTTATCATTTGAGAAACTAAAATTAAAATAAGCTTTATTGTATATGAAAATATTTGGGTGTAAAACTTATAAATTAATTTTTGATATTCTCATAAGATACGTAATTATTAAAATATCTCAAAAATTGCTTGATTCAAAGAACTTCAAGACAAATCATCTATTCATAAACCATCAAGTGCTTGATATAATTATTTTGCATGATTGCATCCTACTTTGGTCTTTAAGGATTTGAAAATTCTCTAGTTAAACCTAAACCATAAAGCTTACATCTAGATTCCTCTTGATTTGATTTGATTAATTTTAAAACCCCAATTAATTCTCAATTCTCCAAATGAAGGAAATTGTGCAGGGTTAAAGCATGCATTTTCGAAAATATTTTGAAAATTAACTTGTAGCGGAAGTAAAATTAATTTACTATTAATTCTATGCATGCTATGATTGTATCAATAAAGCCCTACATAGGATCTAGACATGCTAATATATAATTGAAAATTTAAATCTGATCGATCAGTAAATCATATTTGCCGATCGATTCGAGTTTAGAACTCAATACCTATGCGTGGATAGCTGATCTTCTTGATCTAAATCCATTGAAAGAAGCTTTGGTGTCATGCTATAGCTACACACTCATTCGGCCTCTATGATTGGTCCATACGGAGCTTTGATCCTGACCAGCTCCATCGGAGTGTTAGCTTTTCGTTGGGGCCTTTAATGATCGATCTTGATCGATCCAATCAATCATCTTTGTCTTGATCTTTTCGATGCTCTAGAAGATCAGATGGTGTGCTTCAGAGGATGATGAGATGGTATTTAAAGTTTGGTGGTGATCGGGCATTCACAGTACTTTATCTCTCCACCTGAACCTAGAGATCTTAATCTAGGGTTTCACGCATCCAAAAAATCCTGACACTCGGAAACCCTCTCATGGCCACTCTTTGTAGAATTTTTTTATGAAATAAATTTTCATGGATAGAGAACTTTCTAATCTATAGAAACCCTAATTTGATCATATCTAAAGTGAGTATCCAAAAGAAAAAGAAAAATGGGAGGCGTGAGAGAATAGTTTTGCCCAAGTAAGAAACACTTTTTCTCCCTGAATTTTTTGACGCATAGGATAAGCACCCACTCGGTTTTTCTTTATCTTAGAAGTCCCTCACGTAGCCTCTCACCCTCTCACACACGCACAAAAATTAGCATCTTTTATTGGCATGGAAAAGATGGGAAAACTGCATGGAGAATGGATAAGGTGTGGAGGTTGAACTTGTTTCAACCTCCCAACCAAATTTGAATTCAAATCTCTTCTTATCCTTTTTCCAACGCTCCACAAAAGTGTTTGACATGTAGAAGGACTCTCCTTCTATGCTTCCATACTCAAAAAACATAAAAAAATGTGTGATGAAAAGAGGGTGGCATGGAGAAAAGATAAGCTAGGGAGTTAGAGAGCTAACCAATTCATTTGAATTCAAAATTCAAACGAACCCAACCTCATCCAACGATTGGACCAGGTCAAAGGTAGATAAGAGAGGGCACACAAGACTCTTTCTGGCATGGGAAATATTATGTGAATTCATAATTCACGTGGAGGAGGGCGTGGGTCAAAAAACTATGGCACTGGGAGAAGACAAGTTTAAAATTCAAACTTACTATGACTTGGTCCAAATTAATTTCAACCAAGCCAATTATCTAGATCCAATTAGATTAGGTTAAATCCAACCAAATTAAGCTTAACTCAACCCAACAAAATTTTAATCAAATTAGAAATTAATTAGATCCAACCCACGATCAAATCAGGATTCAATCTTCTATAGCGATTAGGTCATCTTATGACCTGATCAGATCAAACCTAATCGAATCAAATTCAATTAAACTTGATCGAATCTTTATCACTCAATCAAATTGAGCTAATTAGCAATCGAATTATTAACTAATCCTTCAATAAACTTAAAGTCCCAATTAGGTGGGTGTTTGGACAATAGAGTTCCATCTATATAAAACTCTTGAAAAGTTTCAAACCAGTGGGACTCTTGAACCCAGTGCCCCAAACAAATGAAACTCGCAATCATAGAGTCACAAACCAGTAAGACTCTTGATCAGAGAGTTTCAGTCGAGTAGGACTCAGAGTTTCAATCCACTAGAACTCTTGGTCATAGAGTTTCAATCTAGTAGGACTCTTGACCATAGAAATCCAAGTCATCAGGACTCTTGACCAAAGAGTCCCGAACAAGTATGACTCAAAGTCCTAGTCCAGTAGGACTTTTGGTCACAGAGTTCTAGTCTAGTGGGACTCTTGACTAAAGAGTTCTAGGTCATTGGGACTCAATATCAGCTATCAAATTAGGTAGGAACTTCTATTATGTGTGATCCTATAAGTTCAATTTCTAAGCCAGTAGCATAAGAACTAATTTTTTATACCAATCGATGTAACCATCTAGTAATGATATTCAACATTCGAATAGGTCGAATAGTTGCAATGCAATATCGATGAACCTGTGGTATATGGTTACCATATAATTCATCTCCTTAATCTTAATGCTCAAAAGATGACCTAGAATTTAACTATCAATCCTAAAAATCATCCATAGTGTATTTCAAAATTCAGTATCCATCAAATGGACCATCCCAGTCGAGGGTTTGCTAAATTGAAATACAGTGATGCACTTGCTCCAACACTTGGAGGGGTCAATTCCATCTTGACTCACACTCCGACTTCATAAATACTTGATTGTACCCAATAGCCTTCCATCACTGAATTAGAAATTTAGGTAGTCTGGTACCTAAGTACAGTGAGTTGCTTGCAAGTCATCATGATGATCTCAAGTTTAAAGGACACTTATATCTATATCCTTCACGAGCAACTCTTGACAGCAGAGAGCTACATAGTTGGATCACGATCAGTGAAATATACCCCATACTTCACCTATATGCCATACCAATATCTTCATACTTCTTGATTAAGAGGACAACCAATGAATATTGTATGCGATGACCTACACTCGATTACGTTGTCGTCCTTGGTAACAATGTATCATTTGGTTGCGATCAGGTTTAAGGACTAAACGATAAATTCTTCTTTGTCGAGACTAAATAGTCCTAAGAACTTTATTATAGAAGAGTTCATTTTAGGAAGATGCAAAAATGTGATGAATTGCTAGAATAAAAAATTTTATTTATTTATAATTTAAGTATATTTTATAAATCAGCTTGACTATCTATAATTTAGATGATTGACTTTAGGATATAATTTTTAATAACTTTTACTTAGACTAAAGCCACTTAGAACAGTATCGAATACCCATCTTCCATTTGTGATTGTCGAACTCTTTGATTCTGAGGGCTTTTATAAAGGGATCGGTCATGTTCTTCTTTCTATCGATCTTCTGAAGCTCGACGTTATCTCATTCCACGATCTCTTGTACAAGATGGTAGCGATGCAGAATGTGCTTAGTGTACTGATATGCCTTTGGCTCCTTTGCTAGAGCTATGGCCCTAGTGCTCTCACAATATAGTAGAACCAGATCATCCAAGGAGGGTGCCACTCTTAGCTTGTCGATGAACTTTCACAACCACATAGCTTTCTTCGCAGCATCAGATATCGTGATATACTCTATCTCATACATAGAATCGGCCACAGTGTGCTGCTTGAAACTCTTCTAGTAGACCACTCCTCTATTCAGGATAAACATATATCCTGACACACTCTTACTATCATCATGTTTTGATTGAAAACTGAAATCAGTGTATCCCATAAGTTTCAAATCAGCATCTCTATAGATGAGCCATTGATCTTTAATATTTCTTAAATACTTTAGGATTGTCTTTACAACCTTTCAGTGATTCTCATCTAGATTAGACTGGTATCTACTCACTATTCCTAGTGAGTATGCCATATCCGATCTCATACATATCATGGTGTATATAATAGAACCCACTGCCAAAGTATATGATATTCTATTCATACGCTCTCTCTATTGAAGAGTTATCGGATAATCCCTCTTCGAGAGAATAATTTTATGGCCTATCGGGAGATAGCTCTTTTTGAAATTTGCCATGTTGAACTGCTTCAGCACAGTATCGATGTACGTGAACTAGGATAACCCAAGCAATCTTTTAGATCTATCTCTATAGATCTTCATTCCTAGGATGTACGAAGCTTCTCCCAAATTCTGGACAATTACGATGACAGTCAAATCTTTATTTTCTATAGTGTAGGAATGTCATTTTCGATTAAGAGAATGTCATCCACATACAGTACAAGAAATACTATTATAGAATCATTAGCCTATTTATAGATGCAGGATTTTTCTTCGTTCTTAACGAAGCCATATGTTTTGATCATTTTATCAAAATATATGTTCCAACTCCCAGATATCTGGTTCAATCCATAGATGGATCTTTGAAGCTTGCACATCTTGGACTTATCTGTGGATGTGAAACCCTTAGGTTGTATCATATATACCTCTTCATCTAGCTCTTCATTTGAAAAAGCTGTCTTTACATCCATTTATCAGATCTCATAGTCTAGGTATGCCGCTATTGCAAGCATAATCCAAATGAACTTGAGCATTGCCATCGAAAAAAATATCTCGTCATATTCAATACTATAATGTTGACAATATTTCTTAGCAATCAAATAAGCTTTATAGGTCTCCATCTTTTCATCTACATCCATTTTTCTTTTGAAAATCTATTTACATCCAATGAATTTTACCTCTTCAGGTGGATCAACCAGTGTCCATACACTGTTGACCTTTATGAATTTTATTTTAAATTTTATGGCTTTCAATCACTTATCAGAGTTGGACCTCTGCATGGCATTCATGTAGGTGATCGGATCCTTATCGTTCTCATCGAGTTCAATAGGATCACCATCCCAGACCAAAAATATATAGTATCTATACGGTTGATGTGGTACACTATCGGATCTCCTCAAAGATGCCTCTACAATAGACTCTGGGTTTGATCTTATCAAATTTAGTTTTGTAGATTCACTAGAATGTGTCGATTCTTCCACCTATCGAACTTCACTAAGTTCAATATTAGAGTTAGCAGTTTCTTTCCTAAGAAACTTTTTTTTCAAAAAGACTGCCCTATTATTGATGAATACTTTTTATTCTTCAGCAAGATAGAAGTAATAACTCCTAATTTTCTTGGGGTATCCTATAAACAAGCATTTATTGTTAGATATATATACCCTAGAAGCCAGAATTGGCTGACACTTGTAATACACTTCTAGGGGCAAAATTATAATTTTGACTATAATCAATAAAATAGATTATTTTCTATCACATATGTGTATTTAGTATCTGTGATACATCCTTTGAGTTAATGGTAATGATAATTCATATTTTCAAGAGTTGAAAATTTAAGACATGAATAATCATTATTAACTCATAAAATGCTTCCGACCATAGGATCATCACGAGGATGGTGATTGATCTGAAAGATTAATGTATAATTGCTTCTCTTTAGTAGATGAGTCTTGAGTCTATGGTGTGGAGACACTGGAGCGAGAGTACAGGTACTCGTTAGAGAATGAGGGCACTGAGCGTGACCACCTCGAGTAGTCATTAGGGAGTCTACCTTCTCGTCAATGACTGACTCGATGCTACAGTAGTGTGTCTAGTTCTTTGACCTGAGGTGCATTGACAGTTCACCTTGAGGGTGTTATAGTTTGACTACACCATTACTCAGTCTCCTAGCCATACGGAACCCTGAGGTGTATGTTGGCTATAGCATGTTCATTGTAGGAACTGGATAGCATCAAGATGGAATCTATCTACCTCGGTGGTAGAGGAGCAGCCCTATGATGATCATGAGAATCAAGTCCAGAAGCCCATGGCCATGGCAGAGTGAAATAATAGAAAGAGTTTCTATTTAGATTTTCACATCGGACTTGAATCGAATGATTACATCATATGATAGAAACTAGGGTTTGACGAGTTTACCTTAACCCTAATCTGATCGGAGCTCAAGATAGAAGAACTTAATCACACAAATAGCTGCACCAAGAGGTTCGCATTCAGCTCTGATGGGTTGCCACCATATACTGCTAGGTGTCACTGGTGGATTTTGGGAGCAATTAGAATGATTTAGATGATCGATCATTCTAGCTGTTCGAATCAGAAGAGTTCTGATCCATCGAAAGGAGTTTCGATGATGTCGATGATAGAGATCATGACATATCCCATTACCATACAGAACTGAACCTAACTGGGTCACACAAACAAGGGTTTGAATCTGGTGATCATCAATTGAACTGATCTAGTTCAATTGATCTGAATGAGATTCAATTAGGTTCAAGGAAATCGTGCTAGCACTCGATTGAACCTAACGTTCTTCTTTTGCTATCATAAATAAGTTGTCCTGATCTGAGCCAAAGGAGTTTGTGCTCAATCAGAGGCCTTCATATATGGTCTGACTGGAGGTTGTCCAAGTCAGAAAAGGATTGTCTTATTTTGTAAGGACATTACCTGCCATTTTTGGTCACCTGCCATTTCTCGTTCTTTGACTTTGGTCAAAAGTCTACCTTTGACTGGTCAAATGTTGACCATTGACACTTTGACTTCTGTCCACGTGTCACACGCACCTATTGAAGAGCTGGTGGGGGCCTGTCCCCCTATCAGAACCTGGCAAGGAAAGAGGGCGCACGCCACCCTTGGCATGTGCCCAAGTTGGAGGCACCTAGGAGTCCCTGTTGGACAGGGACTCCATCTCCTTTTTGGATTTCGATTAGAGTTCTCCTAAGAATCAACTTTGACTGGTCTTAGGCACTATCTAAGGAGGAATCCTAGGGGACTCTATTTCCACCAATCAGATTTAGATCTGATTTCACAAAGAGTTGTGATTGGTTGGGAAGAAGAGGAGTTGGATCACGCTTAGTCTATAAATAAGATCCTGCGCCCAACTCAAAGAGCATCACAATTCGCCATGCCCCAAGGCTGCCTCTCCCCTCTTCCTCTATGCCAAACTCACCTTCTCCCTCTCCTCTCCATGTCCAAAGTGTTTGGATTCTTGGTTGGTGCAATCCAGATCAAAGAAAGGCTACTGAAAGCTAGAAAGCTGCACTGGTGCAAAGGACGACTGCTGATCTTTGAAAAGAGTTTTGAAGATCCTTCAGATCAGATCTAGATCTAATTTTTGGAGACGTGATAGAGAAGAAGAGGATCTTCAGATCCAGTCTGAGTGGATATCGGTAGAGGCCAGGCACTTGCATGGCTAGATCCAGAACCTTCCGCTGCTTACAGGATCATCAACAGGGTAATAGGATTACCCACTATCAAGGTAAATTAAAATTTGATTTAATTTATTTAATTTTATTTTAATTTATTAAAATAATAAGAATCAGATCTGAAATATCATAGATCTGATCTAGATCAAAATTTTTTTTTTTTTGAAATATATCTCTTGATCTGATCAGATCTGAACGAACCTGATCCAAAAAATCAGGATTTTCCTTCAACTGGTATCAGAGCCAAGGTTCTAAAAAAAATTATTTAGATCTGATTTTAAATTTATTTTAATTAGAAAATAAAGTGATTTTAGATGTCACATGAGATGTGATCAGATCTAAAATCAAAAAAAAATTAAAATTAAATGATTTGGATCTAAGATTAGAAAATATGCATGACTAGTTCTAAAATAGAATAGTTCTATAGAATAGTCTTTGCATGTTTTTGATTTAATTTGATTAAATCATATTTTAGATCTATTTATTTACTATTTTTTGATATTATAATGGTTATAATAACATCTAAAAAATAGCAAATAAAAATTATTTAATTTTTTAAATATCATATGAGATATGATTGATGCATGTCTAGACTAGTTGTAGAATAGTTCTACATAATTATCTAGATTAGAATTTATTTTGATTAGATCAATTTAAATCTAATTTTTTAGATTATTATGAGATAATTTAGATCTGAAAATATGCATGATTCGATACATGAGATGTATGCAAAATATGCCATGATTAGATCTAATTTGTATATGAGATATATGATAGATAGATCTAAAACTATTTTGTAGTATTGCATGATGTTCCTGATTAAGGCGTTCCTCTTGGCCGTCCGGATCATAAGAACGAAGAAGGGTTTAAAGGCCCTCTCTTCCCATTCGATGGGGTGTTCTTATGATGTGTAGGGGTGCTGCGTGTTCGTCCTTAATCAGAAACCCAAAACTTACTTTCTGCAAAACCCTAGATCCTGAAACCCTAGGATTTATTGTGCATATTTTGTTTATGAACCCTACTTAATTAAAAATTAAGATTATGGAAATATTAATTAGGTCTAAAATTGAGAATTTCAGATCTAAAGACATATTCATAATACTGGGTTCGGGCTTGGGTAGCTCAATTAGGTCTAAGCGGTTGATCAAACCGAATCAAGAGTTGGTTAGATGGGATCAACAATGCTTAAATTGACCAGCCTAATAGGATTAAGTCTGGGTCAAGATCGAGTCACGATCAAGCAAGACCTAATTAGGCTCAAGAGGTTAGAGTCTGGATTGTAGGCTAACCCAATTGGTTCTGACTCAACAATTTGGTGTCTAAGGTAAGTTTGGCACATACGACGACCGACTGGTTTTTAATTGGAAGCTACTCGACCTGAATGCATTCTTGTACGAGTTAATGGCATATTCCTTCCACCGGTCTCACTTACCTGGCCATATCTGTTGACACAGTTCTGATCTGAGGTGGTCAATAATCCGAGCTAACCCATGCCACTAGGTTAGTCATAATTGTTATGACTAATGCCAAGTCTAGTTTAATGAGACCTGAATCAATTCTTCCTAAGAAAAGATTAAGTCTGAGGTCTTCCACCATTGTAGATGTGCGGGCCCTTTCCGGGGTTGATTGTTCTCGGCTGGATATAGTGGCTCAGTTGCACCGGGAAGATGCAACCATGTCTATTAGGCATTGGATGCTATGGGCTGGAGGATGAGTTGGGCTCAATATTCTGGATACGGTGAGAGACTCAATTAGGAATCCAGTCTATGCAAATGGTGGGTCTGACTTAACTAAGGAGTGGATCAATATTTTCGGATACGGTGAGATTCATGAATTAGAGACCAAGTTTGGGTGCACCATGATTAGAGAATCATTGAACAAGAGTTGTTCACTCATTGGCTAACCCATCACCAATAACTGTTAGGTGAGGTGATGAGTCAGTTGGTGAGACCGCACCACCCACTAGAAATCATTAATCATGGAGATTTTCGCATCTCTACAGAGGGAGTGTAGGAATCCGAGAAAATAGTGGGAGCTAATTTATTTAAAAATAAAATCTCTAAATAAATTGGTCAAGTCAATAATTACAGTATCTAACTAGAATCTTTGACTCTCTATAGAAAAATGTCTGCGTCCAACCCACTAGCACGTATCCTGGACACACATAGACTGACTGGACCCAATTATAAAGATTGGCTCAGGAAACTACAAAATATTTTGGGTTTCGAGAAGTTAACCCATGTTTTTGGACCAGGACCCTCCCACCTTACCAGCCCGTCCATCCACTGAACAGAGAGAGCATCTCTGGAAAAATGGATTGACGAAGATAATAAGGCCAGATACTACATGTTGGGCTCGATGTCTGATGAGCTCCAGCGCCAACATGAAGATATCGGGACTGCTCGCCAAATGTTGGCTCACCTACAGGAGATGTTTGGTGAACAGAGTCGCGCAGCCAAATATCAAGTCACTAAAATGACTTTTTAAGGCTAAGATGCGTGATGGGCAGTCAGTCCAAGATCACTGTCTGACATGATGATCAAGGACATGGAAGAGCTTGAGAAGCTCGATGTGAAGTTGGACTTGGATCTGCAGAACGATATTATTCTGCAATCCTTGACTGATGCATATGGGCAATTCATCATGAATTACCACATGCATAAACTTCAAAATTCCTTGGCCGAATTAATGAATATGCTGGTTACCGCTGAGCTTTCTATGAAAGGTTCTAAAGGCTCAGTTCTTGCTATGGAACGGACTTCTTCCAAAAGAAAGTCTTATGGAAAGAAAAAGAAGTCTGTGAAAAAGCAAAAGGTGGAAGGAACAAAGAAGAAGAAGGCAGGCCGAAGAAAAAGGCCGATGTCAAAGGAAAGTGTTTCCATTGCAACAGCGACGGCCATTGGAAGCGGAACTGCCCTACTTACCTGGCCACCCTGAAGAACAAGAAGGAAGGTCCTTCTGGAGGTATGCTCGTTATTGAGTCTAACCTTACGGTTTCTTCTGCATCCAGTTGGGTGCTTGACTCTGGTTCTAGTGCTCATCTGTGCACTTTCATGCAGGGTCTTGAGGATAGCAGGAGGCTGAGGGATGGAGACATGATCCTACGCATCGGTAATGGAGCAAGAGTTGCTGCAGTAGCCGTGGGAACATACCCTCTTCGATTACCATCTGGTTTAGACTTAGTTTTAAAAGACTGTTATTATGTGCCTGCAGCTAGCAGGAATTTGATTTCTGTTTCATGCTTAGCACAAGAAGGTTATGTGATTACCTTCTTTAAGGACCATTGTAACATTCTTTATGAAAGAAATAAAATTGCAAATGGTTTTTTCTTATTAATGGTCTTTATCAGCTACATATTGATGTACCTGTTTCTAACTATCGAGCAAAACGTGAATGCCAAACGACCTAGGGATAGTCCAAATGACAGATATCTATGGCACCTGAGATTAGGTCATATAGCAGAAGATAGGATTCAACAAATTGGAGAAAAATGGGCTATTGAGTCCATTGACTTTTCGAGTCATATCCAACTTGTGAATCTTGTCTTCAAGGCAAAATGACTAAACTCCCTTTTGTTGGACATGGGGAGAGGGCCACAGATCTCCTTGCCCTAGTACATACTGATGTGTGCGGCCCATTTGATGTGCCGGCTAGAGGCAATTTTGTCTACTTCATTACCTTTACCGATGATCTATCTAGGTATGGGTATGTGTATCTTATGAGACACAAGTCTGAAGCTTTTGAAAAGTTCAAAGAATTCAGACATGAAGTAGAAAAACAAACTGAAAAACCCATTAAGGTTCTTCGATCAGATCGAGGAGGTGAATACCTTAGCCGAGAATTCCTAGACTATCTTAAGAAAAATGGCATAGTCTCTCAATGGACTCCACCAGGAACACCTCAACTCAATGGAGTTTCAGAACGGAGAAATCGGACTCTATTGGATATGGTTCGATCCATGATGAGCTTCACAGACCTCCTGATTTTCTTTGGGGACATTCATTGTTAACTTCAATTTATCTACTGAATAGGGTTCCCTCTAAAGATCGTTCCTACCACACCGTATGAGATATGGCACGGTAAGAAACCAAGTCTGAGTCATCTCAGAATTTGGGGATTGTCCGGCTCATGTCAAAAGACAACAAGCGGACAAGTTAGAGTTTAGGTCCTTTAGAGCTCGATTCATAGGATATCCTAAAGAGTCATTAGGATACTATTTCTACATTCCAGAAGACCACAATGTGATTGTGAGTCGACATGCCATTTTTCTTGAAAAATAGTTTATTCAAGATAGCGGCATTGGAAAAGCAGATTAAGCTTGATGAGAAAGTCTCACAAGTACAACGAGCTAAGGACCAATTGGAACCAAATCAGGTTGAGCCAATAAGAACACTACCTCCTCCACCTCGTAGATCGGAAAGAGTTTTCCGTCCCCCTGAGAGATACTTAGGTATTATTTCAGAGGAAGTAGAGAAAATGTTCCTCGTAGGTAATGGTGCTCATGGTGATGATCCCAAAACCTACAACGAGGCGATATCAGATATCGACTCCGAGAAATGGCTTGAGGCAATGAAGTCAGAAATTGACTCGATGCACTCAAACCAAGTCTGGACCTTGGTAGATCCACCAGAAGGTATAGTACCTATTGGGTGTAAATGGATCTTCAAGAGAAAGATTGGTGCAGATGGGAATGTGGAGACATCAAGGCTAGACTATCAGGAATACTTTTTTCCCAGTGGCTATGCTAAAATCCATCCGCACATTGCTTGCCGTTGCAGCCTATTTCGATTATGAAATATGGCAAATGGATGTGAAAACAGCGTTCTTAAATGGATATCTTGAGGAAGATATCTATATGGAACAGCCGCTAGGTTTCACATCCAGTGATACTGATCACAAGGTTTGCAAGCTGCAAAGGTCCATATATGGACTTAAGCAAGCATCTCAGAGCTGGAACACTCGTTTCAATGATGTGATCAAAATAGTTTGGATTTCATCAAAAATACGAAGAGGAAATCGTGTGTCTTCAAAAAGGTCAGTGGGAGCGCTGTTGTCTTTCCTCGTATTGTACGTGGATGACATCCTCCTTATTGAGAATGATATTCCCATGTTGACAACAGTCAAATTATGGTTGTCCAAGGAATTCTCCATGAAAGACCTAGGTGAAGCATCCTTTATTCTAGGAATTAAGGTCTATAGGGATAGACCGAATAGGATGCTAGGACTTTCACAGAAGATGTACATAGAGAAAGTACTAAAGAGGTTTAGTATGGAAAACTCTAAGAGGGGATTAATACCCTTCAGACATGGTATGGTATTCATCTTTCCAAGAAGATGTGCCCCTAGCACACCTGAGGAAATAGAATGCATGAGCAAGATCCCTTATGCTTCTGCAATAGGGAGCCTCATGTATGCCATGCTATGTACACGACCTGATATAGCCCATGCTGTGAGTGTCACAAGTCACAAGTAGATATCAGTCAAATCCAGGATGAAGAACACTGGACTTCTGTGAAATGTATCCTTAAGTACTTAAGAAGAACTAAGGATATGATGTTGGTCTTTGGTAACGGAGAACTCCAAGTCCAGGGATACACAGACTCGGAATTTCATGTCCGATATAGATGATCGAAAGTCGACATCTGGGAGTCTGTTTGTGTGCAATGGTGGTGCTGTCAGCTGAAAGAGTTTCAAGCAAATGGTGATAGCAGATTCCACCATGGAAAGTAGAATATATCATTGCATCAGAAGCTGCGAAGGAAGCATTTTGGTATAAGAAGTTTGCTGCAGAAATCGGAGTAATGCCATCAGATGCCATTCCTCTATACTGCAACAACAATGGTGCCATAGCCCTTGCTAAGGAGCCAAGGTCTCATCAGAAATCCAAGCATATTGAACGGCGATACCACCTCATCCGCGATTACCTTGAGAAGGGTTATATCGAGGTCAAGAGAGTCAACTCCATAGATAATGTGGCAGACCCACTTACAAAGCCATTGGGCCAGCAGAAGATCGAAGCCCACCTTGAGAAGATGGGACTTAGACTTGTAGCCAATTGGCTTTAGGATAAGTGGGAGATTGTTAGATATATGTGCCCTAGAAGCCAGAATTGGCTGACACTTGTAATACACTTCTAGGGGCAAAATTATAATTTTGACTATAATAATCAATAAAATGGGTTATTTTCTATCACATATGTGTATTTAGTGTCTGTGATACATCCTTTGAGTTAATGGTAATGATAATTCATATTTTCAAGAGTTGAAAATTTAAGACATGAATAATCATTGTTAACTCATAAAATGCTCCCGACCATAGGATCATCACGAGGATGGTGATTGATCCGGAAGGTTGGTGTACAATCGCTTCTCTTTAGTAGATGAGTCTTGAGTCTACGGTGTGGAGACACCGGAGCGAGAGTACAGGTACTCGTTAGAGAATGAGGGCACTGAGCGTGACCACCTCGAGTAGTCATTAGGGAGTCTACCTTCTCGTCAATGACTGACTCGATGCTGCAGTAGTGTGTCTGGTTCTTTGACCTGAGGTGCATCGGATAGTTCACCTTGAGGGTGTTATAGTTTGACTACACCATTACTCGGTCTCCTAGCCATATGGAACCCTGAGGTGTATGTTGGCTATTGCATGTTCATTGTAGGAACTGGATAGCATCAAGATGGAATCTATCTACCTCGGTGGTAGAGGAGCAGCCCTATGATGATCATGAGAATCAAGTCCAGAAGCCCATGGCCATGGCAGAGTGAAATAATAGAAAGAGTTTCTATTTAGGTTTTTACATCGGACTTGAATCGAATGATTACATCATATGATAGAAACTAGGGTTTGACGAGTTCACCTTAATCCTAATCTGATCGGAGCTCAAGATAGAAGAACTTAATCACATAACAGGTAGCTGCACCAAGAGGTTCGCATTCAGCTCTGATGGGTTGCCACCATATACTGCTAGGTGTCACTGGTGGATTTTGGGAGCAATTAGAATGATTTAGATGATCGATCATTCTAACTGTTCGAATCAGAAGAGTTCTGATCCATCGAAAGAAGTTTCGATGATGTCGATGATAGAGATCATGACATATCCCATTACCATACAGAACTGAACCTAACTGGGTCACATAAATAAAGGTTTGAATCTGATGATCATCAATTGAACTAATCTAGTTCAATTGATCTGAATGAGATTCAATTAGGTTCAAGGAAATCGTGCTAGCACTCGATTGAACCTAACGTTCTTCTTTTGCTATCACAAATAAGTTGTCCTGTTTGAGCCAAAGAAGTTTGTGCTCAATCAGAGGCCTTCATATGGTCTAACTGGAGGTTGTCCAAGTCAAAAAAGGTTGTCTTATTTTGTAAGGCATTACCTACTATTTTTGGTCATCTGCCATTTCTCGTTCTTTGACTTTGGTCAAAAGTCTACCTTTGACTATCAAATATTTTTCATTGACATTTTGACTTCTGTCCACCTGTCACGCACCTATTGGAGAACTGGTGGGGGCCTATCTCCCTATCAGAACCTGGCAAGGAAGAGGGCGCACGCCACCCTTGGCGTGTGCCCAAGTTGGAGGCGCCCAGGAGTCCCTGTTGGATAGGGACTCCATCTTCTTTTTGGATTTCAATTAGAGTTCTCCTAAGAACCAACTTTGATTGGTCTTAAGCACCATCTAAGGAGGAATCCAGGGGACTCTATTCCCACTAATCAGATTGAGATCTGATTTCACAAAGAGTTGTGATTAGTTGGGAAGAAGAGGAGTTGGATCACACTTAGTCTATAAATAAGATCCTGCGCCCAACTCAAAGAGCATCACAATTCTCCACGTCTCAAGGCTGCCTCTCCCCTCTTCCTCCACGCCAAACTCACCTTCTCCCTCTCCTCTCCACATCCAAAGTGTTTGGATTCTTGGTTGGTGCGATCTAGATCAAAGAAAGGCGACTGAAAGCTAGAAGGCTGCACTGATGCAAGGGATGACTGCCGATCTTCGAAAAGAGTTTTGAAGATCCTCCAGATCAGATCCAGATTTGATTTTTGAAGATATGATAGAGAAGAAGAGGATCTTCGGATCCAGCCTAAGTGGATACTGGTAGAGGTCAGGCACTTGCGTGGCTTGATCCAGGCCTTCCGCTGCTTACAGGATCATCAATGGGTAATAGGATTATCCACTTTAAGATAAATTAAATTTGATTTAATTTATCTAATTTTATTTTAATTTTTAAAATAATAATAATTAGATCTGAAACATCTTAGATCTGATCTGAATCAAAGAGAAAAATTTTTGAAATATATCTCTTGAACTGATCAGATTTGAATGAACCTAGTCTAGAAAATCAGGATTTTTCTTCATTTATTAGATCTAGGTCCATGTTTTTCTAGTTGCAAATATTTCATCTAAGTTGAATATCTCCAAACCCTAAGGTGAGAGAGTGTTGGCCTATGTCTAGTCCATATTTTATATGGAGTCTTTGCATCAGACTTGGAATATTATTCAAAACATAACAAGCAGTCTCAAGTGCATAATCCTAAAAAAAATCAGTAGACTTGCAAATTTCATCATAGACCGAACCATGTCTAACAGGATCTGATTTCTTCTTTCAGACACACCATTATGCTATGGTATTCTAGGAGGGATCCATTATGAGTGAATTTTATTTTCTCCTAGATATGTTAAAAATTTATAGGAAAAGTATTCACCTCTTTGGTCTAATCGAAGAGTTTTAAGACTCTTTCCAAGTTATTTTTCTATCTTATTTCAATATCGTTTGAACATTTCAAACGAATTGGATTTACTCTTCATAAGATAGACGTACCCATATCTAGATAGGTTGTCAGTAAATGTAATGAAGTAGTAGAACCTACCTCTAGCATATATATTAATAGGTCCACATACATCAATACGTACTAGACCTAAAAGCTCAATGGTTTATTCAACTTTTTTAGTAAAAAGTGATTTGGTCATCTTACGAAGAAGGCAGGACTCACAGGTTCTTAATGATTCACAATGATCAATGTCAAGGATATGCTCCTTGACTAACTTGTTGATCCTATTCTTATTTATATGATCAAGCCGATAGTGCCAAAGATAGGCATCGATGTCATCATTTAGTTTTGGGTGTTTGTTAGATGTGTACATTACATTAATAGGCTATGATAAAATATAAATATTATTTCTTAATTATCCTTGCATTATTATGACATCATTCATAATGATATTGCAATAATTTTTTATTGATAAACTATAACCATCCTAGGCCAAAAGCCCAACGGATATTATGTTCATTATAAAAGATGGATAATAGTGATATTCACTTAAAATGATATTATTTGATTTGAAAACAAGCTCAAGAGTTTTCAATGCTAGGATTGGAACATTCCTTCCATCCTCAACATTTAGAAATTTATCACCGTTCTTAAATTTTCCATCAATTTGAAGTCCATGCAATGAATTGCATATGTGAATTAGACTCCTGATATCTAATACCCAGGTAGATGTATCATAAATAGAAAAATTATAAGGTGTTATCATATAACATCCTTGCCCAGCAACTCCTTGCTAATTTTTTCTGTTCAGCTAATTCGAGTCAAGAGAACCATTCCTCTTTGGATCTGCCTGATTAGGGTTAATACTAGACTTCTCATCATCGGGTCTTAAACACTTATCACTATCCAACAGTGAACAGAGCAAACTTACACTAGCCATTCTATTTATCTAAAATGAAAATATGAAACCTTATTAGTACTTGAATTAATTAATCTTAAAGACTTGGACTTTAGTCTAAAGGTTCTTTCATTATTTTTAATGAATTGGTAGTCTCTACCTCCAATTCAAGGAATTATACTAACTCCTTAGTGGGTACTGAAATCTATATAGACTATAAATGGATTCGAGGAAAGCTCTGGCCAATCTCGTGTATATCTACAGGTAGATTTATAATCAATTATTTTTTAAAATAATTTTTAGTATTTAGATTTTATCTCAGAAGCCAAATCAATAGGCTATGGCCTCCACTGAAAAGGTCTAGTTAGGTCCAATCATTAATATGATTGAGTTCAGTGCATCAAAACAATGATGACCAAGCCCGGAGAAAGCTCTGACCAACCTGATCATCATTAAGAGAGTACGATCTAATCATCATATGATGAACAGTAATTTCAATATCCAGATGAACACTAGGTGTAAGGCACCTTCAATGTCCATTCAGAAAATTGGACTCATTATTATTCACCTTAATGGAAGGCTATAACTCAGTTATTCTAATAACTTGTCATTTTATGGACCTAATAATTTAGAGAATTTAGGTTACATATGATTTAAGGATAGAAAGGATACAAACCAATTTACTTCCACTGACTTCACTAAGTCAAATCCTCCCACTAACTTCATTAAGTCAATAGGTTAGGACTAGGATTAATTTAGGTCCATGGGCACCTAATTCAGTCTTACTGATTGAAATCAGTCAAACTGATTCTTAATACATGGGTTAGCTCAAAACACCAAGTGATCTAATCAAATCCTAATCAACTATGTTGGCTAGGTAAGTGAGATCAGTGGGAGGGATATGCCATTAACTCGTCAAAGATTGAATCAGTATGAGTAGATTTCAATTAAAATTACTAGTCTAGACTGTCAAACTTATCTTAGACATCAATCAGTTAATTAGGTTCAATCTGATCAACCTAGTAATTTCAGGCTCGACTGCGCAGCCATGAATCAAGTCGATCTTGATCTCGTTAATGATATGAACTTGTTCAACTATAATTATTGAAGTTGAATCTAGAGTGGTCTTGAGCTAATCTAAGTCAACACTTGGTTAGATTTGATTAATTACTCTTATTAAGTCCAATCTTCAACTAACCTTAGGTCTAATGCAATTAATGGACCTAATTCATCTAACCCTTTAACCCACAACTTATGCATATGTCTTAGAATCTTTAATTCATAATTTTAGATTCTATGAACAATATTTAATTTTTTAATTAAGTTTTTAGACTGATGAGTTGGGATTCGATATTTAAAAAATAATTTTTAAATTTTAAAAGATTTTATTTTTTGTTCACCAAATGGGTTGACTCATTACATAAATGGGTCAATTCATTTCATAAACAGCAATCCTATTGCTAGTTTCATAATAGAAAATAAAGTATAATTAAACTATAAATCATAAATTAGATTTAATCCAATATATTCATGTTTAATTTTATCATATTGAAATAATTTCAATAATACCTTTCGTTGCTTCATCTTCAAGAGTAATAATCGCAGCGGCACCCCTACATGCCATAGGAGAATCCCATCGAATGGAAGGAGAGGGCCATTAAACCCTACTTTTCTTCTATGATCGAACGACCATCATGATCTACTCAATTAGACTACTTGCTACTTGGTTTAAATATATCAAATATGCTAATATTTAATTTTTTTAATTATATATTAAACATGTCAAGCAACTTGACTTTGGTATCATTGAAGAAAACAATGCAGGGTTAAAACATGCATTTTCAAAAATATTTTCAAAATTAACTTATAGTGGAAGCAAAATTAATCTACTATTAATTCTATGCATGCTATAATCATATCATTAAAGTCCTACATAGGATCTAGACATGCTAATATATAATTAAAAATTTAAATCTGATCGATTAGCAAATCATATTTGCTGATTGATTTGAGTTTAAAACTCGATACCTGTATGTGGATAGCTGATCTCCATGATTTGAATCCATCAAAAGAAGCTCTGGTGTTATGCTATAGCCACACACTTGTCCGATCTCTATAGTTGATCCATATGGAGCTCTTAATCTCAACCAGCTCCATCGAAGTGCTAGCTCCTTGTCGGAGCCTTCGATAGCTGATCTTGATTGATCCAATCAATAATCTTTGTCTTGATCTCCTAGACATTCTAGAAGATCAGATGGTGTGCTTTGGAGGATGACGAGGTGGTGTTTGAAGTTTGGTGGTGATTGGGTACTCATAGTACTCTATCTATCCACCTGAACCTAAAGATCTAAATCTAGAGTTTTACACACCTAGAAAATCCTGATGCTCGAAAACCCTCTCACACCCACTCTTTGTGAAATTTTTCTATGAAACAAATTTTTACGAATAGAGAACTTTCTAATCTATAGAAACCCCACTTTGATCATATTTGAAGTGGGTGTCCAAAAGGAAAAGAAAAATGGTAGGCATGAGAGAATAGTTTAGCGTAGGTAAGAAACACCTTTTCTTCCTAGATTTTTCCACACATAGGATAAGCACCCACTCAATTTTTCTCTCTTTCAGAAGTCCCTCACATAGCCTCTCACCCTCTCATAAACGCACAAAAATTAGCATCTTTTATTGGCATGGGAAAGATGGGAAAACCGCATGGAGAATGGATAAGGTGTGGAGGTTGAACTTATTTCAACCTCCCAACCAAATTTGAATTCAAATCTCTTCTTATCATTTTTCCAACACCCCACAAAAATGTTTGATATGCAGAAGGACTCTCTTTCTGTGCATCCACATTTGAAAAACACAACAAAATGTGTGATGAAAAGAGGGTGGTGTGGAGAAAAGATAAGCAAGGGAGTTAGAGAGCTAACCAATTCAGTTGAATTCAAAATTCAAACGAACCCAACCTCATCCAATGATTAGACCAGGTCAAAGCCGGATAAGAGAGGGTGCACAAGACTCTTTCTGGCATGGAAAATATTATGTGAATTCATAATTTATGTGGAGGAGGGCGTGGGTCATAAAACTATGGTGCAGGGAGAAGACAAGTTTAAAATTCAAACTTACTATGACTTGGTCTAAATTAGTTTCAACCAAACTAATTATCTAGACCCAATTAGATTAGGTTAAATCCAACCAAATTAGGCTTAACCTAGTCCAACAAAATTCTAATCAAATTAGAAATTAATTAGATCCAGCCCATGATCAAATTAGGATTCAATCTTTCATAGCGATTAGGTCATCTCATGACCTGATCGGATCAAACATAATCGAATAAAATTAAATCAGACTTGATTGAATCCTCATCGCTCAATCAAATTAAGCTAATCAACAATCAAATTACTAATTAATCCTTTAATAGACATAAAGTTTCAATTGAATGGATGTTTGGACAATAGAGTCCCATCTACATGAAACTCTTGAATAGTTTCAAACCAGTGGAACTCTTGAATCCAATGTCCCAAATGAATGAAACTCGCGATCATAGAATCTCAGATCAGTGGGACTCTTGATCAGAGAGTCTCTGACGAGTAGAACTCAGAGTTCTAATCTACTAGGACTCTTGGTTATAAAGTCCTAGTTTAGTGGGACTCTTGACCATAGAGTCCAGGTCATCAAGACTCTCGATTAGAGAGTTTCGAACAAGCAGGACTCAGAGTTTCAATCTGGTGGAACTCTTAGTCATAGAATTTTAGTCCAGTTAAACTCTTGACCATAGAGTCTTAGGTCATCAGAACTCAATATCAACCATCAGATCAAGTAGGAACTCCTATTGTGTGTGATCCTATAGGTTTGAATCTTAAGCCGATAGCATAGAAACTAATTTTCTGTATCAATTGATGTGAGCATCTATTAATAGTACCCGATATTCGGATAGGTTGAATAGTCATAATGCAATATCGATGAATCTTTGGCATATGATTATCGTATAATTCATTCCCTCGACCTCAATACTCAAAAGATGACCTAGGGTTTAACTATCAATCTTAAAAATCATCCACAGTGTATTTCAAAATTCAGTATCCATCGAATGGACTATCTCGATCGAGGGTTTGCTAAATTAAAATACAGTGATGTATTAGATGTATGTCCTAGAAGCCAGATTAGCTGAGACTTGTTAAATACTTTTTAGGGGCATTTTTATAATTTTAACTTAAAATTTATTAAAGGATTATTTATTCTATCACATTGTGTATTAAAGTGTCTGTGATACATTCATTGAGTTAATAGACATGATAACATATATTCTTAAGAGTTGAGAATTTAAGGCATATGTTATCATAATTAACTCATAAATTGCTTTCGATCGTAGGATCATCACGAGGATGGTGATAGATCCAAAAGATCGGTGTATGATCGCTTTCTT
Source organism: Cocos nucifera (assembly GCA_006176705.1). Taxonomy (NCBI): domain Eukaryota; kingdom Viridiplantae; phylum Streptophyta; class Magnoliopsida; order Arecales; family Arecaceae; genus Cocos; species Cocos nucifera. The sequence goes on along the minus strand of QRFJ01000673.1, from coordinate 43,498 downwards.
AGGATAGATGAGTCTTAAGTTAATGATGTAAAAACACCAGAGTGAGAGTATAGATACTCGTTAGAGAATGAAGACACTGAGCGTGATCACCTCGAGCAGTCATAAAGAAGCCTACCTTCTCGTCGATGACTAGCTCGATGTTGTAGCGTATCTGATTCTTTGACCTAAGGTGCATAGGTAGTTCACCTTAAGGGTGTTATAGTTTGACTATACCATAACTCGATCTTCTAGCCATTCAGAACCTTAAGGTGTATGTTGGCTATAGCATGCTCATTGTAGGAATTGGATCGCACCAAGATAGAATCTATAAACCTCGGTAGAGAAGGAGTAGTCTTATGATGATCATAAGATTGAGTCCTAAAACTCATGACCATGGTAGTGTGAAATAATAGAAAGAAGTTTCTATTAGGATTTCACATCGGACTCGAATCAAATGATTCATTCATATGATGGGTGTTGGTTTGATGAGTTCACCTTAATCCTAATCCCATCGGAACTTATGATTGAAGAATCCAATCACACAGGTAGCTGCACCGAGAGGTTCGCTATTCAATTTTGATCGATTGCCATCATATATTGCTGGATATCATTGATGGATTTTGGGATCAATTAGAATTATCTTGATGATCGATGATTTTAATTGGATGAATCAGAAGAGTTTTGGTCCATCGAAAGGTGTTTCGATAATGTTGATGATGGAGATCATGACATGTCTTATTAGCATATAGAATTGAATCTAACTGGATCACACAAATAAGAGTTTAGATCTGGATGTCATCAATTGAGCTAATCCAATTCAATTGATTTGGATTAGATCCAACTAGGTTCAAGAAAATCATGCTAGCACACGATTAAGCCTAACATTCTCCTTCTGTAGTCTTTCTGGATCATCTCGACTGAGCCAAATTAAATTTGGCTCATCTAGGAGCCTTGTATAGATTTATTCTAGTCTGACTAAAACTTGTCCAGGTCAGAAAAGTCTTATCCTAACATGATCTAGGCTTGTCCTAATCCATCGGATGGAAACAGGACAAGACCTACTAATTTGTGAAAGTATTTAGATAAGGCTTATCCGAAAACTCTATAGAAATTTATCTTGATATGACTGGATCTTGTTTTGGCCTAATCAAGACTTGTTCTAAATCCCATAAGATGGAAACAAGACAAGAGTTGTCTTTGCCATATTAGGGCTTGTCCTAAAATCATGAGATGAAATTTGGCCCAAAAATTCTAGATGGATTTTTCTTGATCTGACTGGACAGAGTCTTGGTCTGATCAAGGATTGTTCTAACTTGATTAGGACTTGACATAAATCCATTAGATGAGACTTGAAAAGGTTATGTCTTAATCCCATAAGATGGGAATAGGATGTGGGTCAAATGTTGACCCAGTATGCGGGAAAGAAGAGATATGGCGTGCCTCCTAGAATTTGTCTGAGGGTGCACGTCCATATGGGATTTATATGGAGTTTATGAATGCACACCCTTTTATGGCATGCACATCTAATGGATAAGAGAAGGCACCCATTTAAATTTGATTTGACTGGTTAAAGTATTTGAATTTGATTTAAATGTCTAGGGAGATAAGAGTTTGCACCATCTACTCATCTTATCCTTTATTCCATGCCATATTTTTGAGTTTTGTGTGACAAAATATAGAAAAAATATGGTGTGGGGAATGGAGAACATGGAGGAGTCCTTCTCCATGTTAAACTTTGACCTATTCAAAGTTATATGCAAAGGGACTCTTGACTAGGTCTATTAATAAGGCCCTATGCAAGCTATTGTGTATCGCCATTTTCTCTACGATGAAGCCCTATCAAAATATTTATCTCTACACCTTCTTCATTTGATCCTCTCCCTCTTCTCTATGCCTAAGAGTTGGGCAAAACCTGCAAGCAAAGATCAAGTTCTATTGGTGCGAAGATCAGTGAGAGATGACGGTGTTCGTGAGACGAACGTGCAGCCTTCAGAGTTTGTTTTGAAGATTCTATGGAAAGATATTAGATTTGATCTTTGGAGATTAGATCTAGAAGGAGGATACTTCTAGATCTGACCTGAGTGGATACTGATAGAGGTCGGACGCATGTGTGGCTCAATCAGAATCTCGGATCAGTCATTAGATCATCACAATGGATAAATAATTTATCCGATCAGATGATAACTATTATCAATATTTTTATTTTTATTTTATTTCTAATTTTAGATTAATCTAATCAGATATGAGAACTCTTAGATTTAATTGAATCATAGAAAATTTTTAAAAATTATTTTGCTACAAATCTGATTCAATCAGATGCATCCTACAGTAGGAAAACCCATTTTTTTCTTCAACTGATATCAAAGCCAGGTTGCTGCTTCCAGATCTATCTTTAAATTGATTTAAAATTATGTTTTATGATATAATTATTTAATTTTTGGATGTTACATAAGATGTAATTAGATATAAAATCAAAAAATGCGTGTTTTAAATATATATGTTTGACATAAATAATGCATGCTGTAGTCTAGATCTACTATTTTATATCATGATAGTTTTTAAATATATTTTAGATTAAATCTGATTTAATTTTTTTATTATTTGATCATTTAAGTTTCAAATATTACATTAGATGTAATTAGATCTAAAATATAAGGTCTAATTTATAATTTTGATATATGTGATATAGGTAGCATATGTCTAGACTAGATCTCTAGTTTAATCTCATAGTCTACATCAAAAATTTTATTAAATATTTATTTAATTTTTTGAAGATTATGTGATTAGATTAGTTAAATTTTAGATATTATATATGATATAATTAGATCTAAAAGCATGAGAAGTATTTAAAATTTTTATATGTATGACATATGCAATGCATGTTTAGACTAGTTACATAGATCTATACCATAAGTAGTCTAGATTAAAATTTTTTATGTTGAGATCATTTAAAATTTTACTTTTAGATATTACATCAGATGTAAACAGATTTGAAATATAAATTTAAATGTTAAATTTGATACATGAGATGTATGCAAAGCATGTATAGATTAGATCTTAAATCGTGTAATAATTATATACTTTAAATCTAATAATTTTGTAGTATAGTTCATATTTCTGATTAAGGTATTCTCCTTGGCCGTCCAGTCATAAGAGTAAAAAGGGTTTAAAGGTCCTCTCATTCCATTCGATGGGATGCTCTTATGGCGTGTAGGGATGTTGCATTTGCCTTTAATCAGAAATCAAAAATTTGCTTTTCTGCAAAATCTTAGATTCTAAAACTCTAGGTTTTCTATGCATGTTTTGTTATTGAACCCTTGAACTTAATTAAGAATTAAGTTTATGAAATTAATTAGATCTAAAAATTTATGGGTTCGAATGTGGGTAGCTCAATTAGGTCTAGTGGTTGATAAACCAAATCAAGAGTTGGTTAGGTGGGATCAAGAGTGCTTAGATTTGACCAGTCTAATAGGATTAAGTCTGGGTCAAGGTCGACTCACAGTCATATGTGGTCAATCAAGTTAAGACCTAATTTGGCTCTGCGATTTGAGACTGGATTATAAGCTAACCCGATCAATTCTGATCAGACAAGTCGGTGTCTAAGGTAAGTATGGTAAATACAATCAGTGGTCTTTAATTGAAAGCTACTCGATCTGAATGCATTCACGATGAGTTAATGACATATTCCTTCACTGATCTTACTTACCTGATCGATTGAGTTGACCCAGTTCTGATTTGAGGTGACTAATGATTTAAGCTAACCCATGCTACTAGGTTAGTCATAAATGTTATGACTAGTTGAGTCAAAGAGATCAAATCAAATTTTTCTAAAAAAAATATTAAGTCCTAGGTCTTCCACCATTGTAGATGTGCGGGCCCTTCCTAGGGTTGATTGTTCTTGATTGGATATAGTGGTTCAGTTGCACCGAAAAGATGCAACCATATCTATTAGGCATTGAATACTATGGGTTGGAGGATGAGTTGGGCTCAATATTTTAAATACGGTGAGGGATCCAATCAGAAATCTAATTTATGTAAATGGTGGGTTTGGCTTAACTAAGCAGTGGAGCAATATTTTGGATATGGTGAGCTTCATGAATTAGAGATTAGATTTGGGTGCATCATATTTAGAAAAATATTGGACAAGAGTTGTCACTCATTGATTGATCCATCATCAATAACTGTTAGATGAGGTGGTGAGCCAGTCGGTGGGACCGCACCATCACTAGAAATCAATGATCATGAAAATTTTCACATCTCTACCAAGGGAGTATAGAGATCCAAGAAAATAGTGGAAGCCTAATTTATTTAAAAATGAAGTCCCTAAATAAATTGGTTAAGTCAAATTACAAGTCTAACTAGAAACTTTGACTCTCTAAAGAAAAATATCTACATCAAAACTCCTAGCTTGAATCCTAGATATCTATAAGTTGACCAGACCAATTTATATGGATTGGCTAAAGAACTTCAAAATTATTTTAGATTCAAAATGGCTGACCTATGTATTGGACCAGGACCAACCCCACTATACCAGCATGCCCGACTGCAGATCTAAAAGTGTCTCATGAAAAGTGGTTGGACAATGATAATAAAGCTAGGTGCTATGTGTTGGGCTCAATATCAGATGAGTTGTAGTGCCAACATGTAGACCTTAGGACTGCTCGCCAAATGTTGGTGCACCTGCAAGAGTTGTTCGTGAATAGAGTCGCGTAGCGCATTATCATATCTCGAAGAGACTTTTTAAGGCACAAATGCGTGATGGATAGTTGATCCAAGATTATTGCTTGGCAATGATCAAGGATCTAAAGAGCTTGAGAAGCTTAGAGCCTTGATGGTCAAGGAACTATAGATTAATGTGATCTTGCAGTCCTTGATTGATTTGTATGGGTAGTTCATTATGAACTTCCATATGAATAAGCTCTAGTGCATCTTGGCTGAGTTAATAAATATGCTGGTTACTACTGAGCAAATTTTGAAGGATTCAAAGAGCTCAGTTCTGGCTATGGAGCAAACTTCTTCCAAGAGAAATTCTTTTGGAAAGAAGAAGAAGTCTGCGAAGAAGCAAAAAATAGAAGGAAAAAAGAAGGGCGAGCCGAAGAAGAAGGCCATGGAGAAGGAAAAGTATTTCCACTACAATCGATGGCCATTGAAAGTGGGATCGCTCTGCATACCTGGCCAGTCTGAAGAACAAGCAGAAAGAAGGACCTTTTGAAGGAATGCTCGTCATTGAGTCTGTCGAGCAAAACATGAATGCCATAGGATCAAAATGATCTAGAGATAGTGTTAATGAAAGATACCTGTGGCACCTCAGGCTAGATCATATAGCTGAAGATAGGATCAATAAATTGAAGAAATCTGGACTAATGGGTCCGTTGACTTTCGAGTCATTTCTGATTTATGAATCATGCCTTTATGGCAAAATGACTAAGCTTCTTTTTATGGGATATGGGAAAGGGCCACAGACCTACTTGCTCTAGTACATATAGATGTGTGCGGCCCATTTGATGTGCCGGTCGGAGGTAATTATGTCTATTTTATTATCTTTACCAATAATCTATCTTAGTATGGGTATGTGTACTTGATACGACATAAGTCTGAAGACATTGAAAAGTTTAAAGAGTTCAAACATGAAGTAGAAAAGCAAATCAAAAAGCTTATTGAGGTTTTTCGATCAGATCGAGGAGGTGAATACCTTAGTTGAAAATTTCTGAACTATCTCAAGGATAATGGTATAGTCTCATAATGGATTTTGCTTGAAATATCTCAACTTAACAAAATTTCAGAATGAAGAAAACGGACACTATTAGATATGGTCTATCCATGATGAGCTTCATGGATCTTCCAGAGTTTTTTTAGGGATATAGTTTAATAGGCTTCCATCTAAAACCGTTTCTACCACACCATATGAGATATGGCATGATAAGAAGTCAAATCTGAGTCATCTCAGAATTGGGGTTGTCCGGTAGCGGATAAGTTAGAATCTAGATCCCTTAGAGCTCGATTTATTGGATATCCTAAAGAGTTATTAGGTATTACTTCTATCTTCTGAAAAACCATAAGATGATTGCGGGTTGACACATCATTTTACTTGAAAAATAGTTTGTTCAAGATGATGGCATCGAAAGATAGATTAGATACGAGGAGAAAGTCTCCAAAGAGCAACGAGCCAAGGAACCTCAGGAATCCAGTTAGTCTGAGCCAATCCATAATTCACTACCTCCTCCACCTCATAGGTCAAATAGAATTTTTCGTCCTCTTGAAGATACTTAGGTACTATTTTAGAGAATGTAGAGAAAATATTCCTCATGAAAAATGGGTTCATGGTGATGACCCCAGAACCTATGATGAGGCGATATCAGATATCGACTCTGAAAAATAGTTAGAGGTGATAAAGTCAAAAATTGACTCGATGCGCTCGAATCAAATCTAGATCTTGGTAGATCCATCTGAAGGTGTAGTACCTATTGGGTGTAAATGGATCTTCAAGAGAAAGATATGTGCATATGGGAATGTAGAGATATTCAAAGCTAGGCTAGTGATGAAAGGATATTAGGTTACCTTCTCGTTAGTGGCCACCATCTGCACATTGCTTGCCATTGTAGTATATTTCAATTATGAAATATGGCAGATGGATGTGATAACGGAGTTCATAATTGGATATCTTGAGGAAGATATTTATATGGAATAGCCATTTGTTTTCACATCCAGTGATGGTGATCACAAAGATCTGCAAGCTGCAAAGATCCATCTATGGATTCAAGCAAGCATCTCGGAGAGGAATGCTTGATGTAATCAAATTATTTGGTTTCATCAAGAACGAGGAGAAATCAAGTATGTTCAAGAAGATCAGTGGGAGCATTGTTGTCTTCCTCATATTGTATGTAGATGGTATCCTTCTGATTGGGAATGATATTTTCATGTTGACATAGGTCAAAGTATGGTTATCTAAAAAATTTTCTATGACAAACCTAGGTAAAGCATCCTTCTTTTTAAAGTCTATATGGATAGACTGAAGAGGATGCTAGGTCTCTCAAATAGAAGAGGTGCTGAAGAGGTTTAGCATGATGAACTCTAGGTCCAGGGGTATGCAGACTCAGACCATATGTCTGATTAAGATGATCAAAAGTCGACATCTAAAAGTTTATTCCTGTGCACTGGTGGTACTGTAAGTTGGAAGAGTTCCAAGAAGATGGTTTCACCTAATCCACGATTACCTCGAGAAGGATACATCGAGGTTAAGGGAGTCGACTCTGCAGACCAAGTGGTTGACCCATTGACGAAGCCTTTAGGCTTGCAGAAGATCCAAGCCCACCTTGAGAAGATGAGACTTAGATTTATAGCTAATTGACTTTAGGTCAAGTGGAAGTTTGTTAGATATATGCCCTAGAAGCTAGATTGGTTGACACTTGTTAAATACTTTTTAGGGACATTTTTATAATTTTGATTTAAAATTAATTAAAGAATTATTTATTCTATCACATTATGTATTAAAGTATCTATGATACATCCATTGAGTTAATAGGCATGATAACACATATTCTCAAGAGTTGAGAATTTAAGGCATGTGTTATCATAATTAATATATAAATTACTTTCGATCGTAGGATCATCATGAGGATGGTGATAGATCCGAAAGATCGATGTACGATCATTTTCTTAGGATAGATGAATCTTAAGTCAACGATGTGGAGACACCAGAGCGAGAGTATAGGTACTCGTCAGAGAACAAGGGCACTGAGCGTGACCACCTCGAGCAGTCATAAGAAAGCCTATCTTCTCATCGATGACTAGCTCGATGCTGCAGCATGTGTCTGTTGGATTGCCACCATATACTGCTAGGTGTCACTAGTGGATTTTAGGATCAATTAGAATTGTCTTGATGATCGATGATTCTAATTGGATGAATCGAAAGAGTTCTGATCCATCGAAAGAGGTTTCAATGATGTCGATGATGAAGATCATGGCATGCCCTATTATCATATAGAGCTAAATCTAACTGGATCACACAAATAAGAGTTTAGATCTGGATGTCATCAATTGAGCTAATCCAGTTTGATTGATTTGGATTAGATCCAATTAGGTTCAAGAAAATCATGCTAGCACACGATTGAGCATAATATTCTCCTTCTATAGTCTTTCTGGATTGTCTCGACTGAGCCAAATTAGATTTGGCTCATCCAAGAGCCTTGTATACATTTGTTCTAGTCTGATTGAAACTTGTTCAGGTCAAAAAAATCTTATCCTAACCTGATCTAGGCTTGTCCTAATCCATCGGATGAAAATAGGACAAGACCTGCTAATTTGTAAAACTATTTGGACAAGGCTTATTCGAAAATTCTATAGAAATTTATCTTAATCTGACTAGATCTTGTCCTGGCTTAATCAAAACTTATCCTAAATTTTATAAGATGGAAACAAGATAAGAGTTGTCTTTTCCATATTAGGGCTTGTCCTAAAATCATGAGATGAAATTTGGACAAGCCTCTTCCAAAAATTCTAGATGAATTTTTCTTGATTTGACTGGATCGAGTTTTGGTTTGATCAAGGATTGTTCTAATTTAATTAGGACTTGACATAAATCTATTAGATGGGACTTAAAAAGGTTATGTCTTAATCCCATAAGATGGGAATAGGACAAGGGTCAAATGTTGACCCACTATGCAGGAAAGAAGAGATATAGCGTGTGCCTCCTAGAATTTATCCGAGGGTGCACATCTATATGAGATTTATGTGGAGTTTGTGAGTGCATGCCTCTTTATGGCATGCGCATCTGATGGATAAGAGAAGGTGCCCATTCAAATTTGATTTGACTGGTCAAAGCATTTGAATTTGATTCAAATGTCTAGGGAGATAAGAGTTTGCCTCATCTACTCACCTTATCCTTTATTCCATGCCATATTTTTGAGTTTTGTTTGACAAAATATAGAAGAAATATGGTGTGGGGTGTGGAGATCATGGAGGAGTCCTTCTGCATGTTAAACTTTGACCTGTTCAAAGTTATATGCAAAGGGCCCTGCGCAAGCTATTGTGTATCATCATTTTTTGTACGGCGAAGCCCTACCAAAATATTCATCTCCATACCTCCCTTATCTGATCATCTCCCTCTTCTCCATACTTAAGAGTTGGGCAAAATCTGCAAGCAAAGATCAAGTCCCATTGGCATGAAGATCAGTGAGAGACGATGGTGTTCGTGAGACGAACGCGCAGCTTTTGAAGTTTGTTTTGAAGGTTTTATGGGAAGATATCAGATCTGATCTTTGGAGATCAGATCTAGAAGGAGAAAACTTTTAGATATGATCCGAGTAGATACCGATAGAGGCTGGATGCGTGTGTGGCTCAATCAGAATCTCGAATCAATCGTCAGATCATCACAACGGATAAACGGTTTACCTAATCAGATGATAACTATTATCACCATTTTTATTTTTATTTATTTTTAATTTTAGATCAATCTAATCAGTTTTGAGAACTCTCAGATCTAATTGGATCATAGAAAATTTTTAAAAATTATTCCACTGTAAATCTGATCTGATCAAATGCATCTTATGATAGGAAAATCTATTTTTTCCTTCATGATGCACTTGCTCCAATACTTGGAGGGGTCAATCCCATCTTAACTCATACACCGACTTCATAAGTACTTGACTATACCTAGTAGCCTTCCATTATTGAATTAAAAATTTAGGTAATCTGGTACCTAAGTATATTGAGTTGCTTGCAAGTCACCGTGGTGATCTTAGGTCTAAGAAACATTTATACCTATATCCTTTGTGAGCAACTCTTGATAGCAGAGAGCTATGCAGTTGGATCACAATCAGTAAAATATACCCCTACACTTCACTTACATGCCATACCAGTATTTTCATGCTCCTTGGGTAAAAGGACAACCAACGAATATGGCACGCAATGACCTACACTTGATTACATTGTCGTCTTTGGTAACAACGTATCATTTGGTCGCGATCAGATTTAAGGACTAAACAACAAATCCTTCATTGTCGAGACTAAATAGTCCTAAGAACTTCATCATAGAAGAGTTCATTTCAGAAAGATGCACAAAAATAATGAATTATTAGAATAAAAATTTTTATTCATTTATAATTCAAGTATATTTTAGAAATCAGCTCAACCATTTACAACCTAGATAATTAGCTTTAGAATATAATTCCCAACACCAAGTTGATTTGAATATCATTCATGATTATTGATTTAATTTTGCATTGATTCGCATTCATTTTGAATAAATTTTTTTGATTTAGAACTCTTTGAACTATTTTCTATATCGATGAGTTGACTCTTGGAATCGAGGAGTCGACTCACATGTTCTAAAGGAAAAACAGTTCTATGAGGAGCTGACTCTCAATTTTACTGAAGTTGACCCCTTTTCAGGAGTTGACTCTTGATTTAGCAGAAGTCGACCTCTATGTTTAGGTTGGATTTCTTAATTGAAATATCGCAAGGCTTTATCGTTCTATTTTTAATTTTTCTCGAGCCATAATCCTGTCTAGATCCCTCTCTCATCTTGTTCGAAACTCTAGACCTTCATCCTAGATCACCATGACCTATATTTTTAGAATGCTAGGATTCCTTTCATATAGCTTTAGTGATCCTAGCAACCCATTTTTGACTTCTGTATGAAATATAGCTCTCATATATCTTGCATGATTTCATTCAACACACTTTGTTATTATGTTTTGATGATCCATGAAAATTTAACTCTTTATAAAAATTCAGTGTGTTTGGTGCTTTCATTTGTATTTATGTGTTTTAAAATATGCTTTGTCTATAAAATAAAGAAGGAAAATGAATGTTTAACTAAATTAAATGAATATGAAAATTTTGAAAGAAAAAGGAGAAGAGTTATGTAAAATGAATTTCTAGCTCTTATCAATAAAATAGGAGGAGAAAATTTTAAAATATTAAAAATAACATCATTTTAGAACTTAACAACAATAGAAATCATTGATGATCATTTGTACTTCACTTGTTTTGATCTATTTGTGCATTTTTGTTATTTTATTCATTTGATCTGCTTTGAAAAATCATTAAGAAGAAAGCTTTATTAATTTTAAAAGAGAAATTTTTTTTGATCTTTAAAAAAAAATTATTTTTGAACTTAATAAAAAAATTATTGATAGACAATTGCACCTTGCTTGTTTTATAGATTTATTTGAGCATTCTTATAGTTTTGATCATTTGATTCATTTTGAGCAGCTATTTATACTTCACATATTTGATCATATCATTATTCTTTTTGATAATTAATTGATATTAAAAAATTATTTTTGATCTTAAAAAAGAATTTATTAATGAATATTTTTGCTTTATTTAGATTGATTGATTTTGAAAAATAAATTTAAAAAATACTCTTTTTGAATCTTTTGATATTGATATCAAGCAAAATATTTCAAAGAAGCTAGCATTTATCTTTAAAACTAAATATCTAAAGAGGACTTTAGTTTTAATCAATTGATATTAGACAGCTTACTATTTATCTTGTATTTCATTGATTTATCTTTTAATAAAAAGAAAAGAATATCTTTATCTTAAATCTGATTCTGCATAACTATATTCTTAATATGCTATCATTTGAGATAAATTCAAAAATATATATCTTTTTTGAACTTAATTACTTGATATTTCTTGAAAAAAAAAAGAGATGATCTTTTTGAAGAATAATTGAAAATCTCTTTAAGATTTATTTAAACTAATTTGTTGATATCAATTTAAATTAATTTATCATTTTAAATTTTTCAAACTATTTGACTTGAAATGATTCATTTTTATCACCTCAAAACTAAAATAATTGGTGTCAAATTAAATCTGCAAATTAATCTTTTAGTAGTATCAAATTTTTAAAAAAATTATAATTTAGTCTTAATTTTAGTTTAATTGGTATCAAAAAAATCTTTTAAAGAAAAGACTATTTAGTTTGATTTTTAAAATAATTGATATAAGATTAATTATTTTCATAATTTGTATCAAGAAGTTTCTCCTTAAGAAAATTTTCACACTTGGTATCAATGGTGTCACTCTTATCTTATACTTTATTATATTATTTTTGATAAAAAAATTAAATATTATATCTTACATCTATTTTGCATTGATATACGATTGATGTGATCCTATTTGAGATAAATTCAAAAAATTTTATATTTTTTTAAATTTAATTGAGTGATATTTCTTATGAAAAGAAAGATCTAAATTTAAATAATTTTTTTTATGATTTATTTTGCATAATCTATTGGCATCAATTTAAAGTAATTTATCAAAATAATTTAATCTAAATTTAATCAATTCATCTTTTTCAATCAAAAGCTAAGATAATTGGTATCAGGTTTTATTGCCTTATACTTTATCTACTTATCTTTTAACCAAAAAAAAAAAGAAAAAAGAATACCCTATCTCAAACCTATTTTGCTTCACAATATATTTGTCTTTAAGATAATTTCTAAATTTGATACTTTATGCATCAAATTAATTGATGCTTATTAAGAAAAAGAAGAGATGATCCTTGAAATATTTAATATATCTTATAATTTGTTTTGAATGATCTTGTTTAAAATCTTTAATCTTTGAAAAGCTTCATCTCTCTCAAATCTTTAAAGTTCAAAATAATTTTGTTTTATGCATCCATTTTATTCAAAAAGGGGGAGATGTGTTTTTAAATGTATATTGTTCAAAGAAAAAGAAAAATGTTTTGAATCTATGTTTTGACAAAGAGAAGTATTATTAAGGATTTCATAGTGAAAACTAAATATGTATGAAAATTAGAAAGAAGAAGGCACACACACAAAAGCTCAAGGATTTCATAGTGGTTTGGTGCACTCCAGCACCTATGTCTACTTTCTAAGTTATCTTCTTAAAAATTCTACTATAATCTATTCAAGATTACACTTAAATTATTTTACTGGGCTCACTATCCACAAACCCAGTTAGTTTTAACTCAGGTGCACCAACCACAACTTTTATAAGCTTTAGCCCAAGGCTTACAATTCGATTCAAGGGTTCGGTTCAACATTTCCTTTAGTTTCAACCCCCATTGAATCTAAATATAGAAATTCTTAAAAGAAAAGATTTAAACAAGAATAGCTCCTTTGTTGAGCAAATTTGTTGTCACTGATGCTTGGTTGTTGTCTCCTTGAAAGCTTGCAATTAAGGATCTTGGACAATGCTTTAATATGGTCACAAAATCAAAAGGAAGTTGGTTGGAAGTTGATGAGCTCTCTTGATGGCAATGAAGGCTGATTTCTCTTCTTTTCTCTATGAACCATATTTTTTTAATGTTTCCTTGGCTTCTAATTTATATCTGAGACATTCCCACCAAGTTAAAGTGAGTTTAAGCCCAAAACTAGCCATTTTTGCCCATTGGAGATGAAAAAGAGCTATTGGGAAGAAATTTGGGCCATTGCAGAACTAGCCGTTAAGGCTGTCAGTGTTTTAGAAGTTGACTCAGCTAGCCCACGAGTTGACTCACCTGATTTTTGAGTCAGCTTGCTTTTAGGTATCCAAAATGTGGCTCTCTGAAATTTTTGGTCTTCTATGGTAAAGTTACTTGGATTGCATGGAGTTGATTCGATTTTATTTTACAGTTGACTCAAAAATTTTAGAGTCGACTCATTCTCAGTGCATAAAAATCTATCCTTTGTTCTTTGAGATGGAGTCGAGTCAATTTGATTCTGAGTCGGCTTGATGCCGTGCTAAGCCTGCATGCCATGTCTCAAATATGCCGGAGTTGACTCTAATTCTTCTTGAGTCGACTCAAAAACTTCATATGGCCCTTTTTTTTAATAGAAATTGACTCCAACCTTTTATCTTAAGGGCTCAACAATATTTGCACTTGGCTTCTACCTCTTCTCATTCAAAAAGCTCCCTTTCTATAAAATAATCTTAAGAAAACTTGAAGAATATTAGTAAATATATGTTCTAATGTTTGATCATTATCAAAATCACTCATGGAGTCAACAATCTCTTCCTTTTTGATGATGATAAAACATTAAAAATGCTTGAAAGAATAATCAGTATAAACAAGATATATAATTTATACAAATAATTATAAAGAATTAAAATATTTAAAAAGTACAGAATGTATAGATTTTTATTATAATGCTCAGATTTTTAAATCTTCAAAAGAGCTCTCCCTTAAACAATGCTTAGAAATTTTCAAGTTTGTGTTTCAAATTCATAGAGTTTCCCCTTAGATTATGCTTGCTTTTTAAGTTCATTAAAAATTTTTTCTAAATTTTTATATAATCCATTGCAACCACATATTTCTCATTTTCTTTACACATTTCTTATTTCTTTCCCTTTTTGTCATCATCAAAATCAAATAAATTTGACAATATGAGATGAAACTATACACATTGCAGTATTAGAGTGAGGTTGCATTAAAGTAAAGAAAGTATCATTGCATTGCATGAAGATAAAGATTATATTTAATATAAGTGTGTATTGTTTTATAAAAAGTGGCTTTACGATACACAACAAATATTTAGCACATTAGTACAAAATATAACTAAAGTTTAAACGTACTAAACATAATAGAAGAACTATTCCTCATCTAAGAAGGGAAACTCAATGATGGGACCAGAAGAGGAGAAAGGTGTAGATTTTTTGCTCCAAGTTCTTGCAAAGGGCCCAAGGCGAATGGAAGGAAAACTAATGCCAAGTCTAACAATGGTACGGAAGGAGGGTCTAGCAGTGGATGAGTGAGGCTAGCTAGAGGAGGATCTAGGCTGAGAGGAAGGAGAAAAAATTTGAGATCCAAGATCACCAAGCTTTGCTTAAATCCTCCGACCACTGTAATAATGATCTCTCCGCTGCTGTGCTGAGTAATTTCTTCAACTCTTTGGGCATTTTTGGCAGCCTCTATGATCAAGCGTTCAAGTTTTTCATGTTGAAAATTATGTCCCAAAGTCAATCGTCAATCTGTTGATGATTGAGATATTATAATTAATTTATTAATTAATAAAATTTTTTTGACATCTTTTTCATCATAAGTTTACATCTTTTAATGAATTCCATTGTTGTGATGAAGTTCTTAGGATTATTTAGTTTCGATAAAGAGAGAATTTATCAATTAATCCTTAAATTTGTTCACGACCAAATGATAGGCTGTTAATTAGGATGACAGCGTCTATCAAGCATAGGTCGCTATATGCCATATAGGTTGGTTATCCTCTTAACCAAGAAGTATGTAGATACTGGTATGACATACAGGTGAGATGTATGGGTACATCATCATTGAACGTGACCAACTCTAGAGCATTCTACAGTCAAAAATATCTCTGATAGGATATAGGTATAAGTATCCCTTAGACCTGAGATCACCTCAGTGACTTGCAAGCAACTCACTGTACTTTGGTACTAGACTAATTGAATTTTTAATTCAGCAATGAAAGGCTTTTAAGCATAGTCAAGTACTTATGAAGTCTGAGTATGATCAAGATGGAATTGACCACTCTAAGAGTTGGAGAAGAATGTATCACTGTATTTCAATATAGCAAAACCTTGGCCAGGGTAATTCATCAGATGGATTTGATATTTTGAAATATAATGTGCACAACCTGATTAGAGTTTATAGTTGAATTCTGATGTATCCTATGAGCATTATGGTCAAGGGGATAAATTATATGGAAACTATATTTGAAAGAACCAGATCTAGGGTTTCACAGGTGATCTTAAAACTTTTTCAAGATCTTGCAATGAAAGACTTAAATAAATATAAAATTTATTTAAATAATCATGTAAACACCTAGATCTAAGATCTATTATATGATCAAGACATAATATTAAATTAAAAATTAAAATTAAATAAGAAAGAAAAAATATTGATCAAATCAATCCAGATCTACGCTATATCAAATGCAGGTATGAAGTTTATAGATCATATCTATTACTGAGCAAGTTTAGACGTTCTAACTTGTTGATCCAGACTTGAGAATATAGTCACGAGCCACACATGCGTCCGGCCTCTAGGAGTCGTCTACACAAGCCTACGATATCTGATATGAAGTCCGATGTAGGAAATCGGCATATCATGCTAGTACTATGCTGATCCTTCTTTGACGGTCAATCCGATGCTTTCTTCTTCGAAATTTGGACTCTTCAAAATATGAGAAGAAAGATGAGAGTTTGCTGATCTGAGACTCTCTCAAAAAAACTCAAAAGAAAGGAAGAGAGATTGAAAATAAAATAGCCCTAGAAGAAGACCCTTTTCTTCTCTTTTCTCTCACCTAGATACCTAGTTTGGTTCCTATGAAACCCCCACGCCCAAGGACCATCTTCCTCTAATTCTTGCAAACCCCTAACATCTTCCAAAACTCTGTATTTTATAAAAAAAATTAGAACAAAATTTATCTAACAAATAGGGAAAAAGATAGAGTCCTTGTCTAGGTCAAAAACTAGACAAGGAAAGGTCAAATGGGGCAAGACAAGGGGTGCTTTGGGCGCCTTCTCCACGATTTTTGGCATGGACTAGCAAGGGAGGGTGCATAAAAAAGAAGATTATTTTCATAAAATAAGAGAATAATTAATTAAAAGAGGGGGCGACACTCAAGGGAAGATATTTTGGTCAATAAGAATTCTATCTCATAGAATCCTAAGCAAAACCAATTCCTCCTTTGACTTGGTCTTCTATCTAACTTCCAAATATGGCTTAAAGAGAGAGAGAGGAAGAGTGAAAATCAGAAAGAATAGGATTTTCCATGAAAAATATCTAAAAAATAGGTATGGAGGGCGTTAGGACCAAGGTGGCGCAAGGAGATAGGGAGTCCTAGTCAAACTAGGACTCCTATTTTGACTTGATCAAACAAGATCTTTTAACCAAATAAAATTAAGATTAAACCAACCTAATTAAATAAAGCTCTAACCTATTTAAGAACTTAATTAAATTAAATTAAATTTTAATTTATTTTTTAATTAAATTAAAAAATTAAATTAATTCGAGTCCTAGTTAGACTAGGACTAGTTCTTTCTTGCACTTGGCTTATCCAATAAATCAATTGAACTTGATCCAATTAAGCCCAAACCAAATCTAATTAAATTATATTTAATTAGACTTAATCTCAATCTATTGGCTTAATCAAATTAAGCTAATTAGCAATCCAATTACTAATCGATCCTCTTGCAATACTTGCACTAGGTTAAACACCAATCGTATTGATTGTTTAACCCTAGAATGATTTTTAATCATTGATCAACCATCCGATTAGATCATAAGCTCTAATGTGTGTGATCTCATAGGTTCAAACCTAAGTTGGTAGTACAGATATAAATTTCTATATCAATTGAAGTGATCGTTTAGCAATGATACCCGACGGTCGGATAGATTGAAGGTGTAGAACACCATCCTTAGAATCCATGCGGATATAGTTTTCATATAATTCATCTCCTTGGCCATAATACTCATAGGACACATCAGAGTTCAACTGTCAACTCTGATCAGGTTATCCACATTGTATTTCAAAATACCAAATCCATCTGATAGATTACCCTGGCCAAGGCTTTGCTAGATTGAAATATAGTGATGCATTATTCTTCAACTCTTGAAGTGGTCAATCCCATCTTGATCACACTCCGACTTCGTAAGTATTTGACTATGCCCAGAAGCCTTCCATTGCTGAATTAGAAATTCAGTTAATCCGATACCAAAGCACAGTGAGTTGCTTGCAAGTTACTGAGGTGATCTCAGGTCTAAGGGATACTTACACCTATAACCCATCAGAGACATTCTCGACAGCAGAATGCTCTGGAGTTGGTCACGTTCAATGACGATGTACCCATACATCTCATCTGTATGCCATATCAGTGTCTCCATACTTTTTGGTTAAGGGAATAACCAATCTATATGGCATACAACAATCTATGCTCGATAGCTGCTGTCGTCCTTATTAATAGTCTATCATTTGATCATGAATAAATTTAAGGACTAATCGATAAATCCTCTCTTTATCAAAGCTAAATAGTCCTAAGAACTTCATCACAACAATGGAGTTCATTAGAATATGTAAACTTATGATGAAAAAAGATGCCAAATTATTTTTTATTAATTAATAAATTAATTATAATATCTCAATCATCAATGAGCTGATGATTGGCTTTGGGATACAATTTTCAACAACTCCCATTTGTCCTAAAGCAACTTGGCATAGTATTTAATATCCATCTTTGACTTATGGTTGTCGAACTCCTTGATTGCCAGTGCTTTAGTAAAGGGGTCGGCTAGATTTTTCTTTTTGTCGATTTTCTGAAAGTCGACGTCATCACAATCAATGATCTCACAGACCAAATGAAAGCAGTGTAGAATGTGCTTTATTTGCTGGTGTGCCTTCGATTTCTTTGCTTGAGCTAAGGGACCAGTGCTGTCGTAGTAGAGCAGGACTGGATCATCAATGGAGGATACTATTTCGAGCTCAGTGATGAACTTTCTTAACCACACAACTTTCTTTGCTGCATCTGATGCTGCCATGTACTCTACTTCGCAAACAGAGTCAGCCACTATATGCTGTTTAGAACTTTTTCAGTAGATGACTCCACTATTTAGAGTAAAGATATACCTCGATATGCTTTTACTATCATCTTGATCAGATTGAAAGTTGAATTCTGTAAATCCCACAAGCTTCAGATCTGACTCACCATAAACCAACCATTGGTTCTTAGTATTTCTCAAATACTTTAGGATAGTTTTAATTACCTTCTAGTGATTTTCTCCAGGATCAGACTGGTATCTACTCACTACTCCTAGTGAGTATGCCATGTCTGGTCTTGTACATGTCATTGCATACATAATTGACCCCACTACCGAAGCATATGGAATTCTACTCATATGCTCTCTCTCTTCAGGAGTTGTCGGACAATCCTTCTTAGAGAGAAAAATTTTTTGGCCTATCAAAAGATAGCTCTTTTTGGAATTTTCCATGCTGAACCTCTTCAGTAGAATTTCTATGTACGTGGATTGGGATATACCAAGATCCTTTTAGATCTATCCCTATAGATCTTCATGCCTAGGATGTATGATGCTTCACCCAAGTCCTTCATGGAGAACTATGATGGCAATCAAACTTTTATTCCTTATAGTGCAAGGATGTCATTTCCTTTTAAGAGAATATCGTCCACGTACAAAATAAGGAATACCACTGTTGGACCATTTGCCCATTTGTAAATGCAGGGTTCTTCTCCTTTCTTAACGAAGCCATACATTTTGATTACTTAATCAAAATACATGTTCCAACTCCGAGATGCCTGCTTCAATCCATAAATGGATCTCTGAAGCTTGCACACCTTGAACTCATCTATGGATGTGAATCCTTCAGATTGTATCATATACACCTCTTCGATCAGCTCTCTATTTAGGAAAGTTGTCTTCACATCTATCTACCAGATCTCATAGTCCAGATGGACAGCAATGGCAAGCATAATCTGAATGAACTTGAGCATTGCCATAGGAGAGAACGTCTCGTCATAGTCAATACCATAACATTGACGATACCCCTTGGCAATCAGACAAACTTTATAGGTCTCTACCTTTCCGTCTGCACCCCTCTTTCTTTTGATGACCCATTTATACCCAATAAATTTAACCCCTTCAGGTGGATCAATTAATGTCCATAAATCATTGACCTTCATGGAATTCATTTCGGATCTCATGGCTTCTAGCTATTTCTCAGAGTCGAGTCTCTGCATAGCATCCATGTAAGTGATCGGATCCTCATTATTCTCATCGAGTTTGATAGGATCACCATCCTGGACCAAGAATCCATAGTATCTATTCGGATGGTGGGGTACTCTACCAGATCATCTTAATGGTGCAGGTTCACTAAGCTTCAGATATAATCTGATCAAATCAAACTTAGATTCAATATTCTATGTCAGACTTTCTACCTATTGAACTTCATCAAGTTCAACCTTAGAGGCAACAGTTTCTTCACCAAGGAACACTCTTTCTAAAAAGATTGCCCTAAGACTGACGAACACCTTTTGTTCATCAGCATGGTAGAAATAGTATCTTTTGATCTCTTTTGGGTACCCTATGAATGTACACTTGTCAGATCTAGGTCCAAGTTTGTCTGTAACTAACCATTTAACATAAGCTAGGCACCCCAAACCCTAAGGTATGAAAGTGCTGGCTTATGCCCTATCCATATCTCATATGGGATTTTAACTACAAACTACTTGAAACCCTATTTAATAGATAACAAGCCGATTTGTATGCATATCATCAGAAGGATATCGGCAAGCTAACAAATCCCATCATTGATCGAACCATGTCTAACAGAGTCTGATTCCTCCTTTCCAACACACCAATATGCTATGGTGTTCCAAAAGGAGTCCATTGGGAGAGAATTCTATTCTCTCCTAGATATGTGATGATACCCCTTGACGATAACATTGACGATACCATAATGTTGATGATACCTCTTGACCATCAAAAATATATTTTCCTCCTCGATCAGACCAAAGAGTTTTAATACTCTTTTCAGTTTATTTTTCTACTTCACTTCAAAATTGTTTGAACATTTCAAAAGAATCCAACTTATATTTCATCAGATAGACATATCCATATCTGGATAGATCATTTATAAAAGTAATGAAGTAGACATATTCATCTCTAACACTTATGCTCATTGATCCACACACATCAGTATGTACTAGACCTAAGAGCTCATTGACACTTACCTTTTTCAGTAAAAGATGACTTGGTCATTTTACCAAGAAGACATGACTCATAGGTTGGAAGTGATTCACAATCATTAACTTTAAGGATTTCCTCCTGAGTCAACCTATTTATCCTATTCTTGTTTATATGACCTAGTGTACAGTGCCATAAGTAGATATCTGATACACTATCTAATCTAGGATGCTTGCTAGTAGAATAGACTACATTAACAGGTTGTGATAACATATATACACCATTATTCAATTATCCATAGAAAACAGTTACACCATTCATAATGACATTACAAACTCATTTCTTTATTGAAATTTCATAATTGTTCATGGCCAAAAGGCCTACAAAAATGATATTTAAAAAGAAATTAGGACAGAAATGATAATCACTAAGAACAACGGTATGAGATTCAAATATAAGTTTCAAAATTTCTAAAGCTAGAACTAAAATTGGTCTTCCATCTCCAACGTTCAAAAATCTATCACTTTGCTCGAGTTATATCATACACCCAGTCAGTAATATCACAAATAGAGAAATTGCAAGGAGTTATCATATAAATATCTTGCCCGGCAATAGGTTGCTTCTTTCTCTACCTGTTCGAATCTAGGGAGGTAATGTACTGAGGACAGTTCCTCTTTCAATGCCCCCACTTCTTGCAAAAGAAGTATTTGGCTTGACTCTTATCGGGCTTGGTCTTTGGGGTCTGAGCTTGCATAAGTGTCCTAGCATGAACATGCACCTTCTTGGCTTTCTTCTTCTTATTCTTCTTTTCTTTTCTGAAGGATCGAGAACGTGAAGACGAACCTCCCACTAAGTTCACCGATTCCTTATGGAGTTGGTGATCTTTCTTAAAGTTTTGAAGTAACCCCAGTAACTCATAGTAGTCCACTTCAGCTTTGACATTTTATAATATGTGAGGAATGAGAGATAAGATTTGGGCAGTGAGTTCAGCATTGCTTCTTTTCCAAGCTGTTTTTGCAAGGAAAAGCCGAGCTTGCTCAAGCACTCTATCAGCTCGATCATGTACAATACATGATCAGTGATAGAGGCACCATCCTGCATTCTAGTGTTGAAGATGGCACAATTAGTCTTATGCCTCTCAACGTCATCGGGTGTTCCAAAAGAATCCTCCAATACTTGGAGCATTTCGTTTGGTTGAGCTATCTCAAACTTGCGACTGAACTTATTGCTCATCGTAACCAGCATAATGTAGCACACCATGGTTCGATCACTGAGCCACTTCCGATAAGTGTCTCTGACTGTTCCACTTGCATTAGCAGCTGGCTCCTTAGGTGCAGGATCGTCAGCACATATAGGATTCGTTCATACTCTAGAATAATCTTCAACTTTCGATACCAGCTATCAAAGTTGGGTCCCACCAACTTATCATTGTCCAACAATATCAGAGCGATAAAGAAGTGGCCATGTCTGCACAAAGAAAAACCAAAATCTAATTAGTATTTGATTCATTAAACCTAGAGATTTGGACTTTAATCAAAAGGTTTCTCCTATTATTTTATTTGAATTGGTAGACTCTACCTCCGATTTGAGGAATAACCCTAATTTCTTAGTGGGTATTAGAATCCACATAGACTGTACACAAGCCCAACTTTGGTTAGCCCACCTATATACATCTAAGGATAGGTTCATAACTAATTATTTCTTCAAATAATTTTCAATAATTAAATTTTGCCTTCGGCCCTGATCAGTTGGCTTTAGCCTTCTCAGAAAAGGATCCAGCTAGGTCCAACCATTAACATGACCATACTTGGCCTATCTAACCAATGAATGATCAGGCCCAACTTTGGTT
Source organism: Cocos nucifera (assembly GCA_006176705.1). Taxonomy (NCBI): domain Eukaryota; kingdom Viridiplantae; phylum Streptophyta; class Magnoliopsida; order Arecales; family Arecaceae; genus Cocos; species Cocos nucifera. The sequence continues at coordinate 21,041 of QRFJ01000673.1, read as the reverse complement.
GGCCCACCTGACCACCATTTAGAAAGATGTATCCAAAAGATCATATAATGAATGATAATTCCATCAATCGATAAGCGCCAGGCCTTTGGGCCTCCAATGATTATCCAACTGATGGACCCATTATCATCCACTTTAATGAAAGGCTATGATCCAGTTATCATATAACTATTTTATTTTAAAAATCTAATAATTTTAGATGATTTATTTATAGAAGTGAGTAGGTCAGATTAACCAGCTTGTCATGATCCTCTCACTAACTTCACCAAGTCAGCTTAAGGGAGACCATTAATAGGCTGGTCTAGGAGCACCTAAATAAGTCAAACTGATTTACCTAGCTGACATGGGTTAGCTTGAATAGTCAAGCAATCTGATCAAAATATAATCTCACCAAGAGGCCAGATAAGTTCGATCAGTGAAGGGTCTGCTAGGCTTGCCTTAGACACCATCAGAAATGGCCAGGTAAGTGGGTTGGCAATTAAAAACCACTGGTCTAATTTACCTTAGATACCAACTGATTTAATTAGTTTTAATTTGATCAACCTAATAGTTCGTGCTAGACTACATAGCCAAGAATCAAGTCCATCTTGCATCTTGTTAAAGACATGGACTTGACCAACTACAACTGTTATAATTGATCTAGAGAATGCTTGACCAAATCTAAGACAACAATTGATTAGATTTAGTCAATTCTATAATTAAGTCCATTCTTTAATCTAATCCTAGGTCTAACCCAATTAATGGACCTAATCCCTACTATCCCATTTGACCCAATGTGTTATGATTTGTGTCTTAGGATCTTCAATTTATAATTCTAGATCCTAATCAATCAACTTCTTAAATCTCAATTAAGTTTTGGGCTGAGGTTTGGGGTTCGACTTTTCAAAAATAATTTTCATATTTGTAAAATATTTTTACAACATGGTTCTATCAATCAAGTTGCATGATTGATTCATAATTAATATGTAAGTAAAATAAACATAAAACTACTTTAGATCTAATCTAAACAGATTCATGTAATTGAAACGGTTTCAATAATAATCAATTATAAATCTTCCTAAATCAAATCTAATACATTTATGATGATTGAAATCAGATTAAAATATTTTTAATTTGATCATAAAATCTCTTAGATCTAATCTAAAATTTTATGATCAATATTTTAATCAGCACGTACTAGGATAACCTATTCACTGTAAGGGATAAATCTTACAGCAGGATAACCTTATGAAAGTTCGTGCAATCTAAAATATTTTATTTTATTTTTTTTAAAATTTTAGATTTAATAATTAGATTATAAATTAGATTTAATCTAAAAAATAATCTAGACATACATAAAAATCATGTAATAAGAACCTAGGCTCTGATACCAATTGAAGGAATCAGATCTAGGGTTTCATAGGTAGATCTTGAAATATTTTCAAGATCTTATAGTGGAAGACTTAAATAAATCTTAAATTAATTTAAATAACTATGTAAACATCTAAATCTTAGATCTATTATATGATCAAGGTATGATATTAAATCAAAAATTAAAATTAAATAAGAAAGAAAAAAGATTGATCAAATCAACCCAGATCTATACTACATCAAATGCAGGTATGAAGTTTATAGATTGGATCTATTATCTGAGCAAGTTTAGATGTTCTAACTTGCTGATCCAGGCTTGAGAATAAAGTCACAAGCCGCACATGCGTCCGGCCTCTAGGAGTCATCCACACGAGCCTACGATCTCTGATCTGAAGTTCGATGTAGAAAATCAGCATAGCATACTAGTACTATGCTGATCCTTCTTCGATGGTCGATCCGATGCTCCTTTTTTCAAAATTTGAACTCTCCAAAATGTGAGAAGGAAGATGATAGTTTTCTGATCTGAGACTCTCTCAAAAAAACTCAAAAGAAAGGAGGAGAGATTGAAAATAAAATAGTCCTAGAAAAAGACCCTTTTCTTCTTCTCTTTTCTCTCACCTAGATACTTAGTTTGGTGCCTATGAAACCCCCATGCCCAGGGACCCTCTTCTTCTAATTTTTGTATAGCCCAAACCTCTCCCAAAACTTTATATTCCATAAAAAAATCAGAATAAAATTCATCCAATAAATAGAAAAAAGGATAGAGTCCTTGTCTAGGTCAAAAACTAGACAAGGAAAGGTCAAACGGGGCAAGAGCTCCACGATTTTTGGCGTGGACCAGCAATGGAGGGTGCATAAAAAAAAGAGATTATTTTTATGGAATAAGAGAAGAATTAATTAAAAGTGGGGGCGACACTCAAGGGAAGATGTTTTGGTTAACAAGGATTCTATCTTATAGAATCCTAAGCAAAATCAATTCCTCCTTTGACTTAGTCTTCTACCTAACTTCCAAATATGACTTTGAGGGAGAGAGGAGACGTGAAAATTAGGAAGAAAATGATTTTTCATAAAAAATATCTAAATAATAGGTATGGAGGGCGTTGGGACCAAGGTGGTGCAAGGAGATAGGCAGTCCTAGTCATACTTGGACTTCTATTTTGACTTGGTCAAACAAGATCTTTTAACCAAATAAAATCAAGATTAAACCAATCCAATTAAATAAGACCCTAACTCATTTAAGAACTTAATTAAATTAGATTGAATTAGATTTAATTCTAATTTATTTTTTAATCAAATTAGAAAATTGGGTTAACCCGAGTCCTAGTTAGATTAGGACTAGTTCTTCTTTGCACTTGGCTTATCCAATAAACCAATTGAACTTAATCCAATCAAGCCTAAATTAAATTTAATTAAATTATATTTAATTAGACTTAATCTCAGCCTATTGGCTTAATTAAATTAAGCCAATTAGTAATCCAATTGCTAATCGATCCTCCTACAACACTTGCACTAGGTTAAATACCAATCGTATTGATTGTTTAACCCTAGAACGATTCTTAATCATGATCAACCATCCAATCAGATCATAAGCTCTAATATGTGTGACCTCATAGGTTCGAACCTAAGCTGATAGTATAGAAATAAATTTTTGTATCAATCAAAGTGACCATCTAGTAATGATATCTGATGGTCGGATAGGTTAAAGGTGTAGAACACTATCCCTAGAATCCATGTGGATATAGTTTTCATATAATTCATCCCTTTGACTATAATGCTCGTAGGACATATTAGAGTTCAATTATCAATTCTGATCAAGTTGTCCACATTGTATTTTAAAATACTAAATTTATTTGATAGATTACCTTGGCCAAGGCTTTGCTAGATTGAAATATGGTGATGCATTATTTTTCAACTCTTGAAGTGGTCACTTCCATCTTGATCACACTCCGACTTCGTAAGTACTTAACTATGTTCAGAAGCCTTCCGTTGCTGAATTAGAAATTCAGTTAGTTTGGTACCAAAGCATAGTGAGTTGCTTGCAAGTCATTGAGGTGATCTCAGGTCTAAGGGATACTTATATCTATATCCCATCAGAGATATTCTCGACAGCAGAATACTCTGAAGTTGGTCACGTTCAATGATGATGTACCCATACATCTCACCTATATGCCATACTAGTGTCTCCACACTTCTTGGTTAAAAAGATAATCAACTTATATGGCATACAGCGACCTATGCTCGATAGCTGCTGTCATCCTTATTAACAGTCTATCATTTGATCGTAAACAAATTTAAGAACTAATCGATAAATTCTCTCTTTATCAAAGCTAAATAGTCCTAAGGACTTCGATACAATAATGGAGTTCATTAGAAGATGTAAACTTATGATGAAAAAAGATGTCAAAATATTTTTTATTAATTAATAAATTAATTATAATATCTCAACCATCAACGGACTGATGATTGGTTTTGGAACATAATTTCCAACAATATCCGTATGGGTTCTAAGGATGGTGTTCTACACCTTCGACCTATCCGATCATCGGGTATCATTGCTAGATGGTCACTTCGATTGGTACAAAAATTTATTTCTATTCTACCAGCTTAGGTTCGGACCATGACGTCACATACATTAGAGTTCACATTTCGATCGGATGGTTGATTAGCGATTTAGAATTATTTTAGGGTTAAACGATCAATACGATTGATGTTTAACCTAATGCAAGTATTGCAGGAGGATCGATTAGTAATTCGATTACTAATTGGCTTAATTTGATTAAACCAGTAGGTTGAGATTAAGTCTAATTAAATATAATTTAATTAAATTTAGTTTGAACTTTATTGGATCAAGTTTAATTGGCTTATTGGATATGCCAAGTGCAAGGAAGAACTAGTCCTAGTCTAACTAGGACTTGGGTCAACCCAATTTTTTAATTTAATTAAAAAAATAAATTAAAATTAAATTTGATTTAATCTAATTTTAATTAAGTTCTTAAATAGGTTAGGGTCTTATTTAATTGGATTGGTTTACTCTTATTTTTATTTGATTAAAAGATCTTGTTTGACCAGGTCAAAATAGGAGTCCTAGTGTGACTAGGACTCCCTATCCTTGCACCGCCTAATTCCTCACGCCACATCCCTTCTTTCTTCTCTTTTACATGAAAAATCTCCATGCCCCAAGCAATCTCATGCCTCCCTTCTCTCTCCCTTTTCCTCATATGAAAATTTGTTTCTTGACAAAGTCAAAAGGGGAGATTGGTTTTGCTTTAGGATTCTATGAGATAGAATCCTAGTCAACTAAAAGACTTCCTTCCTTTCATGCCGCCACCTTCCTGTTCTCTCTCTCTCTCATAGCATTCTTTGGCATTTGTTGCACCATCCCTTACTGGTCCATAGCAGAAAAGTAAGGTGGGGGCGTCCAAGAGTTGGGCGGCCCAACAACCTGCCATTTGGTGACTTTCCTATCTAGATTTTTAACTAATATTGAACTTTATATATCTTTTTATTTAAATTTTTTTTAAAAAAAATTTTATGGATTGTAGATATTTGAGAGGTCTCTTTGGTGTAGAAAAATTAGAGAAAAATTCATTTGGATCATAGAGATATTAAGAACACAAATCAGGGTGTCTAGAAAAAGAAAAAAGAATAAGAAGATGGTCTTCTTCTAGGATTTTTATTTCAGATCTCTTCCTCTCTTTTTGTGAGCTTTTGAGAGGTGTCTCAACATCACAAATCTTCTTCTTTTCCTTTTGGTATTTTGGAGTATCCATGTTTCAAAGAAAAAAGCATCGGATTGACTATTGAAGAGAGATTAGCACAGTGCTAGCATACTGTGCTCATTTCCTACATCAGAATCTCTGATCGTGTTCATGGACTTGTGTGGATGACTCCTAAAGGCTAGATACATGTGTGGCTCATGACTTCATCCTCAATCCTAGGTCAGCAAGTTAGAACGTCTAACTTGCTTAGATAATAGATCTGATCTGTTATTTTATAACTGCATTAGATGTAGTATAAATCTAGGTTGATATGATCAATCTTTTCTTTCTTATTTAATTTTTAATTTTTGATTTAAATACTATGTAATAGTTATATAATAAGATCTTAGATCTAGAGTATTTTAGATTAATTTTAATTGATTTTAATCTTTCACTGTTTGATCTTGAAAAAGATTCAAGATCTAATCCTAAAATCCTAGATTTGGTTCATTCAATTGGTATCAGAGCCTAGATTCTTATTATATAATTTTTATGCATATTTAGATTATTTCTTAGATTAGATCTAATTTATAATTTAATTATTAAATCTAAAATTAAAGAAAAATTTAGATCTCACGAGCTGCCATAAGGTTGTCCTGCTGTAAGGTTTACCCCTTAGAGTGAAAAGGTTATCTTAGTTCGTGATGATCTGACTCTAATGATAAATTTATTAGATTTAATCTAATTTTATTTATAATTTAATAGATTAAAAATAGTTTTAGATATAAAAATAAAATATTTTAGATTTCATGGACTGTCATAAGGTTGTCATGTTGTAAGGTTTATCCCTTATAGTGGATAGGTTATCCTAGTACGTGCTGATCTAAAATATTGATCATAAAATTTTAGATTAGATCTAAGAAATTTTATAATTTAATTAAAAATATTTTAATCTAATTTTAACCATCATAAATATGTTAGATTTGATTTAGGAAGATTTATGATTCATTATTATTGAAACTGTTTCAATTATATGAACCTGTTTAGATTAGATCTAAAGTAGTTTTATATTTATTTTACTTGCATATTGATTATGAATCAAACATGCAACTTGGTTGATAGAATCATGTTATAAAAATATTTTATAAATATAAAAATTATTTTTGAAAAGCCAAACCCCAACCCTTAGCCTAAAATTTAATTAGGAATTAAGAAGTTGTTTGATTAGGTTCTAGGATTGTAAATTGAAGATCCTATGATACGAATCATAATACATTGGGTTAATGGGTTAGTAAGGATTAGGTCAATTAATTAGATTAGACCTAAGGTTAGATTAAAGAATGGACTTAATTAGAGAATTGACTAAATCTAATCAATTATTATCATAGATTAGGTCAAGGATTCTCTAGATCAATTACAGTAGTTATAGTTGGTCAAGTCTATGTCTTTGACAAGAACCAAATGGACTTGATTCTTGGCTAAGAGGTCTAGCTCAAACTATTAGGTTGATCTAATCAAAACTAATTAAACCAATTGGTGTCTAAGATAAGTTTGGCACATACGACTGATGGTTTTTAATTGGCAGCCCGCTTACCTGGCCATTTTCGATGATATCTAAGGCACGCTTTGGCAGACCCTTTTATCGATCTCACTTATCTAGCCTTCTTGGTGAGATTGAGTTTTGATCAGATCACTTGACAATTTGAGTTGACCCATATTAGCTAGGTAAATCAGTGTGACTGATTTAGGTGCTCCTAGATCAGCATGTTAGTAGTCTCCCTTAAGTTGACTTGGTGAAGCCAGTGGAAGGATTATGACAAGTTGGTTAATCTGACCTACTCATTTTTATAAATAAATCTTCTAAAATTATTAGATTTCTAAAATAAAATAGTTATATGATAACCGGATCATAGCCTCCCATTAAAGTGGATGATAATGGGTCCATCAGTTGGATAATCATTAGAGGCCTAAAGGCCTGGTGCTTATCGGCTGATGGAATTATCATTCATTATATGATCTCTTGAATACATCTTTCTAAATGGTAGTCAGGTGGGCCAACCAAAGTTGGGCCTGATCATTCATTGGTTGGATGGGCCAAGTATGGTCATGTTAATGGTTGGACCTAATTGGACCCTTTTTAAGAAGGCCAAAGCCAACTGATCAGGGCTTGAGGCAAAATTTAATTACTAAAAATTATTTAAAAAAAATATTGGTTATGAACCTACCCTTAGATATACATGGGTGGGCCAACCAAAGTTGGACTTATGTATAGTCTATGTGGATTCTAGTACCCACTAAGAAATTAAAATAATTTCTCAAATTAGAGGTAGAGATTACCAATTTGAATAAAATAGTGGAAGACCCTTTTAATTAAAATCCAAATCTTTAGGTTTAATAAATTAATTATTAATTAGGTTATGTTTTTTCTTTGTGCAGATATGATCACTTTCGTATCGCTCTGATTATTATTGGATAATGATAAGTTAGTGGGACCCAACTTTGGTAGCTTGTACAAAAAGTTGAAGATTATTTTGGAGCATGAACAGATCCTATATGTGCTGACGGATTCTGCACCAAGGAGCCAACTACCAATGCACGTGAAATAGTCAGAGACACTTATTAAAACTGGCTCCATGATTGAACCATGGTGTACTGCATTATGCTGGCTGCGATGAGCGATGAGTTCAATCGCAGGTTTGGGACAACTCAGCCAAATGAAATGCTCTAAGCGTTGGAGGATTCTTTTGGCACGGCCGATGACATTGAGAGGCACAAGACTAGTTGCACCATCTTCAACGCCAGAATATGGGATGGAGCATCTATCACTGATCATGTACTGTACATGATCGAGCTGAAAGAGTGCTTGAACAAGCTCGGCTTTTCCTTGCACAAACAACTTGAGAAAGATGCAATACTGAACTCACTGCCTAAGTCTTATCTCCCATTCCTTACACATTATAAAATGTCAAAGCCTGAAGTTGACTACCATGGTTTACTGGGGTTACTTCAGAATTTTGAGAAGGATCACCAGCTTCACAAAGAGTCGGTGAACTTAGTGGGAGGTTCGTCTTCTCATTCTCGATCCTTTGGGAAAGGAAAGAAGAACAAGAAGAAGAAAGCCAAGAAGATGTATGTTCAGGCTAGGACATCTATGCAGGCTCAGACCCAAAAAATCAAGCTTGATAAGAGTCAAGCTGAATGCTTCTTCTATAAGAAGTGGGGGCACTAGAAGAGAAACTGTCCTCAGTACATTGCCTTTTTGGACCCGAACAGGCAGAGGAAGAAGCAAGCTGTTGCTGAGCAAGGTATTTATAAGATAACTTCTTACAATTTCTCTGTGTGTGATATTACTGATTGGGTATTGGATACCGAAAGCCCTTATCATATTTGCAATTCATTGCTGGGATTGTAGGTCAGTAGAAGATTCGAGCAAGACGAGAGATTCCTGAATGTTGGAGATGGAAGACCAGTTCCAGTTCCAGCATTAGAAATTTTGAAACTTGTATTTGAATCTCATATCGTTGTTCTTAGTGATTGTCATTTCTGTCCTAGTTTTTTTTTAAAATACCATTTCTGTAGGCCTTTTGGCCATGAACAATTATGAAATTTCAATAAAGAAACGAGTTTGCAATGTCATTGTGAATGATATTACTGCTTTCTATGGACAATTGAATAATGGTGTATATATGTTATCACAATCTGTTAATGTAGTCTATTCAACTAACAAACATCTTAGATTAGATAATGCGATAGATATCTATTTATGGTACTATAGGCTGGGTCATATAAATAAGAACATGATAAGCAGATTGGCTCAAGAGGATATCCTCGAACTTAGTGATTGTGAATCGCTTCCAACCTATGAATCTTGTCTTCTTGGTAAAATGACTAAGTCATCTTTTATTGGAAAAGATGAGAGAGCCACTGAACTCTTAGGACTAGTACATACTGATGTATGTGGACCAATGAGTACTAGTGCCAAAGGTGGATATGTCTACTTCATCACTTTCATAGATGATCTATCCAGATTTGGATATGTCTATTTGATGAAACATGAGTCGGATTCGTTTGAAATGTTCAAACAATTTCAAAATGAAATAGAAAAATAAACTAAAAAGAGTGTTAAAACTCTTCGATCTGACCGAGGAGGGGAATACCTTTCTAGTAATTTTCTCACACTTTTAGAAAAGAATGAGATTCTTTCTCAATAGACTCCTGCAGGAACACCATAGCATAATGGTGTTGGGAATATACGCTCTTCCCATACAGATCGGCATGGCCGTCAGTGATTAGCCAAGCAATAAGAAAGTACTTTTTAGAGATCTCTGTAGAAGCATGATCAAATAAATCAAGGAATAGAGAAGAAGAGATTTTCGAAAGAAAAGAGCTTTTATTCAGTATATTTTAGCCCTCTAACAATCTTGACCTATTTTCAGTATATATACTTTATAAAGGGTCAAGCCTAAGCTCATAGAAAAACTTTCCAAACCCAAACAACTCACGTACACAAAATAATAACCCGCAAAAATTGAGTCGATCTAGTTTTAGATTGAGTCGGTTAATCTGCGACTAGGTCGGCTCAGTCCCAGACTGAGCCAATCCAGTTGTATACCATGCCAACAGTCCAAAAATACTACTTTCTATCTAAATTTTTCTCTGAGACCTAGCCGATTCAGCCCTGGACTGAGCTGACCCAATTTCCAATTAAGCCAGCTTAGTCTTAGAGTGAGCTGGCCCAGTTTCTGAACTTTACTATTGAGACTGATTCTTCTTTCGGCTCGCTCCCGTCTTCCCATGACCTATCTTCTCATGTTTTCAAGACTTGAGAGTGCTACATCTGAGCTCACATTCTCCACCTTGGTGCTTCCAAGTTCTTGTGAACTCATCTCTTCTCAACAGATCCATCCATACCACACATCTCTAAAAGCTATCTTTGGGGAGTATCTTCGTGCGTGCATCAGACTGATTGTCTTTGGTATGGACCTTCATCAGTTCTACTTCACCTTCCTCCATCAGCTCTCTGATTCTGTGGTACCTCACGTCTATATGCTTTATGCGCGCATGATAGATTGGGTTTTGTGCCAACAACAGAGCACTCTGACTATCACTGAATAGTGTAACCTTGCTCTGCTCCACCCCCAACTCATCAATCAGCCTCCTAAGTCAAAGGGCTTCCTTTGCAGCCTCTATTATCCTAATGTACTTGGCTTCTATGGTAGACAAGACCATGATTGGCTGAAGGATTGATCTCCAAGACATCGGTCCAACATATACGCTGAAGAGGTATCTAGTAGTAGACCTCCTTATATCAAGATCACCAGCATAATTTGCATCAACAAATCCTTCTAGAGGACCTGAACCTTCATACATCTTCATAGATTGTTCTCTAAATCCTCCCGGCTGTCCACCAAACATCAAACCATAATCCCTTGTTCTATGCAGATATCTCAATATCCATTTCAATGCTTTTCAGTGTTCCTTCCTAGGGTTAGCCATGTATCTACTAACCGTGCTCACAGTATGTGCTATATCTGGTGTACAGCACACCATAGTGTACATCACACTGCCTACAATATTTGCATAAGAAACTCGTTCCATGTACTCTTTCTCCTCTTCTGACTGGGGGCACTGTAACTTGGAGAGAGACATATGGCTCGACAATGGCGTCTCCGTAGGTTTGACCTTCTCTATCCCAATCCTCTTCAGAACCTTTTAGACATACTTTTCTTATGACAAATGGAGCACTCCTTTGCATCTATCTCTGCAAATCTCCATGCCAAGAATTTTCTCTTCTAGATCCAAATCTTTCATCTCAAATTTAGATGATAATGCCCTTTTCAACCTTTTCACAGCATCCATGCTTCTACTGGTTATAAGCATATCATCTATATACAATAATAGGTACAGGGCATCCTCCTCATCTACATTCTTGATGTAGACACAACAATCATGTTCACATATGCTAAAACCCAGGCTCAAGATAAAGCTATCAAACCTTCGATACCATTGACGAGGGGATTGTTTCAAGCCATACAAAGACTTCCTGAGTCAATACACCTTTTCTTCTTGTCCCATCTCCATGAAACCATCTGGCTACTTTATGTAGATTCTTTCCTTCAAAGTTCCATGAAGGAAGACCGTCTTCACGTCCATCTATTTCAATTTCATGTTATGCTATGCCACCAGTGATAGCAAAACTCGAATAGATGTATGATGCACCATAGGAGAGAATTTTTGTATAGTCAATCCCTTTCCATTGTGAGTATCCCTTTGCTACCAGCCTTGCTTTGAATCTGACTCCACCTTATTCTGAAGGTGCTTCTTTCTTTGTGAACACCCACTTTAAGCCAATAGGTCGAGCACCTTTTGGAAGATCCACCAGCTGTCATGTTTGATTCTTCTCAAGTGATTCCATCTCCTCCATCATGGCCTGCATCCATAAATCATGATCCTCACTCTCCATGGCCTCTGCATAATTCTTTGGATCTCCATTAGCAGTGATGAGTGCATAGGAGATAACCTCATCAATGCCATATCTAACCGATCTTCTAATAGTATGCCGGGGCTTATGCAAAGCTACTCCCACTGGCACATCTCTGCCTAATGTCTGTGGTAACTCCTGCACATCTGTCTGAACTGCTGGCCCTTCATGCTGGTTTTCAATCTGAGATAATATTTTTCTGCCCAGCTCCACCTTAATAAGAATACTCCTGTAAGTGGATGTAACCTGCATGCCATCATTCTCTGACTGGCCATCGCTGTTCACCTTTGTTTCTCTAGTTTCATCTATCTCAAACCTCCTTAAGATGCTTTTCTCATCAAAGATAACGTCCCTATTGATCACTGACTTCTGTGCCTGAGAGTTTCACAGCAGGTACCCCTTGACTCCTTGTGGATATCCTATGAATGTCATCTTTTGAGATTTTGGATCTAATTTGCTCCTCTTGGTTGCCTCCACATGTGCATAGACTGTGCAACCAAAGACTTTCAGGTGGCCAAGCTACACCTTCTTCCCACTCTAGACCTCCTCTGGAATGCCTTCATTTAGCTTATAATGAGGGGATCTGTTCACAAGAAAATAAGAAAAATTTAGAGCATCACCCCAAAAGGACTTTGGGAGTGATGTCTGCAGCCTCAAACTCCGTGCCTTCTTGGTTAGTGTCTGGTTCATCCTCTCAGCGACATCATTCTGTCGGAGAGTCATCTTCACCGTGTAATAGCATTTGATACCATTTTTCTCACAGTACCTCCTAAACTCCAAGCTAGTATACTCTCCTCCATTGTCCGATCTCAGACACTTTACCTATCTTTCTGACTCCTCTACTTTAGCTCTTTAGACTCTAAATCGAGCAAATACCTCTGATTTTTTTTGGATCAGATAAACCCACACCTTCCTTAAGAAATCATCAATGAAAGTGATAAAGTATTTTGCCCCACCTCTAGCTGATACAGGAGCTGGTCCCCACACATCCAAGTGCACTAAATCCAGCAGTCCCTCACTATGCTTGGTACTTCTGGTAAACTTCATCCTATGCTGTCTGTCAAAGATACACGGCTTACAAAGATCTATGCCCTCCTTCTTCATGGCTGTGATCATACCTCTTCTGCTTAGTTTTATGAGCCCACAGTCACTCATATGATCCATCCGATAGTGCCACAGTCAATATAAAATTTGCTCCTCCAGTGCCGCTGCTAGCACCTCTGCACTATCATTTACCATTGAGCTTTCTATTTTGTAAAGATTGTTACTCAGTCTTCTACCTCTCATCACCACCAAAGCTCTCTTGAAAATTTTCAGACGTCCACTCCCATCTTGGCTACTTAAAGCATAACCCTGCTCCTCCAAGTAGCCCAAAGAAATTAAATTTTTTTCAACTCTAGTACATGCCTGATATTTGATAATGTACGAATGATCTTGTTGTACATCCTCATCCTGATAGAGCTAATTCCAGCTACTTTGCACGGGTGATCATCTCCAAGACTGACACTTCCATCATTGGCCTTCTGGTAGGTAGCAAACCACTCTCGATGAAAAGTATAGTGGTGTGAGCATGCTGAATCTAATATCCACATAGTATCACACTCTATGGATCCATCTGATACAACTAGCAGGTCTTCTCCACTGTTCACAGAAGCTATATCATCTTTCTTGCTGGCCTTCCCTTTTTCTAATCTCAAAAGGGGATAATCTCTCCTCAGATATCCAGACTGATGACATTTATAATATTTCAATATCATCTTCCTCTGATCGTGAGATTTTGACCTACCCTTGGATTTTTTTCTTGTCTTCTCCTTTTATCTTTCCTGTCTTTCATTCACAGTCAAGATCTCAGACTTAAGGTCTTCCTTGCAGATCTTCTCCCTTTGCTTATTTGATCTGAGCACACCAACAATCTCTTCATAGTTTAGGGTCTTCTTTCCATAAACTAAAGTTGTTATGAGATCATCATACGAACCTAGGAGAGAACATAATAGCAGCAATGCCCGATCTTCCTCGTTGATCTTCACATCCAAACTCATCACCTCAAAAGACACCTGATTGAACCTTTGGATATGTGCAACAAGATCTCCGCCTTCGGGCATTCTCAGACTATATAGCTATTTCTTCAATTACAGCTTGTTCGTCACATTCTTTCCCATGTATGTGTTCTCCAGTCTCTCCTAGAGCTCCTTTGCCATAGTCTCTGTGCAAATCTCAGGCAAAATCTGATCGTCCAAGCACATCTAGATTGTGCTAAAAGCAATTTTCTCCAACGTTTTCCAATCCTCAGCACTGATCTTTTTCGGCCTTTCTTTTATCAAAACCTTGTAGATTCTCTATTGAACCAACAAGTCTTTTACTCTTTGCTACCATAGAGTAAAGTTTTTCTTACCGTCGAACTTCTTAAAATCCATCTTGAATCCACTTGATCCCATGACTTCAAATAAGTCAAGAACAGATCCCTAACACCCTTCATGATCTCACACACCAGCAAAACTATCCTTTAAAGAAGATCTAACTAGCCCTAGATCCACTTTTCAGACTTTTATATCATCATTCCTCAGTGTAAACAATCTCCACCTCAATCTAGAGACAACCATGAAATAAACTAGAAGTTTTTAGGATAAAATCTGGTGCAATAGATCCTGGATGTAGTAAATCCTAGGTGTCTTTCTTCCTTCCACGCAACATCGCTCTAATACCAAACGTTGGAAATATGCACTCTTCCCACATGGATCGACGTGGCCGTCGGTGATTAGCCAAGCAACAAGAAAGTACTTCTTAGAGATCTCTGCGGAAGCATGATCAAATAAATCAAGAAATAGAGAAGAAGAGATTTTTGAGAGAAAAGAGCTTTCATTCTGTATATTTTAGCCCTCAAATAATCTTGACCTATTTTCAGTATATATACTTTACAAAGGGTCAAATCCAAGCTCATAGAAAAACTCTCCAAATCTAAACAACCCACGTACACAAAATAATAACCCATGAAAACTAAGCCAGCTAACCTACGATTGGATCGACTCAGTCTTAGACTGAGCTGACCTAGTTGTGTACCATACCAATAGTCCAAAAATGCTGCTTTCTATCTGAATTTTTTTTTGAGACCTAGCCAACCCAGTCCTGGATTGAGCCGACCCAGTTTCCAACTGAGCTGGCTCAATCTCAGAGTGAGCCAGTTTAATTTCTGAACTTTACTATTGAGACTGATTCTTCTTCTGGCTTGCTTCCGTCTTTTTTTGACCTATCTTCTCATATTTTCAAGATTTGAAGTTCCCACGAGTGAGCTAATGTTTATACAAGGCGAAATCAGACTCTATTAGATATATCCTCCATGTGGATGGCAGCTTGCCGAATCCCCTCTGAGGATATGCACTTAACTCGGCTTGCTATCTTTTAAATTGGGTTTTCATGTAAATCTATGGTTAAACTTCCATATAGGATTTGCACATACGTAAGCCAGCACTTTCACACCTTAGGGTCTGACGTCGCTTATGGTCAAACGGATAATTATGATAAACTTGGACCTAGGTCTGATAAGTTGCGCATTTATAGATATCCAAAAAAGTAAAGGATACTATTTCTAATATGCTGATGAACAAATGATGTTTGTTAAGCTTAGGGCAATCATTTGGAAAAGAAGTCTTTAGTGAAGGGAATATTGCCTCTTAAGCTTTAAACTGATGAAGTCAATAGGTAGAAAGTCCGCACAAAATTATTTGAACCATCGGATTTGTTAGATCAGATCCAAACTTAGTGAACCCGCCACATTAAGGCAATTCGACAGAGACCGCAGCTTTGGATAGATACTATGGATTCTTGGATCCAGGGTGGTGACCCATTGAACTCGATGAGAATGACGAGGACTCGGACACTTATATGGTCGTTCAGGAGATATTGAGGAAACCTAATATTGAATTCGAAGATTCCATGAAGGTCAATGTGACATTAGTTGACCCACGTTGAATGGGTTAAATCCATTGGATGAAATGGGTTACCAAAAAAAATTTTTCTCTCTAAAAAGGATTGTCCAACGACTCCAAAGAGAGAGAGCATAAGTAGAATCCCATATGCTTCGACAGGGGCTATTTATGTATATAATGACAATACGAGATCAGATATGGCATACTCACTAGGAGTAGTGAGTAGATACTAGTCTGACTCTAGAGAAAATCACTGAAAGATGGTTAAAACTATCCTTAAGTATTTGAGAAATACTAAGAAATAATAGTTAATTTATGGTGAGTCAGATCTAAAATTTATGGAGTTTGCAGACTCCAGCTTTCAATCTGACCATGATTACAGTAAAAGTATGTCGGGATATATCTTTACTCTAAATGGTGGAGCCATTTGCTGAAAAAGTTCCAAGTAGCATACAATGGCTGACTCTGTTTGTGAAGCAGAGTACATGGTAGCATCAAATACAGCAAAGAAAGCTATGTGGCTGAGAAAGTTAATCATCGAGCTTAGAGTAGCACCCTCTATTGATGGTCTAGTTCTGCTCTACTGTGACAGCACTGGCATCATAGCTCAAGCAAAGAAACTGAAGGCACACCAATGGATAAAGTATATTCTGCACTACTTTCATTTGGTTTGTGAGATCATGGATCGTGATGACGTTAACCTTCAGAAGATCGACGAAAAGAAGAACCTAGCTGATCCCTTCACTAAAGTCCTAACAATCAAGGAGTTTGACAACCATAAATCAAAGATGGATATTAAATACTGTGCTGAGTGGCTTTAGGATAAGTGGGAGTTGTTGAAAATTATGTCTCAAAGTCAATCGTTAGCCTTTTGATGGTTGAGATATTGTAATTGATTTATTAATTAATAAATTTTTTTTGGCATCTTTTTCATCATAAGTTTATATCTTCTAATGAACTCCATCATTGTGATGAAGTTCTTAGGACTATTTAGTTTTGATAAAGAGAGGATTTATCGATTAGTCCTTAAAATTGATCACGATCAAATGATAGGTTTTTAATTAGGACGATAGCATCTATCGAGCATAGATCGCTATATGCCATATAGGTTGGTTGTCCTCTTAACCAAGGAGTATGGAGATACTGGTATAGCATACACGTGAGATGTATGGGCACATCATCATTGAACGTGACCAACTTCAGAGTATTCTGCTGTCAAGAATATCTCTGATGGGATATAGGTATAAGTATCCCTTAGATCAGAGATCACCTCAGTGACTTGCAAGTAACTCACTATGCTTTGGTACCGGACTAACTAAATTTCTAATTCAGCAATGGAAAGCTTTTGGGCACAGTCAAGTATTTGCGAAGTTAGAGTGTAATCAAGATGGAATTGACCACTCCAAGAATTGGAGAAGAATGTATCACTGTATTTCAATATAGCAAAATCTTGGCCAGGATAATCTATTAGATGGATTTGATATTTTGAAATATAATGTAGACAATCTGATCAGAGTTGACAGTTGAACTCTAAGGTGTCCTACGAGCATTATGATCAAGGGGATGAATTATATGGAAACTATATCCGCATGAGTTCTAAGGATGGTGTTCTACACCTTTGACCTATCCGACCATCGGGTATCACTGCTAGATGATCACTTTGATTGGTACAAGAATTTATTTCTATGCTATCGACTTAGGTTTGATCCTATGAGGTCACACACATTAGAGTTTACATTCCGATCAGATGGTTGATCAGCAATTTAGAATCGTTTTAGGGTTAAACAATCAATAAGATTGATGTTTGACCTAGTGCAAGTGTTGTAGGAGGATCGATTAGTAATTCATTACTAATTAGCTTAATTTGATTAAGCCAGTAGGCTGAGATTAAGTTTAATTAAATATAATTTAATTAGATTTAGTTTAACCTTGATTGGATCAAGTCTAATTGGCTTGTTGGATAAGCCAAGTGCAAGGAGGACCTTGTCCTAGTCTAACTAGGACTTGGATCAATCCAATTTTCTAATTTGATTAAAAAAATAAATTAAAATTAAATATAATTTAAGCTAATTTTAATTAAGTTCTTAAATGGGTTAGGGCCTTATTTAATTGGGTTAGTTTACTCTTATTTTTATTTGGTTAAAAGACCTTATTTGATCAGGTCAAAATAGAAGTCTTAGTGTGACTAGGACTCCCTATCCTAGCACCACATAATTCCTCAGGCCACACCTTTTCTTTCTTCTCTTTTACGTGAAAAATCTCCAAGCCCTAAGCAATCTCATGCCTCCCTTCTTTTTTCCTTTTTCTCATATGGAAATTTGTTTGTTGACCAAGTCAAAAGGGAAGATTGGTTTTGCTATAGGATTCTATGAGATAGAATTTTAGTCAACCAAAAGACTTCCTTCCTTTCATGCCACCACCTTCCTATTTTCTCTCTCTCTCTCTCTCACGATATTCTTTGGCATTTGTTGCACCCTCCCTTGCTGGTCCATGGCAGAAAAGTAAGGTGGGGGTGCCCAACTTGGGTGCCCCAACAACCTGCCATTTGGTGACTTTCCTATCTAGATTTTTGACCAATCTTGGACTCTGTATATCTCTTTATTTAGAAAAAAAATTTTATTTAAATTTTTATGAATTATAGATATTTGAGATATCTCTTTAGTGTAGAAAAATAAAAAAAAAATTTATCTGGGTCATAGAGATATTAAAAACAAAAATCAGGATGTCTAGAAAAAGAAAGAAGAAGAAGAAGAGGGCCTTCTTCTAGGATTTTTGTTCTAGATCTCTTCCTCCTTTTTTGTAAGCTTTTGAGAGGTGTCTCAGCATCACAAATCTTTTTTTTTTTTTAATATTTTGGAGTGTCCAAGTTTTGAAGAAGGAAGCATCGGATCAACCGTCGAAGAGAGATCAGCACAATACTTGCATATTATGCTGATTTCATGCATCAGGATCTTTGATTATATTCGTAGGCTCGTGTGGACGACTCCTAGAGGCCAAATGCGTATGTGGCTTATGACTTCATCCTCAAGCCTGGATTAGCAATTTAGAACGGCTAACTTGCTCAGGTAATAGATCTGATCTGTTATTTTATAGCTGCACTAGATGTAATATAAATCTAGGTTGATATGATCAATCTTTTCTTTCTTATTTAATTTTTAATTTTTTATTTAAATATCATCCAATAATCATATAATAAGATCTTAGATCTAGAATATTTTAGATTAATTTTGATTGATTTTAATCTTCCGCTGCCTGATTTTGAAAAAAGATTCAAGATCTAATCCTAAAACCCTAGATCTGGTTCCTTCATTTCAAAAGACCTATTCTGCTCCTCAAAAATCTCTAGCCTTTGAGACAAGCTGCTGATCTATTGACTAAGCATCTTAAGCTATCCCTCAGATGATACTCTTCATTTCTCGAGACTCAGATTGATCTACTGGCTGAGGTCGGCAAGCATGCGTCCAATCTTCTGCGTGATCTACTCCACAATCCTATCAACAATCCCCTTAGTAGAGGATGACTGAGTTTGATAAACTCAAGGGGTGTGGGGTGAGCTTGGAGCAGTAAAGAACTGAGCTACTACTGCTAGTGAGTCTGGAGCTATGAAAGAGGGACTAGCTGCTGATGGTGATGCTGATGCAGTTGCTAGAGGAGAAGTTGGCCCTTGAGGTTCCGGCTTAGTCCCCTGATCATTCCTATCTACCTCCTACCCTGACTTAATTTTGATCCATCTACCTTGTTTTTTGTGGATCTTCATTCTATATAGGAACTTGGCATTAAAGTGGTCGGTGTGCACGAGTCCCTTAAAATCCTCACCCTCTAGAATAACTTGAGAGTCTGTAAAAATCAAAGTAAAACCTATACCATGTGGAAGATACGCCTTTGATCTATTTGCCATATCTTTGATATGTTGTAGCATCATTGACGATAGGTTCATGGGTGTCCCTTGAATCAGATGAAACATCACTGCTAACTCTCTTTTGGCAACCCAGTTGCACCATCCTATTTTGGGAAGAATAATGTGGGCTACAATATTATGTAAAAGCCTCATCTCCATAGATAGTTGGTTAGCAATTACCAGGTTAATATTAGCTACATCATCCCTCTCTAATACACATTTCAATGCATCAATCTTATTATTTAAATCCAAGTAACAAATTTTTGACCTAGGTACCTCTAAAAGTTGCCCTAATTTTCTTTCAGAAAGGAATATCTGTACTCCCTTAATGGAAGATTCCATCCTGGATTCATCATCGAACCCCACATTTTCAAAAAATTCATGAACCAAGTCTAGGTAGGTAGGTACCTCAAGGAAACACATTTTGTCCTATCCTTGTTGCCTTAACCAGCTGCCAATGCAAAAGTTTTTGTTATCTAGAAACTTGAAATCCACCTTCCACCCAGTTGTAACGACCCTAATAGCCATAAACAAATGAGGAGGAGGAGAAGCAATCGACGACCCTTGGGATGCATCTTGTTGCCGCTTTCCCTTTTTCTCAACCAAACGGGTGTCGTGAGAGTGCATAGTAGCCATGGATTTCCTCTTAAGAGCCATGAGTTGCTTCGGGATTCTTAGGGAAACAAGTGATGGAATAGTAGATTCAAGGATGGTTTCAAAGGAGTCCAGAGTGGGTTTGGAGAGAGAAGGCTCAAGGAGAACGATGAAAAGGGTAAAGTAAAAAATAATTTATGGAACCCTTTTAAAAAATGGGCCCTTGACAATTGAGTCAACTTGACTCCTATAGGAGTTGACTCAAGGATCGAGTTGACTCAAGATCTCATCTGAGTTGACTCGAGCATAGTATCAGGTACAAAATTTAGATTAGATTTAATTTTAATTTGTTTTGAACCGTCTCAAATCTAATGAATTAAGGAGAATGTCATGAAGGAATATAAAAACACAATAAAGATTTGAGATACATCAAATAATTTAAAAGGGATCACACATTCCAAGTTCTCCTCTAATTTTAGAAAATCTATCTTTATTTAATGGTTTGGTGAAAATGTCAGCAAGTTGATTTTCAATTAATATAAATTCAAGCACAACATTTTTATTTTGAACATGATCTCTAATAAAATAGTGTCTAAGCTCAATATGTTTTATTCTAAAATGTTGAATGGAGTTTTTAGTTAAGTTTATAGCACTAGTATTGTTACATCTTATTGAGAATCTTATTTTGCTTAACTCCTAAAGTCTTCAAAGTTATTGTTTAAAGCCAAAGTATTTGAGCACAGCAACTTCCCAGCAAGCAATATATTTGGTCTCGCCGTTAACATTGCTATGGAGTTTTACTTTTTGCTATACTAGGAGATTAAGTTTAATTCTAGAAATTGGCATATTTCACTAATGCTTTTTTTATCTATTCTATATCCTCCATAATCAGCATTTGAATATCCAATTAAGCGTAGATTGTTTTGAGTACTATAAACCTAAGTTTTCAGTGTCAACTAGGTATCTATATATTTTTTTAATAGCTAGCATGTGAGATTTTTTAGAATTAGATTAGAATCTAGTATACATGCAAATACTAAATAATATATTAGGCCTATTTATAGTTAAGTAAAGCAAGGAATCAATCATTCCTCTGTAGA
>QRFJ01000672.1:288125-323323 GCA_006176705.1 Cocos nucifera | reverse complement strand
ATAAATAACAGTCTTTAATACTAAGTCGAGCAAACCAAAATGGTAGTCCGATAGAAGGGTATGTTCTCACTGCCACAGCAGCAATCCCTGTCCATTTCCGACGTGCAGATCATCTCACGCATCCCTCAGCCTCCTACTATCCTTAAGACACTACATTGAAAGTGCACAAGTGAGCACTAGAAACCAGAGTCAAGCACCCAACTGGATGCAGAGAAATCGTAAGGTTAGACTCAAATAATAGCATACCTCTAGAAGGACCAGGCCTCCTCTTATTCTTCAAGGTGGCCAAGTATGTAGGGCAGTTCCGCTTTCCAGTGGCCGTCAATTGTGCAATGGAAATACTTTTCCATTTGTCAACAGCCTTCTTCTTTAGTTGTACCTGCAGCAAGCAGGAATTTGATTTCTATTTCATGCCTTAGCACAAGAAGGCTATGTAATCAGTTTTCTTAAAGGACCATTGTAACATTCTTTATGAAAGAAATAAAATTGCAAATGGTTTCCTTATTAATGGTCTTTATCAGCTACATATTGATGTATCCTATTTTAACTATCGAGCAAAACGTGAATGCCATAAAATCAAAATGACCTAGGGATAGTCCAAACGACAGATATCTATGGCACCTGAGATTAGGTCATATAGCAGAAGATAGGATTAACAAATTGGAGAAAAATGGGCTATTGAGTCCATTGACTTCTGAGTCATATCCAACTTGTGAATCTTGTCTTCAAGGCAAAATGACTAAACTCCCTTTTGTTGGACATGGGGAGAAGGGCCACAGATCTTCCTTGCCCTAGTACATACTGATGTGTGCGGCCCATTTGATGTGCCGGCTAGAGGCAACTTTTGTCTACTTCATTACCTTTACCGATGATCTGTCTAGGTATGGGTATGTGTATCTTATGAGACACAAGTCTGAAGCTTTTGAAAAGTTCAAAGAATTCAGACATGAAGTAGAAAAACAAACTGGAAAACCCATTAAGGTTCTTCGATCAGATCGAGGAGGTGAATACCTTAGTCGGGAATTCCTAGACTATCTTAAGGAAAATGGCATAGTCTCTCAATGGACTCCACCAGGAACACCTCAACTCAACGGGGTTTCAGAACAGGAGGAAATCAGGACCCTATTAGATATGGTTCGATCCATGATGAGCTTCACAGACCTCCCAGATTTTCTTTGGGAATACTGTTTGTTAACTGCAATACACTTACTGAATAGGGTTCCTTCTAAAACCGTTCCTACCACACCGTATGAGATATGGCATGGTAAGAAACCAAGTCTGAGTCATCTCAGAATTTGGGGTTGTCCGGCTCATGTCAAAAGACAACAAGCGGACAAGTTAGACTTTAGGTCCTTTAGAGCTCGATTCATAGGATATCCTAAAGAGTCATTAGGATATTATTTCTACATTCCTAGAAGATCCACAATGTGATTGTGAGTCGACATGCCATCTTTCTTGAAAAATAGTTTATTCAAGATAGTGGCATTGGAAAAGCAGATTAAGCTTGATGAGAAAGTCTCACAAGCAGAAAGAGCTAAGGACCAAGTGGAACCAAATCAGGTTGAGCCAATAAGAACACTACCTCCTCCACCTCGTAGATCGGAAAGAGTTTCCCGTCCCCCTGAAAGATACTTAGGTATTATTTCAGAGGATGTAGAGGAAATGTTCCTCATAGGTAATGGTGCTCATGGTGATGATCCCAAAACCTACAACGAGGCGATATCAGATATCGACTCCGAGAAATGGCTTGAGGCAATGAAGTCAGAAATTGACTCGATGCACTCAAACCAAGTCTGGACCTTGGTAGATCCACCAGAAGGTATAGTACCTATTGGGTGTAAATGGATCTTCAAGAGAAAGATTGGTGCAGATGGGAATGTGGAGACATTCAAGGCTAGACTAGGTGGCAAAAGGTTATAGTCAACGTGAAGGCATTGACTATCAGGATACCTTTTCCCCAGTAGGCTATGCTAAAATCCATCCGCACATTGCTTGCTGTTGCAGCCTATTTCGATTATGAAATATGGCAAATGGACGTGAAAACGGCATTCCTAAATGGATATCTTGAGGAAGATATCTATATGGAACAGCCGCTAGGTTTCACATCCAGTGATACTGATCACAAGGTTTGCAAGCTGCAAAGGTCCATATATGGACTTAAGCAAGCATCTCGGAGCTGGAACACTCGTTTTAATGATGTGATCAAAAAGTTTGGTTTCATCAAAAACGAAGAGGAACCATGTGTTTTCAAAAGGGTCAGTGGGAGCGCTGTTGTCTTCCTCGTATTGTACGTGGATGACATCCTCCTTATTGGGAATGATATTCCCATGTTGACATCAGTCAAGATGTGGTTGTCTAAGGAATTCTCCATGAAAGACCTAGGTGAAGCATCCTTTATTCTAGGAATTAAGGTCTATAGGGATAGACCGAATAGGATGCTAGGACTTTCACAGAAGATGTACATAGAGGAAAGTACTAAAGAGGTTTAGTATGGAAAACTCTAAGAGGGGATTAATACCCTTCAGACATGGTATTCATCTTTCCAAGAAGATGTGCCCCAGCACACCTGAGGAAATAGAACGCATGAGCAAGATCCCTTATGCTTCTGCAATAGGGAGCCTCATGTATGCCATGCTATGTACACGACCTGATATAGCCCATGCTGTGAGTGTCACAAGCAGATATCAGTCAAATCCAGGTGAAGAACACTGGACTTCTGTGAAATGTATCCTTAAGTACTTGAGAAGAACTAAGGATATGATGTTGGTCTTTGGTAATGGAGAACTCCTGGTCCAGGGATACACAGACTCGGACTTCATGTCCGATATAGATGATCGAAAGTCGACATCTGGAAGTCTGTTTGTGTGCAATGGTGGAGCTGTCAGCTGGAAGAGTTCCAAGCAAACTGTGATAGCAGATTCCACCATGGAAGCAGAATATATAGCTGCATCAGAGGCTGCAAAGGAAGCGTTCTGGTACAAGAAGTTTGCTGCAGAAATTGGAGTAATGCCATCAGATGCCATTCCTCTTTACTGCGACAACAATGGCGCCATAGCCCTTGCTAAGGAGCCGAGGTCTCACCAGAAGTCCAAGCACATTGAGCGGCGATATCATCTCATCCGCGATTACCTTGAGAAAGGTTACGTTGAGGTCAAGAGAGTCAACTCCACAGATAATGTGGCAGACCCACTTACAAAGCCGTTGGGCCAGCAGAAGATCGAAGCCCACCTTGAGAAGATGGGACTTAGACTTGTAGCCAATTGGCTTTAGGACAAGTGGGAGATTGTTAGATATATGTGCCCTAGAAGCCAGAATTGGCTGACACTTGTAATACACTTCTAGGGGCAAAATTATAATTTTGACTATAAATAATAAAATGGGTTATTTTCTATCACATATGTGTATTTAGTGTCTGTGATACATCCTTTGAGTTAATGGTAATGATAATTCATATTTTCAAGAGTTGAAAATTTAAGACATGAATAATTTTCATTATTAACTCATAAAATAGCTCCTGACCATAGGATCATCACGAGGATGGTGATTGATCCGGAAGGTTGGTGTACAATCACTTCTTTATAGTAGATGAGTCTTGAGTCTATGGTGTAGGAGACACCAGAGCGAGAGTACAGGTACTCGTTAGAGAATGAGGGCACTGAGCGTGACCACCTCGAGTAGTCATAAGGAAGTCTACCTTCTCATCGAATGACTGACTCGATGCTGCAGTAGGTGTGTCTGGTTCTTTGACCTGAGGTGCATCGGCATAGTTCACCTTGAGGGTGTTATAGTTTGACTACACCATGACTCGGTCTCCTAGCCATATCGGAACCCTGAGGTGTATGTTGGCTATAGCATGTTCATTGTAGGAATTGGATTGCATCAAAGATGGGAATCTATCTACCTCGGTGGGTAGAGGAGCAGCCCTATGATGATCATGAGAATCAAGTCCATGAAGCCCATGGCCATGGCAGAGTGTGAAATAATAGAAAGAGTTTCTATTAAGGTTTTCACATTGGACTTAAATCGAATGATTAAATCATATGATAGAAATTAGGGTTTGACGAGTTCACCTTAACCCTAATCTGATCGGGGCTCAAGATAGAAGAACTTAATCACATAAGTAGCTGCACCAAGAGGTTCATTTTTTAGTTTTGATGGGTTGCCACCATATGCTGCTAGGTGTCACTGGTGGATTTTGGGAGCAATTAGAATGATTTAGATGATCGATCATTCTAAGTTGTCTAATCAGAAGAGTTCTAATCCATTGAAAGGAGTTTCGATGATGTCAATGATGGAGATCATGACATATCCCATTATCATACAGAACTGAATCTAACTGGGTCATACAAATAAGAGTTTGGATCTGGATATCATCAATTGGACTAATCCAGTTTAATTAATTTGAATAAGATTCAATTAGGTTTGTGAAAATCGTGCTAGCACACGATTGAACCTAACATTCTCCTTTTTCTTATCATTAAAAGTTGTCTCGACTGAGCCAAATGAGTTTGTGCTCACTCAGGTACCTTTACCTGATTTGACTGAAGCTTGTCCAAGTCAGAAAAGGATTGTCTTAATTTATGAGATAAATTTAAGATAACACCTGCCATTTTTCATCACCTGCTAATTCTTGTCCTTTGACTTTGGTCAAACATTGACCTTTGACCCTTGGATATCTGCCCATGTGTCATACACTTATTAGAGAGCAGATAGGGGCTTGTCCCCTCTCTAGAAATTAGAAAGAAGGGGGTGCACACCTAGGATGGCGTGCGCCCATGGATAGGGATGCTGGAGTCCCATACGGATGGGACTCCAGGTTGCTTGTTGGATTCAAACTAGGTAACCCTCACCTATAGACTTTGACCAGTCTTAGGCACCACCTTAGGATGAATCTATGGGTCTCTTATCTAATTGGATCAGGTGATGTCATCCCACCAATCAGATTTAGATCTGATTGCATGAAGCAACGTGATTGGCCGGGGTGATGTAGCACCGCATGGTGCAGCAGAGTCTATAAATAGACCCTGTCTGCACCTACTTTTAAGAACTCCTCCTTTTAGCCACACCCCAAGGCTGCCCCTCTCCCTTCTCCATGCCACCATTTGGCCCTCTTTCTCCTCTCCACACCCAAGGAAGTTGGGTCTTCAAATTAGTGCGAGTCAGGCAAGAAAAGGCAGACGAAAAGGAAGAAGGCAACACTGCTGCAGAGATGATGGATGATTTTTAGAAGAAGTGTTGAAGATCCTCCAAATTAGATCTAGATCTAATTTTTGGAGAAAAGAAAGAGAAGAAAAAGATCTCCAAATCCAGTCTGAGTGGATACCGATAGAGGTCAGGCGCTTGCATGGCTAGATCTTGAACCTCAGAGCTTCCGCAGGATCATGAACGGGTAATCAGATTACCCAGAATCAAGGTAAAATTAATTCAAAATTAATTTAATTTTATTTTTTTAATTATCAGATCATTAATTAGATTTGAAAAGTGTCAGATCTGATTAAGATCTAAGAAAAAGTTTTTAAAATATGCCTCTCGATCCAATCCGATCTGAACGAACCTGACCCAGGAAATTTAGGATTTTCCTTCAAACTCTCCATTCAAAAAAGTTGTCTTCACATCCATCTACCAGATCTCATAATCTAGATAGGTATCTATCGCAAGCATTATCCAAATGGATTTAAACATTGCCATAGGAGAGAATGTCTCATCATAGTCAATACCATAATATTGACGATATCCTTTGGCAACCAAATAGGCTTTATAGGTCTTCATCTTTCCATCTACGTCCCTCTTTCTTTTGAAGACCCACTTATGCCCAATGAATTCAACCCCTTCAAGTGGATCAACTAATGTCCACACATCATTGATCTTTATGGACTCCATCTCAAATTTCATGGCCTCAAGCCATTTCTCGGAGTCAGATCTCTGCATAGCATCCATATACGTGATCGGATCCTCATCATTCTTATCAAATTTGATAGGATCACCATCCCAGAGCAAGAAACCATAGTATCTATTCAACTAACATGGTACTCTACCAGATCACCTTAATGATGTAGGTACATTAGGCTCCAAATTTGATCTAATCAAATCCAATTCAAGTTCAACCATAAGTATCGGTCTTTCTACCTATTGAACTCTATCAAGTTCAGCCTTAGAGACAATAGTTCCTTCACTAAGAAATTTCTTTTCTAAAAAGATTGTCTTAAGGCTGATGAACATTTTTTATTCATCAGTATGGTAGAAAATATATCCTTTGGTCTCTTTTGGATATCCTATGATTGTGCACTTGTCAGACCTAGGTTCAAGTTTATCTGCAACTAATCGTTTGACATAAGCCGAGCACCCCTAAACCCTAAGGTGTGAAAGTGCTGGCTTATGCCCTGTCCATATCTCATATGGAGTCTTAACTACAAACTTACTTGGAATCCTATTTAATAGATAGCAAGCCGATTTGAGTGCATATCTTCAAAAGGATATTAGCAAGCTGGCAAAATCCATCATAGATCGAATCATGCCTAATAGAGCCTGATTCCTCCTTTCAAACACACCATTATGCTATGGTGTT
This sequence comes from Cocos nucifera, assembly GCA_006176705.1. Lineage (NCBI taxonomy): Eukaryota > Viridiplantae > Streptophyta > Magnoliopsida > Arecales > Arecaceae > Cocos > Cocos nucifera. Next base: position 316,758 of record QRFJ01000672.1, on the reverse strand, counting down.
CCTAGAGGAGTCCATTGGGAGAAAATTCCATTCTCTCCTAGATATATGAGAAACTCATTGGAAAGGTATTCTCTTCCTTGGTCAGATCAAAGAGTTTTAATACTCTTTTCAGTTTATTTTTTCACTTCACTTTGGAATCATTTGAACATTTTAAATGAATCCAACTTGTGTTTCATTAGATAGACATATCCATATCTAGATGGATCATCTATGAAAGTGATGAAGTAGAAATATCCATCTCTAGTGCCTGTGCTCATTGGTCTATATATATCAGTATGTACTAGACCTAAGAGCTCAGTGGCTCTCTCATCTTTTCTAGTAAAAGATGACTTGGTCATTTTTTTCAAGAAGATAAGATTCATAGGTTGGAAGTAATTTACAATCACTGACTTCGAGGATTTCCTCTTGAGTGAATATATTTATCCTGTTCTTATTTTTATGATCAAGCCTACAGTGCTATAAGTAGATATTTGACATACTATCTAATCTAGGATGCTTGCTAGTTGAATAAACTACATTAACAGGTTGTGATAGCATATACTTTTATGATATCAACTCACTCTGATACCAATCTATTAGGATATCAGCTACTCTGATACTGCTTGTTAAGAATCTAATATCAAATTATTATAGTAGAAAGAAAAAAAAATAAAAGAAAAAAATAATCAAGTACATAGATCAACCTAAAGGCTCGCCTCCATGGGGCAAGCAAACCTTCACTATGAAAGAGAAAAATAGGTACAAGAAAAGAATACCTACTTTCAACTCATCGTACATAAATTTTTCTCAACTAGAAGCTATCTCATAAAAGCTCTCTAAGAATCCCAAGGAGACCCTCAGAAGCTATAAGATGCTCTACCCTTACAGCCTTCTTACCGGATGCTATGCACCTATTGCTTTTCTCTCTCGCAGGCTGCACGTACTTAGTGCTCTATCAAGCTTCTTTCGATAGCTGTCTGAGCCTCTCTACGTGCCTCTCACACCATACGCATCATCTTTTAGCTCTACAATACCTCAAGCCTTTAAATAGGATGAGAATCCTCTTCTTAGTAGTTCATAGGAGTCCAAATAGGGCTCTTTCTCCTAATATGAGTCGAACATGTTCTTGATGGAGTCTTGGAATATTTTTTGACCTTCAGATCATGATCACAACCCTCCATGATTGTTGGATCCTGTGGTCCATGCGCAACTCCTATAGACTCCATGGATTAATCATAATCCGAGTCCAAATAGAAAAATCCCATCTTGTTCTATTTGTCTCCGTCGAGTCGGCTCGTTAGGGATTGAGCTAGCTCAACTGCATCTCATCCGAACTCTCATTTCTATCTGCCTGAGAGAGTTGGCTTGACTATGGTTCGAGCTGGCTCGATCGTGTATTAGAGTTGGCCCGGCTGTTGTGCTAAAAATTGATTTTTTTCTTGCTGTGGATCAAATTTGAGGTATTAAATTCTAACATATATACACCATTATTCAAATATCTAGAAAAAATAGTAATATCATTCATAATGATATTATAAAACTATTTTTTTATTAAAATTTTATAATTTTCTTTGGCCAAAAGTCTATAGAAATAACATTCAAAAAAAAATTGAGACAGAAATGACAATCATTAAGAATAATACTATGGGACTCAAATATAAATTTCAAAATTTCTAAAGCTAGAACTGGAACTGGTCTTCCATCTCCAATGTTCAAGAACCTCTCGCCTTGCTCGAATCACCTACTAACCTACAACTCCTGCAATGAATTGCAAATGTGATAAGTGCTACCGGTATCTAATATCTAGTCAATAAAATCATAAATAAAAAAATTGCAAGGAGTGACCATATAAATGCCTTACTCAGCAATAATTGCTTCTTTCTCGGCTTGTTCTGGTCCAAGGAGGTAATGTACTAAGGATAGTTCCTCTTTCAGTACCCCCACTTTTTGTAAAAGAAGCATTCAGCTTGACTCTTACCAAGCTTGATCTTCCTGGTCTAGCCCTGCATAGATGTCCCAGCTTGAACTTGCACCTTCTTGCCTTTCTTCTTCTTGTTCTTCTTTTCTTTCCTAAAGGATCGAGAACTAGAAGACTAACCTCCCACTAAGTTCACCGACTCCTTGTAGAGTTAGTGATCCTTCTCAATGTTTTGAAGCAACCCCAGTAACCCATGATAGTCTACTTCAGGCTTTGTCAGTCATTAATGAGTGAGGAATGGGAGATAGGACTTGGACAGTGAATTCAGTATTGCATTTTTCTAAGCTGCTTATGCAAGAGAAAGTCGAGCTTGCTTAATTGCTCCATCAGCTCGATCATGTACAGTACATGATTAGTGATAGAAGCTCCATCCCACATCATGAAATTGAAGATGGCGCAACTAGTCTTGTGTCTCTCAACATCATCGAGTGTGCCAAAAAAATCCTTCAACACTTGAAGCATATTTTTTGGCTGAGCCATCTCGAATCTATGATTGAACTCATCACTCATGGTAGCCAGCATAATGCAGTGTACCATGGTTCATTCACTGAGCCATTCTGATAAGTGTCTCTAACTATCCCATGTGCATTGGGTGCTGGCTCCTCAGGTGCAAGATCTGTCAATATATATAAGATCGATTCATGCTCTAGGACTACCTTCATCTTTTGGTACCAACTACCGAAGTTGGATCCCACTAACTTATCATTGTTCAACAATGATCGGAGTGATAGAAAAGTGGCCATATCTACACAAAGAAAAATCAAAATCTAATTCATAATTGATTCAATAAACCTAAGGATTTGGACTTTATTCAAAAGGTTCTTCCACTATTTTATTTGAATTGGTGCCCTCTATCTCTAATTTGAGAAATTATCTTAATTTCTTAGTTGGTACTAGAATCCACAAAGACTGCACACAAGCCCAACTTTGGTTGGTCAACCCATGTACATCTAAAATAGGTTTATAATCAATTATTTTTTTAAATATTTTTTAATAATTTAATTTTATTCCAATCCCTAATCAGTAGGCTTTGGCCTTTATTGAAAGGTCCAGTTAGATCCAACCATTAATATGACCATACATGATCCATCTAACCAATGAATGATTAAGTCCAACTTTGGTTGGTCAACCTAACCACCATTTAGAATAATATGGCTAAGAAATCATATTATGAATGATAATTCCATCAATTGATAAGCACCAAGCCTTTGGGCCTCCAATGATTATCCAACTGATGGATCCATTATCACCCACTTAATGGGAGGCTATGATCTAGTTATCACCATAACTATTTCATTTTAACAATTTGATAATTTTAGAAGATTTTAATTTAGAGAAGAGAGAAGGTCAGATGAACCAGCTTGTCATGATCCTCCCACTGGCTTCACCAAGTCAGCTTAAGGGAGACCATTAGTAGGTTAGTCTAGGAGCACCTAAATTAGTCATATTGATTTACCTAGCTGACATGGGTCAGCTCGAATAGTCAAGTGATCCAATCAAAACATAATTTCACCAAGAGATCAGGTAAGTTCGATCGATGGAAGGGTCTATTAAAGCTTGCCATAGATACCATCAAAAATGGTCAGGTAAGTAGGTTGCCAATTAAAGACCAGCAATCTGATTTATCTTAGATACCAATTAATTTAATTAGTCTTGATTAGGTCAACCTATTAGTTCATGCTAGACTGCGTAGCTAAGAATCAAGTCCATCTTAGATCTCGTTAAAGACATGGACTTGGCCAACTACAACTATTGTAATTGATCTAGAGAGTCCTTGACCTAATCTAAGACAATAATTGATTAGATTACGTCAATTCTCTAATTACGTCAATTCTTTAATCTAGCCCTATGTCTAACCAAACTAATGGACCTAATTCTCACTAATCCATTAACCCAATGTATTATGATTTGTGTCTTAGGATGTTCAATTCACAATCCTAGATCCTAATCAAAACAACTTAATTCTTAATTAAGTTTTAGACTGAGGGTTGGGGTTCAGCTTTTCAAAAATAATTTTTAAATTTATAAGATATTTTTATAACATGATTCTACTAACCAAGTTGCATGTTTGATTTATAATCAATATGCAAATAAGATAAGCATGAAACTACTTTAGATCTAATCTAAACAGGTTTATGTAATTAAAATGATTTCAATTTCAATCAATCATAATTTATCTTAGATTAAATCTAATATATTTATGATGATTAAAATTAGATTAAAATATTTTTAATCAGATCATAAAATTTTTTAGATCTAATTTAAAATTTTATGATTAATATTTTAGATCAGCACGTACTAGGACAACCTCTCTACTGTAAGGGGTAAACCTTACAATAGGACAATCTTATAATCAGTCCGTGCAATCTAAAACTTTTACTTTCTGATTTAAAACTTTTTTAAATCTAATAAATTATAAATAAAATTAGATCACATCTAATAGGTTTATGATTAGAATCAGATATATACAAACTTGGACAACCTCTCCACTATAAGGGGGTAAACTTTACAGCAGGACAACCTTATATCAGTTCGTGTGATCAAAATTTTTAATTTTAGATTTAATAATTAGATTATAAATTAGATCTAGTCTAAAAAATAATCTAAACATACATATATAATCATGTAATAATCAACCTAGGTTCTGATACCAATCGAAAGAATCAGATCTAAGATTTTAGGACTAGATCTTGAAACTTTTTCAAATCTATACAGCGAAAGATAAGAATTAATCAAAATTAATTCATAAAAATCAAAAATTTCTAAATCTAAGATCCTATTACATGATTATAGTATAAGATTAGATCAAAAATTAAAAATATATGAAAGAAAAATATGTTAATCATATCAACATGTATTTACGCTACAACTGATACAAGTATGTAATAATAGATCAGATCCATATTACCTACGCAAGGTGGACATTCTAGCATGCTGATCCAGGCTTCAGGATGAAGTTTTAAGCTGCATACACATCCGGCCTCTAAGAGATGTCCACACAAGCCCATGAATCTTGATCAAAAGTTTGATTCTCGAAAATCAGCATAGTATGCTAGTATTGTGCTGATCCTTCTTCGATAGTCGATCCAATTTTTTCTTCTTCAAGATTTAGACTCTCCAAAAATTAAAAGAAAGAAGAGAGACTTTAAATCTAATACAACTCTCAAACAAATCTCAAAGTTGGAGAAAAAGGGAAGATCAAAAGAATCCTAGAAGAAGACCCTCCTCTTCTTCTCTGTTCTCTCACCATGACACCTAGATTGGTGTCTATGAAATCCACATGCCCAAGGGGTCTCTCACCCTGGTTTTCACACACCCAATAGCCCTCTCTAATGTCTAGAATATGAAAAAAATTCAGCCCAAAAGACCCCTTTTATAACAAGATATGGAGGTATCCTTTTCTAGGTCAAATACCCAGACAAGGCAGGACCATATAAGGCAACTAGTTGGGGCGCCCAACACTTGGGCACCCCCTCCTTTGTTATAGGCATGGACTAGGAATAAGGGCACAAAAAAATCCCTTTCTCACCATGGAAAACAAGAGAGAATAGAAAGGAGTGGGGGCGGCAAGCATGGGAAGAAATTTGGTTTGTTAGGACTCTATCCAAAGGATTTCATATCAAAACAAATTTCCATAAATTAACTTGGTCCACACCTAACTACCAAATAGGAGAGAGAGAGAGAGGGTGGGCATGCATGAGAAAGCTAGAGAGAGGGATTTCATGCACAAAATAAAGAGAGAAGGGGGCATGGGCGGCATGGGAATTTAGGTGGCGCAAGGATGGAATCCTAACTAGGATTCCATATTTGACTTAGTCAAATTAGAAATTAGGTTGACATAAGTCCTAATTGAACTAGGACTAGTTCTTCCTTGCAATTGACTTATCCAATAAACCAATTGAAGTTAATCCAATCAAGCCCAAACTAAATCTAATTAAATCATATTTAATTAGACTTAATCTTAGCTATCTGGTTTAATCAAATTAAGTCAATTAACAATTCAATTGCTAATCAATCTTCTTGCAACACTTGCACTAGGTTAAACATCAATCGTATTGATTATTTAATCCTAGAATGATTCTTAATCATTGATCAATCATTCGATCAAATCATAAACTCTAATGTGAGTGAACCCATAGGTCTGAACCTAAGTTGATAGTATAGAAATAAATTTTTGTATCAATCAAAGTGACGATTTAGCAATGATATCCGATGACCGGATTGGTCGAATGCGTAGAACAACATCCTTAGAATCCATATTGATATAGTTTCTATATAATTTATCCCCTTGATCAAAATGCTCGTAGGATACCTCAGAGTTCAATTGTCAACTCTGATCAAGCTGTCCACATTATATTTCAAAATAACAAATCATCTCATAGATTATCCTAGCCAAGATTTTGCTATATTGAAATATAGTGGTACATTCTTCTCCAACTCTTGGAGTGGTTAATCCTATCTTGATCATACACCATCTTCGCAAATACTTGACTATGCCTAGAAATCTTCTGTTACTGAATTAGAAATTCAGTTAGTCTGCTATTTCTCCCTAAAACTCTCTCTCAGCTCTCTTTTTTTTTTAACTCTCTGCTCCCCCTGTTCAGCCCCTAAGTTCTCTCGACAGTAGGCTTTTATGGCCAAAAAAAATTATATTTTGGATGAGAAATCCTGAAGTAAATAGGGTTTTAAACTCCTGAAATCAGTCGAAGAGAGTCCTGATAATTTCTGGCCTTCAGATTGGCATCCAATGCATCAAAAATCACTTAAAAACCCTTTTAAAAAACCCAATTCAAGTCAGAATTAAGCTTAGCCATTGGATCAGCTTTGATGATGGATTCTCTGCTGTCGGATTGTGCAGAAGAGGCTTTAGAGTTTAGTTAAAATCAGGATCTCATCACAACCATTGGATCCCAATCGGCTGCCATGGATGCTGTCTGTTGGTGCTTCAATCAGAGCCATCCGATCAAATCCCTGTGCCACCTGACCATTGGATCACAAAATTGCTTAGGGTAGACCACGCGCGAGCTGGGTTCACCATGCACCATCAAGTTTTTAGCCAATCTGAGCACATGCCACCATGTGAATTCTCGATATTGCTCCTGGACTGGTTACTATAGCGGTCCATTGTATGCCGCAAAAAATCTTGACATCAGTAGTATGTCAGTGATCGATTTAGTAGGCGGTCGGGCTGATTGAGTTGATTTTCTGAACTGGTTTGAACCAAACCGGCTGGCTCTTTTTATATTTTATTTTAATTTTTTTTTCTTTGAAATTTAATTTTGGGCTCAATTTAACTCCATTTTTCTTAAAATTTATTTCATTTGGATCAAAAAATTGAGCTCTTCCTGTTGATAGCCTTTTTTCCTACATAAAAATAATAAAAATATTAATTTTTTAAAAATAAGTTAATTTATTTTATAATTTAATATTTTTATTAGTATATTTTTAGTATTTATCACACCCCCCAACATAGTCATTGCTAGTCCCTTAGCAATGCTTTATTTATTATCATATTTTAATAAAATCCTTCTTTCCAAAAATAGAGCTAGGATTAACGATCAAAAAGTTTAAAAAATACCACTAAGTATTGAGCTTTAGAAGCAAATTTTATAGTCAGTACAATCAAAAACTTTCTTAGAGTACATCAAAAGATCTATAGCACTTGTACTCGTGATGACTAACTTAGCATTTTGGTACTAATTTAAAGGATAAAAGTATATTCTTTTATCACTTATTTTGATTAATTTTCTATACACTCCTAGGTTAAGCTCATGAATTAAGGTAGCTTTCAAACTACCTCTCTCTCTATTTTTTTTTGTGCTGAGCATCCTGGCCTTTTCTTCACCATTTGATGTGAATCTTCACACTTGACCTAGATGCAGAGATCTAGTTACTAAGCTTCAGGCAATCCACATATATTCTATCTTTTGCACTTTTATTTTGGCAGATAGCTCTTTTCTTAAATTCAAGTTTCTTTGATTGGAATGTATATTAACCATCAATTTTCAGTAATAATTGAATCCTCAGTTGGCCTTATAATCAACACCAACTTTGTCTTGTTAGTGTGCATGTGTAATTAAAAATGCTAATAGTCTTTAGGTGACCTAAGTAGGCTGCTAAAAGTTAGACCAACTAATCTACTTCTTTAGCTTGCTACATTCATTAGCAAATACTTCTAACTTTTATTATTTTTTCTAGTCTATCTTGCTCAAGATTTTCTCTCTTGACACATGATTTATTTATATATATTTTAATAAATTTTTTAATAAAAAAAATTTTCTATCCCCTAACTTATTCTATATTATCTCAATAGAGAAAGAAAAAGTAAAGGTGCAATAAGAGACAAAAAAGAATACACCTATACTATTTATCCAAACTAGTTCTTTAAAGCTTTGCAAACTAGCTTGAGCTCTCTTTTTCTTTTTCTGCAAAATTAAAAATACACACCAAAATAATAAAAGAGCAATAAGAATTTATTGAAAAAGAAAAGAAAAGGATCAAAACTAAAAAGAAAAGAAACAATCTATTTAGTAGTTTTGATTTATAGTCTTTAGCTTGACTTTCTTGAAGCTCTAATCTAGATTAATTTGATGCCACTTCAATAGGTTTACTTTCATATTTGGCCGAACCCTCTTTCAATTGGACACTACTAGCTTTACTAGTCTCAAAGCTATTTTCTACAAAATTCTCATATACTGATTTGTTAATAACATTAATTTGAAAATAAGTTTGATTATTATCAGGATGTTTAGTATCTTTAAAAATATTAAAAGTTACTTATTCATCTTGGACTCTAAGAATTAATTTTCTTTATTGAACATCTATTAAAGCTCCTCAAGTGGCTAAAAAGGGTCTCCTAAGATTAGGGGTATATTAATATCTTCTTCCATATCAAGAATAATAAAATCAATAGAAAAAATAAACTTGTTTATCTTTACCAAGACGTCCTCCACTATACCTCTTAGATATTTGATGAATCTGTCAGCTAGCTGAAGAGTGATACTGGTAGGCTTTGATTCTCCTAGATCTAGCTTTCTGAAAATAGAAAAAGGCATGAGATTAATACTTGATCCTAAATCACATAAAACTTTATCAAAACTACAATCACTAATATTGCAAGGGATAGTAAAACTTTCTGAATCTTTTAGCTTCTATGGTAATTTATTTTGAAGTATTGCTGAGCACTCTTCATTCAAATTTATTCTCTCATGCTCCTTTAGCTTCTTATTTGTTAGAATTTCTTTGAGAAACTTGGCATACCTAGGCATCTGAGTTATAGCATCTATAAAAAAAATATTCATATGTAATTTTTTTAAAATTTAAAAAAAATAGAAAAGTTCTTATCTGGATGTTGTATTTGTCTTTCTGGAAAAGGTAGTGACGACTTGTAGGGCTTCAATTTTGGATCAGTAAATTTTATTCCTAAGGACCATCCATCTGCTGGTTGTCTCGACGACTGAGGAACATTAATTAGCTTTTCTTTGTTTGTAGTTGGCTCTTTAGTCTCTTTCTTCTGATGTGGCTCCTCCAGCTCTTTACCACTTCTTAAGGTGATAGCATTGATGTGCTCCCTCGGATTGGTCTCCGTGTTGCTTGGCAAGGATCTTTATGGTGTCTTGGAGATTATCTTGGCCATTTGTCCTACTTGCATCTCTAAGTTTTAAATTGCTGCTACTTGGTCTTGCTTGAGTTTGATTTCTAGATTTCTTATAGTCGCTTTTTGGTTTTGCATGAATTTGATCATCAGCTCCTCCATATTAGGGTTCTTTTTAGGTACTTGGAATCCTTGGTGTGGCTATTATGCTGCATTTTGGTTGCCCCATGAAAAGTTTGGATGTTGCCTCCACCCTGATTGCATGTGTTGGAGTAGGGATTGTTTTGCTGAGGCCTGAAAAAATTACCAAGATAGTTAACAGTATTAGAGGCTTTAGCAAAAGGATTACCTATTTAGCAATCGCTTGTATCATATCCTCCACCACATAGGTCACAAGTGATACTCTGAATGTTCATTGCTCTTTTCTTCATATTATTGACTTCGGCACTAAGGGCTGCAATTTTAGCTAATAAAGCTAGAACGTAATCCACTCCCTGTACGACTTCTAGTCTTCTCGACATCATGCATTTTGTTTGCCACTGATAGCTATTTGATGCCATCTCATCAATCAGATCAAAAGCTTCTTCCTCCATTTTTCGATCAATGGTACCTCCTATTGCTACGTCAATCATAGAATGATTAGTGGAAGATAAACCATTATAAAAAGTTTGTACCTAAAGCCAAACAAGTAATTGATGGTGTGGACATCACCTCAGTAGTTTCTTGAAATACTTTCAAGCCTCATATAGTGTCTCCATGTCTATCTGCATAAAATAAGTGATATCATTGTGCATCTTTGCAGTCTTGGAAGGTAGAAAGTAATTGGCTAAGAATTTCTGGGCTAGGGCATCCTAAGTTGTGATAAAACCTACAAAAACAGAATGAAGTCAACTTTTAGCTTTGTCCCATAAAGAGAAAGGAAATAGCGTTAATCTAATAGCATCATCTAACATCCCATTAATTTTAAAAGTATCACAAAGTTTAAGAAAGTTAGAAATATGGGCATTCGGATCATCATGCACGTGTCCACTGAATTGGGTAGTTGATTGAAACATCTGGATCATCATCGATTTAATTTTGAAGTTGTTTGCTTGCACAGGCGGTCTTCTAATGCTCGAAGCTGCATCAGCTACAGATGGTGTGATGTAATTGTTTAATAGATGATGTGCCGCTCGAATAGCTTCTTGTCATCCTTTTACCACCATATCTTCTCTCATATTGATGTCATTTGGATCTTCAACTTCCATGTTTCTTTCTTGAGGTAGTTTTCTGATTGTCCTCTCAACTTCTAGATCAAAAGGTAGTAAATCACTATGTCTAGTACGTGTCATGCACTAAACATAAAACTATAAAAAAAAGAAAGAACAAAAATTAAATTCTAAAGCAAAGTATGAATCAAAATTTTAATATTATTTTAGATACAATACCCAGCAATGGTGCGAAAAACTTGATGCATGCTAATCTATCACTATGGCAAGTGCACCAGTCAATCAAATAATAAAGTGTGTGAGTAGAGTATCGTCCCAAGAGGATTAAAAAATAAGTATTGAAAATATTTTTTTCTAGGCTTTATTTAAAGAATTGATTTATGAGAATTAAGAAAAATAAGAAGAAATAAAAAAAATAAATTAATAAATTATAAGAAAATAGAGAGTGTATAATTTTTAGGATTTTAAACTCAAGAATAATAGGTTACTAAGGCAATCCGTTCACCAACTCAATCAATACAATATTCAAGTATTTATATAAATTAGGTTAATTTTGTTTCATGTGATGGTGGAGTCTCCTAAATTATTCACTATCCTTTGGTCCAGGCATAGTATAACTATCAATATTTATTAACTATCCTTTAGTTCAGGCATAATTTAAATAAATACTGATGCTTTAAGTTTTTTGAAACCCTTTAATTAAAATATACTGCATCCAAAGTGCACTAAAATTTTTGCATGCGTATGAATTCTAATTCAATTCATGATATAAGGTATATAAATTAAGAAGCATCGATATAGATGTACTTGGTCCATATCATCTATGTCCATCAGATCAATTAGAAGATGACCAGCAATCTAAAAGCATTAAGAGTAGATTTATATACTCCTCATAAACAAAATTTAAATCTAAGATCAAATCATACTGAATATTATATCAAAAGAGTGGCTATACCTTAGCCTTAGTAAAAGAAAATTTAGTTCATAGTAAAAGGATCAAAAATAGCAATTAAAATAAAAAGCATGCAAAAATCCAAATAGAAATTTGTTTGTTGCTAAAATTGATCGTTCGTTGCTCTTGGTGTGGAGTACTTGATGAAGAAAATCTCCTGGTAGGTATACTGGTTGTTGGATGAAGAATTGTGAAGAAAGAAGGAAGAAATAAAATAAAATAAAGAAGACAAAAATTCTCCTTCTCTCTATTTCTCCCTAAAACTATTCCTTAAAACTCTTTGTCAGCTCTTTATTTCTTTTTTAACTCTCTTTATTCCTCCTATTCAGCCCCTAGGTTCTCTCAGTAGCATGCTTTTATAGCCTAAAAAAATTATATTTTGGGTGAGAAATCCTGAAGCAAGCAGAGTTTAAAACTCTTGAAATCAGTCGAAGAGAGCCCTGACAATTTCTGGCCTTCAGATCGGCATCCAATGCATCAAAAACCACTTAGAAACCCTTTTTAAAAATCCAATTCAAGTTGGAATTAAGCTCAACCATCGAATCAGCTTTGATGATGGATTCTCTGACATCGGATCATGTAGAAGAGGCTTCAGAGTTTAGTTAAAATCAGGATCTCATAGTAACTGTTCGATCCCAACCAGCTGCTATGGATGCCATTCGTCAGCACTTCAATCGGAGCCATCCGATCAAATCCCAGTGCCACCTAATCGTTGGATTGCAAAATCGCCCTGGGTAGACCCCATGCAAGCTAGGTTCACCATGCACTATCAAGTTTTCAACTAATCCAAGTGCACGCCGTCATGTGAGTTCCTGATATTGCCCCTAGCTTAGTTATTGTAGTGGTCGACCATACACCATGAAAAATCCTGACATCAGCAGTGCATCAATGGGGCATCAGCAATTGGTTTAGCGGGTGGTCAAGCCGGCTAAGCCAATTTTCTGAATCAACTGACTATTTTTTTATTTTATTTTAATTTTTTTCTTCGAAATTTAATTTTGAGCTTAATTTAACTCCATTTTTCTTGAAATTTATTTCATCTAGACCAAAAAATTGAGCTCTTCTTATTGACAGCCCTTTTGCCTACATAAGATCAATAAAAGTATTAATTTCTTAAAAATAAGTTAATTTATTTTATAATTTAATATTTTTATTAGTATATTTTTAGCACTTATTATTTTATTCGCAATGTGTAGAATAAAATATTTTTTTATTAATTTTAAGTTAAAATAATAAAAATACCCCTAGAAAGTGTATTACAAGTGTCAGTCAATTTGGCTTCTAGGGCAGTCATCTAACAAACTCTCACTAGACGTAAAGCTAATTGTCTCCAAATCTAAGTCCCATCTTCTTAAGATGGGCTTCGATCTTCTAGTGGCTCAATGACTTTGTCAGTGTATCAACCGTATTGTCTGTGGTGTCAACTCTCTTAACCTCAATGTAATTCTTCTCGAGGTATTTGCAGATGAGGTGATATCGCCGCTCGATAAGCTTTGACTTCTGGTGAGATCTCGACTCCTTAGCTAGGGCTATGGTGCCATTATTGTTTTAGTATAGAGGGTTAGCATCTGATGGCATCACTCCAAGTTCTATGATGAATCTTTTATATCAGAATGCTTCTTTCATAGCTTTCGATGTAGTGATGTACTCAGCTTTCATTTTGGAGTCTGCGATCATCGTCTGCTTGAAACTCTTTCAACTAGCACTACCACCATTACATACAAACAGACCTTTAGATGTCGACTTTTGATCATCTATATCAGACATAAAGTTTGAGTTTGTATATCCTTAGACCTGGAGTTCTCTATTTTCAAAGACTAAAAATATATCCTTATTTCTTCTCAAGTACTTAAGGATGCACTTCACAGAAGTTTAGTGCTCTTCATCTGGATTCGATTGATATCTTCTTGTGACACTCACAGCATGAGTAATATCGGGTCATGCATACAACATAGCATACATGAGGCTCCCTATTCTCGAAGCATAAGGAATCTTACTCATACGTTCAATCTCCTTAGGTGTGTTGGGATATATCTTTTTGGAGAGATGAATGTCATGTCTGAAGGGCACTAATTATTAAGAATAGTATCCTAAAGTCAATCATCAGCCTGTTGACAATTGAACTATCTATTATAATTATATATGAATTATTAATAAATAAAATTTATTTTGGCATTCTTCATCATAAATTCTTCTATCTTTTAATGAACTCCTGTGTTGTGGTAAAGTCCTTAGGACTATTTGGAATCGATAAAAAATGATTTATCGTTTAGTCCTTAAACTTATTCATGATCAAATGATACGTTGTTACTAAGGACGATAATGTTTATCGAGTGTAGGTCATTATGTGCTATATGGATTGGTTGTTCTCTTAACCAAAGAGTGTGGAGACACTGGTATGGCATACAGATGAGATATAGGGTACATCTACACCGAACGTGATCAACTCTGAAGCTTTTCTACTATCAAGATTTTCTCCGATGGAATATAGGTATAAGTATCCCTCGGATCTGAGATCACCACAGTGGCTTTCAAGCAACTCACTATGCTTTGGTGCTGGACTACCTAAATTTTTAATCAGTGATGGAAGGCTTATGGGCACAGTCAAGTACTTGAAGAGTCAGTGTGTGAGTCAAGATGGGATTGACCACTTCAATTTAGGGGCTGTGTTCAATTATGTTTCAATTTAGCAAATCCTTTGTCATGATAGTCTTAGTGAGGGGTCACAAGATTGATTGCTTTGAGATATGATCTGGATATACTTTTTAGGGTTGACAATTTCACTTTGAATCATCCTAATATATAGAAGTCAAAGGGATGAATTATATGGTAACCATATTCACGTAGGTTCTTAATGTTATGATTGCAACTATTCGACCAACATAAATATCAGGTATCATTGCTAGATGGTTACTTCGATTGGTACAAAAATTGGTTCCTATGCTATCGGCTTAGGTTTGAACCTACGGGGTCACACATATTAGAGGTTCCTACATGATCTAATGACTGATGAAGAGTCCCACTAGACTGAAACTCTTCGATCGAGAGTCCTACTCGGCTAGGACTCTGATTCTTGATCATCTGGGACTCTATGATCAAGAGTCCCACTAGACTGAGACTCTTCAACCAAGAGTCATACTGGGTTGGGACTCTGAGTCTTGATTGTCTGAAACTCTATGGTCAAGAGTCCTACTGAACTGAGACTCTTCAACCAAGAGTCTTATTACTATAGGACTCTGCATCCTACTTGTCTAAAACTCTATGATCAAGAGTTCTACTTATCTGGGACTTTGTGATCATGAGTTCCACTCATTTCGGACACTAGGATCAAAAGCCCCATTAGGTTGGGACTCTTCGATCAAGAGTTTTATTTTGATGGGACTCTATTGTTCAGACATCCACTAGATTTAAACTCAGTATTTATAAGATATTTAATTAATGATTTGATTGCTAATTAACTTAATTTAATGGAGTAATTATTTTTAGATCAAGTCCAATTGAATTAGATTCAGTTGGATTTGACCCGATTAGGTTATGAGAAGACCTAGTCGTCGTGGAGGTTTGATCTCTGATTTGATCAAAGATTGGACTTAATTAATTCTAAATTTGATTAGAATTTAACTAAGCCTAATTTAGCCTAAATTAGTTTGGTTTAATTTGGTCGAATTGGACCTAACCAATTTGGATTGGATTGGTCTAATTGGTTGTGAAGTTATGAGACTAGTTTGACCTAGTCTTCCATATGCCACCTCACCCTTATTTCTATGCCAAACTTTCTCCACGAGAAAGGTTTTGTCATGATGTTTTTCCATGCAAAACAAGGTTAGCACCCTCGCTTCTCTTGCCTCATAAGGATGGGTTTTATCTGGTTGCAATTTGAATTCAAATAGGATTTGAACTCAAATGGCTAATCTCTATCCTATCTTTCCCTCACATGCCACTTTGTTTTTTGTGCCCTTATTAATTTTCTAGAATTTTTGGATGCAGAAACACTAGACAAGAAACCCCTTTCTATGCGTGAGCCCTTCCCCTTTGCATCAGAAAAATCTATAAAAAAATCCAAGGGAAGAAAATCAAAGAGAAAGTAAGGCGCGAAGGTTTGAGTGAAACTGCTACCCTAGATTTTTGATTTAGTGTTTAGGGTGCACTTTTTAAGATCTGAACATCAGATCTTCACAAATTTTTTTAGAGTGCCTCCTCTACCTCTACTGCTGATCTGGAGCATCTGAAGAATTGGTGGAGGGAGATTGAATAAGTTCAATCAGATTCATCCATCAAGACCATTCTACATCGAGCTAGCACTCATGAAGAGCTGATCAGGATCAGGACCTCATGTGGACCATCTATGGAGGCCAGATGCATGTGTGGCTTGACGCGTGCTAATCTATTGCTATGGCAAGTGCATAAGTCAATCAAGTAATAAAGTGTGGGAGTAGAGTATCATCCCTAGAGAATTGAAAAATAAGTACTAAAAATATTCTTTCCTAAGCTTTATTTAGATAATCGATTTATGAGAATTAAAAAAAAATAAGAAGAAATAAAAACATAAATTAATAAATTGCAAGGAGATAGAGGATATAATTATTAGGGTTAAAATTCAAGAGCAAAGGTTACTAAGGCAATTGGTTCACTAACTCAAATAATACAATATTCAGGTATTTATGTAAATTAGGTTTATTTTGTTTTATGTGATGGTGGAGTCTTCTAGATTATTTACTATCCTTTGGTTCAGGCATAGCAAAACTATCAATATTTATTGACTATCCTTTGGTCCAAGCGTCATTTAAATAAATACTGATGCTTTATGTTTTATGAAATCCTCTAATTAAAATATGCTACATCCAAATTACACTAAAATTTCTACATGCATATGAATTCTAAATCAATTCATGATACAAGATATATAAATCAAGAAGCATCGACATAGACGTACTTGGTCCATATCATCTATATCCATCAAATCAATTAGAAGATGGCCAATAATCTAAAAGCATTAAGCATAGATTTATATATTCTTCATGAATAAAATATAAAATTAAAAGCAAATCATACTAAATATTGCATCAAAAGAGTGGCTACACCTTTGGCTTAGTAAAATAAATTTAGTTTATGGCAAAAGAATCAAAAATAGTAAATAAAATAAAAATATAATAAAAACCAAATAGTAGACTGGTTGTTTGCTAAAATTGATCATTCGTTGCTTTTGGTGTGGAGAATTTGATGAAGGAGAGAGCTGCTTGATTGATGCACTAGATGTGGAAGATGAACCATGAAGAAAGAAGAAAATAAAGAAGAAAGAAAAAGTAAAACTCTCTCTTCTCTATTTCTCCCTCTCTATTTTCTCTCCCTAAAACTCTCTAAAACTCTCTCTATTATTCGCTCCTCTAGCTCTCTCTCCCAAGTTCACTTTTTCTCTATATCTTTTCCCTCAAAAACCTCTCAGCTAGCTATTTCTCCCTTCACAGTAGGCCTTTAAATAGAGCAGGATCTTTAACGAAGAGTTCTGAGAAGAAATCCTATTAAAACTAGGTTTCAAAACTCCTTGTTTCGGTCATATAGAGCCCTAATTATTTTTGGCCTTCAGATCACCATCCAATGGTAGAAAATACTCAAAAACCCTTTTTAAAATCCAAATTAGGTCGGAATAAATCTTAGCCATCATATCTTCTCTTAATGATCGAATCTGGGCCATCCATCAGTGCACAGGAGCCTTCAGATGCTTAGTTTAAAATCGGGATCGCATCTCAATCATTGGATCAGCACTGGCTGCTTTCCCAACCATCCCTCAACACCAAATTATCAACCATTCGATCAAATCCAAACACCAGTAGTCATTCGATCCCGCCTACATCCCATGTAGACCGATCATGAGTCAAGTTTACCGTGGACCGGTACATTTGCCAGCAAATCAGCATGCATGCTA
Organism: Cocos nucifera; assembly: GCA_006176705.1. Taxonomy (NCBI): domain Eukaryota; kingdom Viridiplantae; phylum Streptophyta; class Magnoliopsida; order Arecales; family Arecaceae; genus Cocos; species Cocos nucifera. Next base: position 299,124 of record QRFJ01000672.1, on the reverse strand, counting down.
CCATGTAAAATCCCCATCATGCCCCTGGCCAGGTTACTATAGCGGCTCACCATGAGCCATGATGATTCTGACGTCATGCTAACGTCAGTGGGCTAGGCGGTCTATGCTGGGCTGTCTATAGTCGGGTCGGGCCTATTTGTTGAGCCGATTTGAACTAGACCGACCGGCTCTTTATTTTATTTTATTTTATTTTTTCTTTGAAATTCAATTTCAGGCTCAATTTAACTCTGCTTTTCTTCAAACTTGTTTCATCTGGACCAGAAAATTAAGCTCTTCCTATCGGCAGCATTCTTTCCTACAAAAGACTAATAAAACTACCAATTTCTTAAAATTAAAAAAAAAAAATTTTATAATTTAATATTTTTATTAGTGTATTTTTAACACTTATCACACCTCCCAACTTAGTCATTGCTAGTCCCTTAGCAATGCTTTATTTAATACCATGTTTCAATAAAATCTTTCTTTACAAAGATAAGGCTAGGATTAAAGATCAAAAAGTTTAGAAACTATCATTAACTCAATATTAAGTTTTAGAAGCAAATTTTGTAATCAGTACAATCAGAAACATTTTTAGAGTACATCTAAAGATCTATAGCACATGTGTTCATGAAGACTAACTTAACATTTGGGAGTTAATTTAAAGAACAAAAGTATCTTCTCTTATTACTTATTTTGGTTAATTTTCTATACACTCCTAAGTTAAGCTCATGAATTAAGATAGCTTTCACACTGCCTCATTTTTTTTTTTTATGCTGAGCATTCTGGCCTTTCCTCCACCATTTGATGTGAATCTCTACACTTGACTTAGGTGCAGAGATCCAGTTACTAAGCTTTGGGCAATTTACATATACTCTATCTTTTGTACTTTTATTTTGGCAGGTAGCTCTTTTCTTAAATTCAAGTTTCTTTGATTGGAATGTATATTAACCATTAATTTTTAATGATAATTGAATCCTCAGTTGGCCTTATAATCAATACTTACTTTGCCTTGTTAGTGTACATGTTCAAATAAAAGTGCTAATAGTCTTTAGGTGACCTAAGTAGGCTTCTAAAGGTCAAACCAACTAATCTACTTCCTGACTCGCTACATTCATTAGCAAATACTTCTAACTTTTATCATTTTTCCTAGTCTACCTTGCTTAAGAATTTCTTTCTTGACACATGGTTTAAAAAGATTTTTTTTTTCAAAAATTTTTTCTGCCCCCCAACTTATTCTACATTATCTCAATGGAGAAAGAAAAAGTAAAGGATATAATAACAGACAGGAAAGAATACACCTATACTATTTGTCCAAACTGGTTCCTTGAAGCTTTGCGAACTTGCTTGAGCTCTCTTTTTCTTTCTCTACAAAATTGAAAACACACATGAAAGCAATAAAAGAGCAAAAGAATTTACTAAAAAAGAAAAAAAAAGATCAAAACTAAAAAGAAAAGAAATAATCTATCTAGTAGTTTTAATTTATAGTCTTCAGCTTGACTTTCTTGGGGCTCTAAATTGGATCAATCCGATGCTACTTCAATAGGTATACTTTCATGTCTGGCCAAACCCTCTTTCAATTAGATACTACTAGCTTTACTAGTCTCAAAACTATTTTTTATAGAATTCTCATATACTGATTTGTCAATAACATCACTTTGAAAATAAGTTTGATTATCATCAGGATGTTTAGTATCTTTAAAAATATTAAAAGTCACTTATTCATCTTGGACTCTAAGAATTAATTTTTCTTGTTGAACATCTATTAAAGCTCCTCTAGTAGCTAAAAAGGATCTCCCTAAGATAAGGGATACATTAATATCTTCTTCCATATCAAGAATAATAAAAATAATAGAAAAAATAAACTTGTTTATCTTTACCAAAACATCATCCACTATACCTCTTAGATATTTGATGGATCTATCAACTAGCTAAAGAGTGATAGCGGTAGGCTTTGGTTCTCCTAGACCTAATTTTCTAAAAATAGAGAAAGGCATGAGATTAATACTTGCTCTTAAATCATATAAAACTTTATCAAAACTACAATCACCAATAATACAAGGGATAGGAAAACTCCCTGGATCTTTTAGCTTCTGTGGTAATTTATTTTAAAGTATTCCTGAGCACTCTTCATTCAAATTTATTCTCTCATGCTCTTTCAGTTTCTTCTTATTTGTTAAAATTTCTTTAAGAAACTTGGCATACCTGAGCATCTAAGTGATAGCATCTACAAAAGGAATATTAATATATAAATTTTTTAAAATTTTAAAAAAGTTAGAAAATTTTTTATCTGGATGCTGTATTTATCTTTCTAGAAATGATATTGGTGGCTCATAGGGCTTCATATTAAGATCAGCAAATTTTATATCTAGGAACCATCCATCTACTGGTTGTTTCAGTGACTGATGAATTTTAGTTGGCTGTTTTGTAGTTTTCTCTTCAGTCATTTTGTCCTAATGTGGCTCCTCTAGCTCTTTACCGCTTCTTAGGATGATGGCATTAATTTACTCTCTTGGATTGGTCTCCATATTGCTTGTCAAGGATCCCTGTGGTCTCTTGAATATTATCTTGGCCATTTGACCCACTTGCATCTCCAAATTTTGAATTGCTGCTGCTTGGTCCTGTCTGAGTTTGGTTTCTAGATTTCTTATGTCCACTTCTAGACTTTGCATGAATTTTGTCTCCATATTCTTCATAGCTGCTTCTTGATTCTACATAAATTTAATAAGCAGCTCCTCCATATTTGGCTTCTTTTCAGATACTTGGAATCCCGAGGGTGGTTGCTGTGCTACATTTTAATTGTTCCATGAAATGTTCGGATGCTGCCTCCACCCTTGGTTGTAAGTATTGGAGTAGGGATTATTTTGCTGAGGCCTAAAAGAATTACCAAGATAGTTAGCTATATCAGGAGCTTTTGCAAAGGGATTACCTATCTGGCATTCATTTGTATCATGTCCACCTCCACACAACTCACAAGTGATGCTCTATACATGCAAAGCTGCTCCCTTCAAGTTGTTGAGTTCAGCCCGAAGAGCTGCAATCTTTGCTGTTAAAGTTGGGATGCTATCTACTCCATGTATAGCTGCTAGTCTTCTCGACATCATACAATCTGCTTGCCACTGATAGCTATTTGATGCCATCTCATCGATCAGATCAAAGATTTCTTCCATAATTTTTTGATTAATGGTATCTCCTCCTGCTACATCAATCATAGAACAATTAGTAGAAGATAAACCATTGTAAAAAATTTATACCTAAAGCCAAACAAGTAATTGATTATGTGGACATCTCCTCAGCAATTCCTTGAAATGCTCCTAAGCCTTGTATAGTGTCTCCATGTCCATCTGCATAAAAGAAGTAATATCGTTGCACATCTTTGCAGTCTTGAATGGTGAAAAATACTTGGCTAAGAATTTCTAGGCTAGGGCATTCCAAGTTATGATAGAACCTGTAGGAAGAGAATGAAGCCAATTTTTAGCTTTGTCCCATAAAGAGAAAGAAAATGGCCTTAATCTAATACATCATCCAACATCCCATTAATTTTAAAAGTATCATAAAGTTCAAGAAAATTAAAAATATAGGCATTCGGATCATTATGCACATGTCTACTGAATTGGATCATTGATTGAATTATCTGGATCATCGCTGGTTTTATTTCAAAGTTATTTTCTCATACAGATAGTCTCTTGATGCTCAAAGCTGCATCAGCCATAGATGGTGTGATATAATCATTTAATAGATGATGTGCCACTCGAATAGCTTCTTGTCATCCTTCTGCTACCATATCATCTCTCAGATTGATGTCGTTTAGATTTTTGGCTGCCATGTTCCTTTCTTGATGTAGTCTTCTTATTGTCCTCTCAATTTTTGGGTCAAAAGATAGTAAATCACTATATCTAGTATGTATCATGCACTGAACATAAATCTAAAAAAAATAAGAATAAAAATTAAAAATTAAATCCTAAAGTAAAGCAAGGATTAAAATTTTAATATTATTTTAGACACAATCCCTAGCAATGACACCCAAAATTTGATGCATGCTAATCTATCATTATAGCAAGTGCACCAATCGATCAAGTAATAAAGTATGTGAGTAGAGTATCATTCTTAAAGGATTGAAAAATAAGTACTAAAAATATTTTTTTTTAAGCTTTATTTAGATAATCGATTATAAAAATTAAAAAACATAAAAAAAATAAAAAAATAAATTAATAAATTGCAAGGAGATAGAGGATATAATTATTAGGGTTGAAATTCAAGGGCAAAGGTTACTAAGCCAATTGGTTCACCAACTCAATCAATACAATATTCAGGTATTTATGTAAATTAGATTTATTTTATTTCATGTGATGGCCGAGTCTCCGAGATTATTCACTTCTTTTAGTTCAGGCATAGCAAAACTATCAATATTTATTAACTATCCTTTGGTCCATGCATAATTTAAATAAATACTGATGCTTAAAATTTTGGGACATCCTCTAATTAAAATACGTTACGTCTAAAGCATACTAAAATTCTTGTTTGCATATGAATTCTAATTCAATTCATGATACAAGGTATATAAATCAAGAAGCATTGATATAAACGTACTTAATTCGTATCATCTATGTCCATCAAATTAATTTGAAGATGGCTAATAATCTAAAAGCAATAAGCATAGATTTATATACTTCTCATGAATAAAATATAAAATTAAAGGCAAATCATACTGAATATTACATCAAACGAGTGGCTACACCTTTGCCTTAGTAAAATAAATTTAGTTCATGCCAAAAGGATCAAAAACAATAAATAAAATAAAAACATAATAAAAACCAAATAGTAGACTACTTGTTTGCTAAAATTGGTCGTCCGTTGCTCTTGGTGTGGAGAATTTGATGAAGGAGAGAGCTTCTTGGTTGATGCACTGGATGTGGAAGATGAACCACAAAGAAAGAAGGAAATAAAGAAGGAAGAAAAAAAAAAGAAAAAGTAAAGCTCTCTCTTCTCTTTTTCTCCCTCTCTATTTTCTCTTCCTAAAACTCTCTCTATTATTCCCTCCTCTAGCTCTCTCTCCCAAGTTCTCTTTTTGTCTCTATCTTTTCCCTCAAAAACCTCTCTCGGCTGGTTATTTCTCCCTTCATAGCAGGCCTTTAAATAGAACAAGGCCTTTAATGAAGAGTTATGGAAAGAAATCCTATTGAAACTAGGTTTCAAAACTCCTTGTTTCGGTTAGATAGAGCCCTAATTATTTCTGGCCTTCAGATCGGCATCCAATGGTAAAAAAATAACTCAAAAACCCCTTTTAAAACCCAAATCAAGTTGGAATAAAAATCAACCATTAGATCTTCTCTTGATGATCGAATTTGGGCCATCCGTCAGTGCACAGGAGCCTTTGGATGCTTAGTTTAATACTGGGATCGCATCTCAACCATTGGATCAGCATCGGCTACTTTCCTAACCATCCGTTAGAGTCGAATTATCAATCATCCAATCAAATCCTAGTGCCAGCAGCCGTTCGATCCTTCCTGCATCCCATGTAGATCAATCATGAGTCGAGCTCACCATGGACCACCACATTTGCCAGCGTATCATTGTGCGCGCCACCATGTGAAATCCCCATCGTGCCCCTAGCCAGGTTACTATAGCGGCTCACCATGAGCCGCGATGATTCTGACATCATGCTGATGTCAGCAGGTCGGGCAGTCTGCACTAGGCTATTTGCGATCAAGCTAGGCCAGTTTGAGCCAGACCGGTTGGCTCTTTTTTTATTTTATTTTATTTCTTTAAAATTTAATTTTGGGCTATTTGGTAAAATAATTTCTATCAGCTAGGCCAGTTCGACCTATTTGGTAAAATAATCAATTGCCACTAAAAGAAACTTTCACTATCCAGATGCCATAGGAAAGGGCCCAAGTATGTCCATCTTCCACTGTGCAAATGGCCATAGGGTGCTTAGAAGAGTAAGCTCAAAGGCTAGTTATCTTTGAATACGTGCATTTCTTTGACACCGATCATTTTTTCTGATATACTCCATAGAGTCTTGGTACATTATCGGCCATTAGTAGCCCTACTGAAGCAATTTATGAGATAGAGATCTGGGCCCTAGGTGACTCCTACATATTCCTTCATACACCTTCCATAATGCAAAATCAGCTTCAGAAGATCCGAGATATTTTAAGAGTGGCAACGAATATGACCTTTTATACAACTTGTTCTCATATAGAACATATCGGGCAGCTTGATTTTTTAGTTTTTGAGCTTCTTTTGGATCTTGGGGAAGAACGTCGCCTCTGAGATAAGCGATAAATGGATCAATCCAGTTGGGCTCATGGTCAACTTGCATTTTAGATTGGGGTTCCTCCAAACTTAGATGTTTTAGAACTTTAAAGAAAACTTCTCTTGGTAATTCGTTTGGGGCTAGTATGGCTAACCTGGAGAGAAGGTCGAACCTAGCATTTTCTACTCTTAGGATTTACTTGATATTAAAACTACTAAAGGCAGGAGTAAAATTCTTCATTTTTTCAAGATATTTTACCATGCTTTCTGCCCGAGCTTCATAATTGCCACTGACTTGTCCCACCACTAATTGGGAGTCACTATAAGCTTGGAGTCATCCTGCTTCCAGCTCCTTGGCTATCTTCAACCCCATAATTAGTGCTTCATATTCAGCCCCATTATTCATTGTAGGAAACTCAAAATATAGTGCATATTCAGCAATGACTCCCTCTAGATTAACCAAAATCAAATCTGCACCTACACCAGAGGCATTGGATGAGCCATCCACATACAGGGCCCAAAAACCTTTAGGAAGGTCTGCCCTTTCTTCAGGGGAGTTCGACTATAGCCATGAAATACTAACTTCTTTTTGTTCAAGTTTGGCTACATCTAGAGTAGTGCATTCTACTATAAAATCTACCAATATCTAGACTTTGATTGATGGCCAAGGTTGGAAGTTGATGTCAAACTTTGTAAGCTCAATTGCCCATTTTGCTATTCTTCCAGAGGTGTCTGTTTGATAAAGAACTACCTTGATTGGTTGATTAGTGAGAAGAGTTATAATATGTCCCTAGAAATAAGGTCGAAGCCTTCGGACTATAATCAGCAAAGCATAAGTTAGTTTTTCTAACTTAGTGTACCTAATCTCGACATCTCTCAGGACTCGCTTATATAGTAGATCGACTGCTGTACTTTCACCTCTTCTTTGACTAAGATTGCTGCATGTTAGATATATGTGCCCTAGAAGCCAGAATTGGCTGACACTTGTAATACACTTCTAGGGGCAAAATTATAATTTTGACTATAATTAATGAAATGGGTTATTTTCTATCACACCTGTGTATTTAGTGTCTGTGATACATCCTTTGAGTTAATGATAATGATAATTCATATTTTCAAGAGTTGAAAATTTAAGACATGAATAATCATTATTAACTCATAAACAGCTCCCGACCATAGGATCATCACGAGGATGGTGATTGATCCGGAAGGTTGGTGTACGATCGCTTCTCTTTAGTAGATGAGTCTTGAGTCTACGGTGTGGAGACACCAGAGCGAGAGTACAGGTACTCGTTAGAGAACGAGGGCACTGAGCGTGACCACCTCGAGTAGTCATTAGGAAGTCTACCTTCTCGTCAATGACTGACTCGATGCTGCAGTAGTGTGTCTGGTTCTTTGACCTGAGATGCATCGGCAGTTCACCTTGAGGGTGTTATAGTTTGACTACACCATTACTCAGTCTCCTTAGCCATATGGAACCCTGAGGTGTATGTTGGCTATAGCATGTTCATTGTAGGAACTGGATTGCATCAAGATGGGATCTATCTACCTCGGTGGTAGAGGAGCAGCCCTATGATAATCATGAGAATCAAGTCCTGAAGCCCATGGCCATGGCAGAGTGAAATAATAGAAAGAGTTTCTATTTAGGTTTTCACATTGGACTCGAATCGAATGATTATATCATATGACAGAGACTAGGGTTTGACGAGTTTACCTTAACCCTAATCTGATCGGGGCTCAAGATAGAAGAACTGAATCACACAGGTAGCTGCACCAAGAGGTTCACATTCAGCTCTGATGGGTTGCCACCATATACTGCTAGGTGTCACTGGTGGATTTTGGGAGCAATTAGAATGATTTAGATGATCGATCATTCTAGCTGTTCGAATCAGAAGAGTTCTGATCCATCGAAAGGAGTTTCGATGATGTCTATGATAGAGATCATGACATATCCCATTACCATACAGAACTAAACCTAACTGGGTCACACAAACAAGGGTTTGAATCTGGTGATCATCAATTGAACTGATCTAGTTCAATTGATCTGAATGAGATTCAATTAGGTTCAAGGAAATCATGCTAGCACTCGAATTGAACCTAACGTTCTTCTTTTGCTATCATAAATAAGTTGTCCTGACTGAGCCAAAGGAGTTTGTGCTCAATCAGAGGCCTTCATATGGTCTGACTTGGAGGTTGTCCAAGTCAGAATAGGTTGTCTTATTTGTAAGACATTACCTGCCATTTTTGGTCACCTGCCATTTCTTGTTCTTTGACTTTGGTCAAAAGTCTACCTTTGACTGGTCAAACATTGACCATTGACCCTTTGACTTTTGACCACATGTCATGCACCTATTTGGAGAGCTGGTGGGGGCCTGTCCCCCTGCCAGACCTCAGAAGGCGCCGCAGGGTGGGGAGCCAGTAGAGCGCTGAGTCTTTGGACAGACTCACTCCTTTGGATTCCAAAGTCTCTAAGTCCACTGACTGCCTTAGGCACCCTCTAAGGAGGAATCCAGGGGCCCGGGGTGGTAGGGGGCGCCTCTGTCGCAGGGCCGAGGCCCGCCCTCGGGCGCGGCACGGACGTGCGCGCAGCCCGCCGCCCCCCCACCCCCAGTTTGCAATGCCGCTCGGTCCTTTGGAACCCCCGGGGTTGGGATTGCCAGGATGCCCCGCCGGGGTGTTGGGGGGCGCCACTGCCTCGCACGGGCGGGCCGGCGGGGGATTCGGGACCCCGCTGCACAGGTCCCGAGCGCCATGCCCACGGGACGCGCATCCCGGCACCCGCCCGTTTGCAATGCCGCTCGGTCCTTTGGAACCCCCGGGGTGGGGCTTGCCGGGATGCCCCGCCGGGGTGGTAGGGGGCGCCTCTGTCGCACGGCAGAGGCCAGCCCTCGGGCGCGCCGCGGTCGTGCTGATCCCCTCCGCCCCGCCGCGGCGGCCGTTCACCCGCGGTCCGCCCGCCCGTGCGCAGCGGCAGGGCGGCCCGGGATTCGGGTCCCCACAGCGCAGGTCCCGAGCCCATTGCACACGGGACGCGCATCCCGCCACCAGCCCGTTCGCAATGCCGCTCGGTCCATTGGAACCCCCGGGGTGGGGCTTGCCGGGATGCCCCCCGGGGTGGTAGGGGGCGCCTCTGTCGCAGGGCCGAGGCCCGCCCTCGGGCGCACCGCGGACGTGCGCGCAGCCCGCCGCCCCCCCGCACCCCCAATTTGCAATGCCGCTCGGTCCTTTGGAACCCCCGGGGTTGGGATTGCCGGGACGCCCCGTCGGGGTGTTGGGGGGCGCCACTGCCGCGCACGGGCGGGCCGGCGGGGGATTCGGGACCCCGCTGCACAGGTCCGGAGCGCCATGCCCACGGGACGCGCATCCCGGCACCCGCCCGTTTGCAATGCCGCTCGGTCCGTTGGAACCCCCGGGGTGGGGCTTGCCGGGATGCCCCCCCGGGGTGGTAGGGGGCGCCTCTGTCGCAGGGCCGAGGCCCGCCCTCGGGCGCGGCACGGACGTGCGCGCAGCCCGCCGCCCCCCCACCCCCGGTTTGCAATGCCGCTCGGTCCTTTGGAACCCCCGGGGTTGGGATTGCCAGGATGCCCCGCCGGGGTGTTGGGGGGCGCCACTGCCTCGCACGGGCGGGCCGGCGGGGGATTCGGGACCCCGCTGCACAGGTCCCGAGCGCCATGCCCACGGGACGCGCATCCCGGCACCCGCCCGTTTGCAATGCCGCTCGGTCCTTTGGAACCCCCGGGGTGGGGCTTGCCGGGATGCCCCGCCGGGGTGGTAGGGGGCGCCTCTGTCGCACGGCAGAGGCCAGCCCTCGGGCGCGCCGCGGACGTGCTGCTCCCCTCCGCCCCGCCGCGCCCGTGCGCAGCGGCAGGGCGGCCCGGGATTCGGGTCCCCACAGCGCAGGTCCCGAGCCCATTGCACACGGGACGCGCATCCCGCCACCAGCCCGTTCGCAATGCCGCTCGGTCCATTGGAACCCCCGGGGTGGGGCTTGCCGGGATGCCCCCCGGGGTGGTAGGGGGCGCCTCTGTCGCAGGGCCGAGGCCCGCCCTCGGGCGCACCGCGGACGTGCGCGCAGCCCGCCGCCCCCCCCGCACCCACAATTTGCAATGCCGCTCGGTCCTTTGGAACCCCCGGGGTTGGGATTGCCGGGATGCCCCGTCGGGGTGTTGGGGGGCGCCACTGCCGCGCACGGGCGGGCCGGCGGGGGATTCGGGACCCCGCTGCACAGGTCCGGAGCGCCATGCCCACGGGACGCGCATCCCGGCACCCGCCCGTTTGCAATGCCGCTCGGTCCGTTGGAACCCCCGGGGTGGGGCTTGCCGGGATGCCCCCCCGGGGTGGTAGGGGGCGCCTCTGTCGCAGGGCCGAGGCCCGCCCTCGGGTGCGGCACGGACGTGCGCGCAGCCCGCCGCCCCCCCACCCCCGGTTTGCAATGCCGCTCGGTCCTTTGGAACCCCCGGGGTTGGGATTGCCAGGATGCCCCGCCGGGGTGTTGGGGGGCGCCACTGCCTCGCACGGGCGGGCCGGCGGGGGATTCGGGACCCCGCTGCACAGGTCCCGAGCGCCATGCCCACGGGACGCGCATCCCGGCACCCGCCCGTTTGCAATGCCGCTCGGTCCTTTGGAACCCCCGGGGTGGGGCTTGCCGGGATGCCCCGCCGGGGTGGTAGGGGGCGCCTCTGTCGCACGGCAGAGGCCAGCCCTCGGGCGCGCCGCGGAGGTGCTGCTCCCCTCCGCCCCGCCGCGGCGGCCGTTCACCCGCGGT
>QRFJ01000672.1:185513-288100 GCA_006176705.1 Cocos nucifera | reverse complement strand
GTTTTCAATTGGAAAGAATCTCATCGGAGAGTACCAGTGATCCGGTGCTTGGATGACTCCACTTTGGGCGGCCAATCTGTGGTGACCCTTGGAAAGGGGAAGCAAGAGGGTGGAGTAGCCCTTTCGTTCAGATCATGATCCACTCCTAGAGATCCTATTCTCGTTTCTAGAGACCCTCAAGACATCCTGATCGAGAGGATCTGGATCAAAGGTTCTAGAAAATAAATCAACAGATCAAGAAACTCCGCCATGCTCCCTCCATCAACGATGATGATATCTGCACTGACCCTCCTTTCTTCAAGAGAATCATGTAGGAGTCGGTCTTGCCAAACTTCAAGCATTCTCATTTTGAAAGCTACGATGGGACTACTGATCCGATCGACCACCAGGAGGCCTTCCAGATTATGATGCTACTTCATGGTGCACCCGATGCCATCCTATGCTGAGTCTTCCTATCTACCCTAAAGGAAGTGGTGAGAAATTGGTACTCAGCACTGAAGTCGGGTATGAATCCTTACTTCGATCAATAAGCGTCAGTTTGCGACTCCATATATCAGCAACCGCGTTGAAGGTGAGATTTGGATCTCCTCATCAATAAAATAAAAGAAGGAGAGTTTCATCCAAGCTTTGTTCAGTACGTTCAATGTGCTATCTAGGGGTCAGAAATCTGGTACCAATGCTTGCTATGGCACAACTAAAGGAATGGTCTTCAGAAGATGACCTTCTATCCTCCTAGAAAGAAGTATCAAAGGACTTTGCTGATATGCTTGACGGGCGAAGGTTATGCCAAGCTGAAGAGGCTCAAAATGAAGGATATGAGGCTTGAAGAATGGCGAAGGCAGCGAGATCTGCAAGCTATAGTTGAAGAAAAGTTGAGGTTAAAGCTTTGACATGGCTCTAGAAGCTCCTCCCTGATGCACAGAAACTGGACTCTCTTTCGAGTCGTCAAAAAAAAGAACCAATCATTGAAAGGCATGGTCAGAACTCTCCTTACAGGTTTCCATATAAGGCCCACCTCAATGCATCGAGAGATACAAATATGATGAAAATAGGAGCAACTATGAGGTCGGAAAGGGATGCAGCATCACACGCTTGGTATAGCACATTCTACGATAATTTGCCTCTAACATCATGACATAGTTCAGATATCAAAGAATGCATTCAGCTCCAAGAATGAATCGAGGAGCTCATTAGCGCATGGCAGCTTGACTGTTCTATGCAATCAGTCTGAAACAAAGATAGATCGTCGAGGGCACTACTATAGCAGGCACTAGGAGAGAGGAGATAAGGAGATTGACCCCACTGGGCATATCAATACTATCTCTAGGAAGATTTGGGTGGAGAGAGACCAGTGGGATTTGGAGAGAGCAGGGGCTGATAAAGATAAAGAAACTACAAAACTCCATCTTTCATTAGGAAGAAATGTCAAGGGAGTCAATTCTCATAAGGAATGGTTGTAGTTTCCTTTAAATATTATAGACTATTCATGTACATCATGTTCTTTTGATGAATGGTAAGCTCTACGATATTATATTTCATGATGCTTTCTCAAATTCCATACCTAATAACGATTGGGACCATGAACTATCATTAGTAGGTTCACTGGTCGAGCTGTGCCAGTTGAAGGAGTTAATATATTAACTATGGTTTGTAGGAATGAATACCAAAGTAGTTAGGCATGGATTAATTTTGCTGATGGGTAAGACTCCTTTCTGTTAAATGATGCTATTTGACGCGACCTACATCTAAATATACTTTAGTGGTTGTATCAACTTATTACTAAAAGTAAACAGTTCCCAAAACTTGAGATCAAAAAGTTAGAGGAGATCAGAACCCTAGCTAGACACTGCTATATGATCGGTTTGTAGGGGTGAGGATCAGCCAGATCCTGCCCAGTGGATTGACTTGATACTCGATGATGATCTTAGTGAAGATGAGGGTGAAGGCTATGGATACCATATCCCATCCCAATTGAATGAATGGAAAGTAAGGATCAACCTATTCATGTCGGCTCCAATTTGAAGAGGAAGTATGAGAGTAAGCTCAATCACCTTCATGTCAAAGAAATGTGGAATTTTTGCTTGATCTAGAGGAGAAATGCAGGAATTTGATGCTGAAGTATGGAGCTATACTGACTGTATGATCCCAATATTTGATCGATGAAAGAGAAAGTGCACAGCTATGCCGAGTGATAGAAGCAATTATGGATGTTGACAGCTCATTAAGACAGATTCATTGAGAGTCTTCTTATCCAAACTAGTCTCAATATAACTGATGTCAGGTGCTGCTACATTGCCCGCATTGCTTTTGTGAGGCCCTTAATCTATTGGATCAGTAGGTTGAACTACTCCATGTCTACTATTATTGTCGATGGAGGAGCCTGGGGTACCAGAGATGGAGTTGAAATGGGCAGATCTGGATGAGATCTGGCTGTGGAGGTAGTTGATCATCTTGTTGATGCTTTCTTGGGTGGCATCCTTGCAGAACTAGTAAGAGAAGAAGAAGTCGAGGCAGAAAGGGAATTCCATCGAGTGCTCCTTTAAGAATAAGGGATCAAACTGAGAGACCTTCCTCTAGTGCCAATTCTATTGATGCAGAATTTGGTTGATGTTGGAATGGACTAGAGCTAAAGAAGATGAGGTCGTCGTAGATGACCTAAAAGATGTTAGGATTAGTGGTGCTCCCAAGCCTTGGGCCACTGGAGGAGTCAGGATTTGGCTCTAGAAAACTAGGATAGGTGTGGTCCTAGGGCTTGGACCGGTTTGGTCCTAGGATGGAGGTTCAGCCCTTCACGATCATGAGGCCCTAGTTTGTAGGTCACATGGGAGCTCCTCAGAGTTTGGACCAGATTTGGATCCATAGGATTGAGTGCATGATCAGACCATGGGTGTACATGGGTTTGGGTGAGTGCATTCGAACAGGGTTAGCCCAGGGAGTATTTTACGGTTTAGGATTTTGATCCTTGTACATGTATATATATAAATGTATATTGTAAACCCTAGTAGTAGAGAAGAGAAAAATCAAATAGAGCCATTTTCTCCCACATCTCTCCATCTCTCTGGTTTCTTCACATGCCAAGGTGCCCTATGGGGTGCGCCTCCAAGCATAAAGGAAGGAGGCATGTCCCACTCTTCCTTTAGCCTCAACAATGTCAAGGGATCCTTGCACATCAATTGATATCAGAGCTATCTTGATGAGGAGGCGTGAAGGTGCGATCTAGCATAGGAACGGGAGATTTAGCAGTGGAAGAAAAAAAAATTATTTTGGGGTTCGGTAGGCTCCCTTTCTTCCTCCTAGATTTGGTGGTGGCCAGTGATTGGCCATCGATCTCAAGCTTGGAGGCTAAGTCTCGCGAACCGATCGTCGATCTTGGCATATGGCGGTCATTTTTCGACGATCACACATGCGGAGGTGGTTTTCCATGGGCGGTTCGATGGCATGCATGTGCAGCTGGAGTCGATCGTGAAGGCAAAAGAAGTATAGAAGATCGGTTGGATCTTCTCTTTTCAACGAGATGAAGCATGAGTAGAGGTCCGATCCGACGGTGGTGATGCATGTGTAGGAGAAATCCATCTCGAGGAGCATGGATCCGATGATAGAGGACCGATCTGATGGTGGTGTGCCTAGATCCAGCAGTGGCATGTAGATCTGGCGGTGGCTGCACTTGGATCTAGTGGTCGCACGATGGTGCACGATCGATGGCGGTCCATGGCAATAGGTAGCTAGTGAGATGGCATAGGGCCTCTTCTTTCTTCCTCCCAATGTGTAGATCTGAGCTGGTGGTGTTGGCATGCCAACGTCCGATAGTGGACGCGCCTAGATTCGATGGTGATCGCACAAGCGGAGGTCGGTCGATCGGCATTCTATGGAGTCAGCAGGTGATCGAGTGTTCTAGTTTTGGATGGGAAGGAGAAGGAGTCGAAGAAAGAAAAGCCTAGAAGGTTCCAAGAGAGAGGAAAAAAAAGGAAAAATTGAAGGTGATTTAGATTGAGTTTTTTTTTTGATTTTCTCTCTATTTAATGGTTGTTCTTCTACATGCAGGTTCACATGGTATTAAAAGTAAAAAAATATGTGAAGACTGGGCTGCTGGTGATTTTATTTGGTGTGTCAGAGGAGAGATCACTCAAGGGCTCGAGGTCAAGGTGGAGCTGAAGAAGGAACTATTTAGTCTGGTGGAAGGCTGTGAAAAGTAGTTAGGGTGTATTCAGCGGTGTGACCAGTTGAAGCCTTAAGGATGATGAAGATGGATGATCCATGAAGGTCCAGCAGGTTTGGACTGCATGGCTATAGAGTGGTGCAGAGACCAGGTAGAGAGCATTGGAGTGCTACAGTAGTGCTATGCTAGAGGCATAGGGGTTGAGAGAGGCTCGATAGTGCAGCAGTCAAGGGAGATATCTTAGCAGAGAGTATCAGGAGGCATCTTAGGAAGACTGAGAGAAGGTCTCAGGGAGAGCTAAAAAGTTTCAGAAGTCTTGAGATGAGATAGGTGGGTCTGAGCATAGGATAGGGTTTGAGCTGCAGTTCCTCCGGATGCAACTGAAGCAATGGTTGGTAAAGGGACAAAAGAGGAAAAGTGCTAGGGTAAAATTTTTTAGGATTCAGTCACTGGATTCAGAGGAGTTGGATGAGCTCCTATATGTTTCGAAGGTGCCCACAGGTTGGAAAAATATTTGAGAAGGCTTCGGTGGGATTCGTAGAGTGCGAAGGGTCCGAAGAAGCAACGATGGTGTACGAGGTGCAGCGACAGGCCCAATAGTGCAACATTGGATAGTTGGCCTCGAGTGACTCGATGATAGAGTCAGATTCTTCTATGATATCAGGTGGACTTTTGATATAGGTGGAGCTCTGGAGTGTGGCTTTATAGGTGGAGCTCTAGAGAGGTGGCTTCACAAGTGGAGCTCCGAAGTGGTGGCTTCATAGGTGGAGAGAAAATTTGACATGAGTTTAGAGTGAAGGGTGCAGGAGGATCGATATCCTAGTACCAACACTGGTGAAGCATAGTTTCAGGTGGAGTGGTGTGTGCAGATGGACAAGCATAGCTTTGAGGAGATCGTGTTAGATAGTATAGCATGTGCTGGTGCAGAAATACTATAGGTTCTTTAGAAAAGTTCAGAAAAGATGATGCAACTACTAAGCAGAAGGGATCCTACATTCTAGGATAGTATTGAGGAGCAAGCCAGATCTTCAGCTATGGAGATGGTCATCCTAAAAGTCTCTAAGGATGCACAGCAGCTGAAGAGAATTGGCAGAGGTGTTAGAGTTTGCACAGTGAGCTCTTCGGACCATAGGTCGGTGTTGCAGCCACCAGGTTAGAGTAGGAGGACATCAGTTCGAGGCCAAGGTGTGCCATAGAGCATGAGTCTCAGGAGTTGTGGAGCATAGGTCAGTGTTGCAGCTTGGGAGGTGAGGTGGCTTCGACGAGATGGTGTCAGCTCTAGAGGCAATAGGATGGGGTAGACAGTTCATGCAGAATTTGCCAAAACTTGGAGGCACCAAGGTGGAGATTATTAGGATTTGTGGTGCTCCCAAGTCTTGGAAGGCCACTGAAGGAGTCAGGATGTTGGCTCTGAGAGACAAGGACAAGTGTGGTCTTAGGGCTAGGACCAGTTTGGTCCTAGGGTGAAGGATCAACCCTCCACGATCATAAGACCATGGTTTGTAGGTCTCATGGGGACTACTCAGAGTTTGGACTAGGTTTGAGTCCATGGGATTGAGTGCATGATCAGACCATGGGTGTACATGGGTTTGGATGAGTGCATTCAGATAGGGTTAGCTTAGAGAGTTTTTTATGGGTTATGATTTCGGTTCATGTACAGGTATATATATACACATGTATATTGTAAACCCTAGTAGTAGAGAAGAGAGAAATCAAATAGAGCCATGTTCTCTCACATCTCTCCCTCTCTTTGGTTTCTTCACACGCCAAGGTGCCCTAGGGGGCATGCCTCCAAGTACGGAGGAAGGAGGCGCGTCCCACTCTTCCTTCAGCCTCAACAACATCAAGGGATCATTGCACATCACAAGACAAGTCCTGATCGGAGTTGGGGGCTGACTCTGGTAGGACCCTCCGACGATCAAGTCAGCTCTCCTGGCCAATAGAAATGGAGTACTCAAAAAATTAGAGCTGAGTTTTGAGCTTAGAGAGAAAACATATCTAGAGAGTTCCTTATATAGGCGAAGCTCGTAGCATACTGATGGTGATAGCCGTAAATGCCTCGTAGTGGGCTATTCAAAGCCATGTGGAGTTTATTATGGAGGATAGTGTTCGTTGTCATGACATGCCAGTCTGTTGAAATTTTATAGTTGAAATTTGGATAGTATAACTATTGATGATGAAGAGTTTCATATCATAATAGTTCTGAAGAAGTTTAGGCTTCTCTGAGGTTGCTTGCATGTCGAATGGTTTCCATTGAGTTGGGAGCTAAATCTGCATAGCTGACAAGATCCTTCTAGATGATAGTAAGGAATTCGACTGAAAGGAGACTGCTTGGCGACTGGATGGGTTTGACTGGAGGGAGCTCGGTAAGCGACTAGAAGGAATTTGACTGGAGGGAGCCTTTTGGGTGACTAAAAGGAGTTTGGTTAGAAGGAGCCCTTTGGGCAATCCATAAATGAATAATTTAAAGACGAGGTTCTTTTGGCAACTCTGACTGAAACATTCGAATTCCAGATTTGATAGGGCTAAGATCTGTCACTCTTAGTAAGGCATAGAAGTTCGTCAAGAGGGGGGAAGCTCTGCCAATCAATGATTCCTACCGTAAGATTTAATCTATGATGGTGAGACTCGACTTGAAAGGGATCTAATTAGGGGGAGTTCGGCCGACATCAAGATTGGCCAAACTGGGCTGTACAGGGATTGAATGCTTAGTCACTTGCTTAGATGACCGCTTTCACTGTTCATGTTCATCCAAAAAAGTTCGATTGGAGCCAGCCACTTATAATAAAGAAATTTGGCTGCCTTCACAACTTATCACCAAATAGAGTCGGATCGATTGGGCTCTGCTACTCGAGCCTTACTATTAAGTGAAAAATGAACACTTCACTATTTAAGCTCGTCTGGGTGGGGTTCGCAATGCTTCGTGGGCTCTATAGCTTATCCATGAAGTCTAGAAGAACAACTGGCTGATTGAAAATCGACCATTTAGGATTACCTTGGCACCAAGTCGAACTTTGGTAGGAGCGGGTTTAATCCCAACAGCCAACATACACCTCAAGATTTCGAATGGCTAGGAGATCGAGTTATGGTGTAGCCAAACTATAACACACTCAAGGTAAACTGTTAGTGCACTTCATGTCTAACAACCAAACACACAATTGCAGCATCGAGCTTAGTCATCTGATGAGAAGGTAGACTTTGTTATGACTACTCGAGATGGTCATATTTAGTACCCTTGTTCTCTAATGAGTACCTATACTTTCACTCTAGTGTCTCCACACCATAGACTAAAGACTTATCTATCCTAAGAAAACATCGTACATCAATCTTTTGGATTAATCACCATCCTCATGATGATCCTACGATCAGAAATAGTTTATGAGTTAATTATGAAAATTTATATCTTAAATTTTCAACTCTTGAAAATATGAATTATCATACCTATTAACTTAAAGGATGTATCACAAACACTTTATACACAATATAATTGAATAAAATAACTCTTTATTAATTTTAAGACAAAATTATAAAAATGCCACTAGAAAGTGTATTAGAAGTATCAGCCAATCTAGCTTCTAGGGCACTCATCTAATAAAGACCATATAGTTCAGATCGGCTCAAATCTAGAAGAGGTTAAAAGATAGCTTGTTATCTTTCTATGAAGGAATGCTAATGTTTTCACTTGGATTTTCACAAACATGCCAGGGATAGATGTGGAAGTGATGGAACACCATCTAATTATGGATCATCGCACTGACCTATAAAGTAAAAGAAGTGAGGCTTCACACCGCAACATCAAAAGGCGATTATGGATGAGGTAGACAAACTCCTCAAATCCAAGTTCATTCGAAAGGTATCTTATGTAGATTGGATTGCTAATGTAGTTCTTATCAAAAAGGCAAATGGCAAGTGGAGGATGTGGATAGATTTTATTGATTTGAATGAGGCCTATCCATAGGATAGCTATCCTCTACCCAGAATCGACCAATTAGTGGATGCAACCTTGAGCCATGAGCTTCTCATCTTCACGGATGCTTTCTCTGATTATAACCAAATCTGGATGGCATCTAAGATGAGGACAAAACTACTTTTATTACTGATCGTGATCTTTATTATTATAGAATTATGCCTTTTAGACTTAAAAATGTAGGTGCAACGTATCAGCACCTGGTGAACAAAATCTTCAAGGAGCAGATCAACTACAATATGGAGGTCTATGTGGATGATATGCATGTTAAAAGTTGATCTTCCAAAAATCACATTATTGATCTAGAGAAGACGTTCAATACTCTCTGAAAATACAAGATGAAGCTGAACCCAATAAAATATGCTTTCAAAGTCACCTTAGAAAAATTTTTGGGATTTATGATATCAAGGCATGGCATAGAGGCAAATCTCGAGAAGATCTGAGCCATCTAAGAAATGACCATTCCCAAGATAATAAAAAAAGTTAAGCACCTAATAGAAAAGATTATAGCTTTGAATCATTTTGTTTCTAGGTTGGTGGAATACTGCATGCCTTTCTTCCAAGTGCTCAAATAATCAAAGAACTTCTGCTAGATCTCTGAATGTCAACAAGCCTTTGAAGAACTAAAGAGCTACCTCAGCTCACCTCATTTACTTGCTAAGCTTGAACTCGTGAAAAGCTATTCCTATATTTGGTAGTATCTTCCATAGCCATCGGAGCTATCTTAGTCAGAGAGGAGACTAAAATTCAAAATCTAATCTATTTTATAAGCCAAGTTTTAAGAGATGCAAAAACAAGATATACCAAATTGAAAATGCTAACCTATACTTTGTTGATTGCAGCTGGAAAGCTTTGACCCTACTTCCAAGGGCATACGGTGACACTCCTCATAGATGAACCTGAAGGGAAAACCTAGTTTTTTGGGTCAGGTTCGTTCAGATGTGATTGGATCAAGAGAGATATTTCAAAAAATTTTCTCTTGGATCTAGATTAGATCTGAGACTTTCTAGATTTGATATTATTGATCTAATAAAAAAATAAAATAAAATAAAGAATAAATTAAATCTAATTTAATTTATCTTGTTGAGGGTAATCTGATTATCCTGTGATGATCCTGATGTCTGCCTGAGGTTCTGGATCTAGCTACGCAAGTGCCTGACCTCTACCGATATCCACTTGGGTAGGATCTAGAGATCTTCTTCTTCTTTATCACCTCTCCAAAAATTAGATCTAGATCTGATTTTGAAGATCTTCAAAACTCCTTTCGAAGATGTGAGTTGTCTCTTGCAGCAGTGCTGTCTTCTTCCTTTTTCTATCATCTTTCTCTTGTTTGGATCTTACCAAATTGAAGTCCAAAAGTTCTTGGACGTGGATAGGAGAGAGAAGACCTAAATATGGCATGAAGGAGGGAGAGGGTCATCCCTATGGTGTGGGCAATGGGTCAAGCTTATTTGATCTTGGTGTAGATAAGGTTTTTATAGATCCTATTATGCCATGCAATGCCACATCATTTCAGTCAATCACGGCCTTTCATGCAATCAGATCTAAACCTGATTGGTAGGATGGCATCATCTGATCCAATCAGATGAGAGTCCCTCTGAATCATTCTTAGATGGCACCAAGACTGATCAAAGACAAATCTTTGGCGCCACCTAGGTAGAGTACATGAAGCAACCAGGAGTCCCATCTCTATGGGACTCCAGGCATCATCATCTTTGGGTGCATGCCTAGGGGGATGAAGCCCCATCTTCTCTCCTATGGGTGCATGATACATGGGCAGATGTCTAAGTGTCAAATGTCAATGTTTGACCAATATCAAAAGACAAGATTTAGTAGGTAACGAAAAATGGCAGGTATTATCTTAAATTTATCTCATAAATTAAGACAATCCTTCTTTGACCTAGACAAGCTCCAGTCAGACCAAGTAAAAGTTTCTAAGTGAGCCCAGTCACATTTGGCTTAGTCGAGACAAACTTTAATGATAATTAAAGGAGAACATTAGGTTCAATCATGAGCGAGCACGATTTTCTTGAATCTAATTGAATCTAATTCAAATTAATTGAACTAGGTTAGTCCAATTGATGATATCCAGATCGAAACCATTATTTGTGTGATCTAGTTAGGTTCAGTTTCGTATGGTAATGAGATATATCATGATCTCTATCATCGACATCATCGAAACATCTTTCGATGGATCAGAACTTTTCTGATTTAGACAACTAGTATGATTGATCATCTAAATCATTCTAATTACTCTCAAAATCCACTAGTGACACCTAGCAACATATGGTGGCAATCTATCAGAATTGAAAATGAACCTCTCGATGCAGTTACCTATGTGATTAATTTCTTCTATCTTGAGTCCTAATAGGATTAGGGTTAAGGTAATCTCGTCAAACCCTAATATCCATCATATGATTAATCATTCAATTCAAGTCCAATGTGAAAATCTTAATAGAAACTCTTTTTATTATTTCACTCTACCATGGCCATGGGCTTATGGACTTGATTCTCATGATCATCATAGGGCTTCTCCTCATCTACCGAGGTAGACAGATTTTCTATTGGTGCAATCTAGTTCCTACAATGAATATGCTATAGCCAACATACACCTCAGGATTCCAAATGGCTAGGAGACCAAGTCATGGTGTAGTCAAACTATTACACCCGCAAGGTGAACTATCGATGCACCTCAGGTCAAAGAACCAGACACATAACTGTAGCTTCAAGCCAGTCATCGATAAGAAGGTAGACTTCCTAATGACTGCTCGAGGTAGTCATGCTCAGTGCCCTCATTCTCTAATAAGTATCTGTACTCTTGCTCTGGTGTCTCTACACCATAGACTCAAGACTTATCTACTATAAAGAAGTGATTGTACACCAACCTTCTGGATCAATCATCATCCTCATGATGATCCTACGATCAGGAGCATTTTATGAGTTAATAATGAAAATTCATGTCTTAAATTTTCAACTCTTGAAAATAAGAACTATCATTGCCATTAACTCAAGGGATGTATCACAGATACTAAATACACATTATGATAGAAAATAATCTATTTTATTATTTATAGTTAAAATTATAATTTTATCCTTAGAAGTGTATAACAAGTGTCAGCCAATTCTGGCTTCTAGGGTATACATATCTAACAAACTCCCACTTGACCTAAAGCTAATTGGCTATAAATCTAAGTTCCATCTTCTTAAGGTGGGTTTCGATCTTCTGCTGGTCCAACGGCTTTATAATTAGGTCTGTCGCATTATTTGCGAAGTCGACTCTCTTAACCTCGACGTATTTTTTCTCGAGGTAATCACTGATGAGGTGGTATCACTGCTCGATGTGTTTAAATTTTTAATGAGACCTCAGCTCTTTAGCGAGGGCTATGGCGCCATTATTATCGCAGTACAGAGGAATGGCATCTGATGGCATCACTCTGATCTCTGTGGCAAACTTCTTATACTAGAATGCCTCCTTCATAGCTCTGATATAGCGATGTATTCTGCTTCCATAGTGGAATCTACTATTACTGTCTATTTGAAACTCTTCCAACTAACAGCACCACCATTATACATAAATAGATTCCTAGATATTGACTTTCGATAATCTATATCGGACATAAAATTTGAGTCAGTATACCCTTGGACTTTGAGTTCTCCATTACCAAAAATCAAGAACATATCCTTAGTTCTTCTCAAGTACTTAAGAATACATTTCACAAAAGTCCAGTGTTTTTCTTCTAAATTTGACTGATATCTGCTTGTGACACTCACAGCATGGGCTATATCAGGTCGTGTACATAACATGGCATACATGAGTCTCCATATTGCAGAAGCATAAGGAATCTTGCTCATGCATTCAATCTCCTCTGGTGTGTTAGGACATATTTTCTTGGAGAGATGAATGCCATGTCTGAAGGGTACCAAATCCCTTTTGAAGTTTTCCATGCTAAACCTCTTTAGTACTTCCTCTATGTACATCTTCTGTGAAAGATCTAGCATCCTATTCGGTCTATCTCTATAGACTTTGATTCCAAGAATAAAGGACGTTTCTCTTAGATCTTTCATGGAGAATTTTTTAGATTACCACATTTTAACTATGGTCAACATGAGAATATCATTCCCAATAAGGAGGATATCATCCACGTACAGTACGAGGAAGACAATAGCACTCCCATTGACCTTTCTAAAGATACATGGTTCCTCCTCATTTTTTATGAAATCAAATAATTTGATCACATCATTAAAATGAGTATTCCAGCTCCGAGATGCTTGCTTAAGTCCAAATATGGACCTTTGCAACTTGCATACTTTGTGATCAGTATCACTGGATGTGAAACCTAGCGGTTGTTCCATGTAGATATCTTCCTCAAGATATCCATTTAAGAACACCATTTTCACATCCATTTGCCATATTTCATAATCGAAATAGGCTACAACAACAAGCAATGTGCGAATGGATTTAAGCATGGCTACTAGTGAAAAGGTATCCTAATAATCAATGCCTTCTTGCTGACTATAACCTTTTACCACTAATCTAGCTTTGAATGTCTCTACATTTCCACCTGCATCAATTTTTTTCTTGTAGATCTATTTACACCCAATAGGTACTATACCTTCTGATGGATCTACCAAGGTCTAGACTTGGTTTGAATGCATCGAGTCAATTTCTGACTTCATTGCCTCTAACCATTTCTCGGAGTCGATATCTGATATCACCTCATTATAGATTTTGGGATCATCAACATGAAATCCATTACGTATGAGGAATATTTTCTCTACTTTCTCTGAAATAGTACCTAAGTACCTCTCAGGAGGATGGAAAATCCTTTCCGATCTTTGAGGTGGAGGAGGTAGTGATTGTATTGGCTCAATCTGATTTGGTTCCAAAGGGTCCTTAGCTCTTTGCTCTTAGGAGACTTTCTCCTCTAGCTTGATCTGCTTTCCAATGCCGCCATCTTGAATAAACTATTTTTCAAGAAAGATGGCATGTCGACTCACAATCACATTATGATCTTCTCGAATATAGAAATAATATTCTAATAACTCTTAAGGATATCCTATGAATCGAGCTCTAAAGGACCTATAGTCTAACTTGTTCACTTGTTGTCTTTTGACATGAGCCGGACAATTCCAAATTTTGAGATGACTCAGACTTGGTTTCTTACTGTGCCATATCTCATATGGTGTCGTAGGAATGATTTTAAAAGGAACCCTATTCAATAAATATATAGCAGTTAACAAACTATTTTCTCAAAAAAAATTAGGAAGGTTTGTGAAGCTCATCATAGATTGAACCATATCTAATAGGGTCCGGTTCCTCCATTCTGAAATCTCATTGAGTTGAGATGTTCCAGGTGGAGTCCATTGAGAGACTATGCCATTCTGCTTGAGATAGTCCAAGAATTTCTGACTAAGGTATTCTCCTCCTTGATCTGATCGAAGAATCTTAATGGGTTTATCAGTTTGCTTTTCTACTTTATGTCTGAATTCTTTAAATTTTTCAAAGGCTTCAGACTTATGTCTCATAAGATACACATACCCATTCCGAGATAAATCATCGATGAAGGTTATGAAGTAGACAAAATCATCTCTAGCCGGCACATCAAATGGGCTGCACACATCAGTATGTACTAGGGCAAGTAAATCCATGGCCCTTTTCCCATGTCCCATAAAAGGGAGTTTAGTTATTTTGCCATGAAGACATGATTCATAAATTGGATAGGACTCGAAAGTCAATGGACTCAATAGTTCAATTTTCTCAAATTTGATAATCCTATCTTCTGCTATATGACCTAGTCTAAGGTGCCATAGATACCTATCGTTTGGACTATCCCTGGGTCATTTTGATTTTATGGCATTTACAATTTGCTTAATATTAAAAATAGATACATGAATATGTAACTGGTCAAGATCATTAATAAGAAAACCACTTACAATTTTATTTCTTTCATAAAGAATGTTACAATGGTCCTTAAAGAAAACTAATTACATAGCCTTCTAGTGCTAAACATGAAACAGAAATCAAATTCCTGCTTGCTACAGACATATAATAACAATCCTTAAGTACTAAATCTAAACTAGATGGTAGTCGAAGAGGATAGATTCTCATGGCCACAGCAGCAACCCTTGCCCTATTTTCAACATGTAGGATCATCTCACGATTCCTCAGCCTCCTGCTATACTCAAGACCCTGCATGGAAGTGCATAAATGAGCACTAGAACTAGAGTCAAGCACCCAACTGGATGTAGAAGAAATCATAAGATTAGATTTAATAACGAGCATAGCTCCAGAAGGACCTGCCTCCTTCTTATTCTTTAGAGTGGCCAGGTATGTAGGGCAGTTTCGCTTTCAGTGGCCGTCAGTGTTGCAATGGAAATATTTTCCTTTGTCAGTAGCCTTCTTCTTCAGCTTTGTTTTCTTTTCTTTCCTCCTTCGATCTTCTATCTTTTCACAGACTTCTTCTTCTTTTCAAAAGATTTTCCTTGGAAGAAGTCCGTTCCATAGCAAATACTGAGTCTTTAGAACCTTTCTTTGAAAGCTCAGCAGTAACCAGCATGTTCATAAGCTCAACAAGAGTATTTTAAAGTTTAAGCATATAGTAGTTTATGATAAACTGCCCATACGCATCAGTCAAGGATCGTAGAATTATATCATTCTATAGATCTAGGTCCAACTTCACTCTGAGCTTCTCAAGCTCTTCCAAGTCCTTGATCATCATCAGACAATGATCTTGGACTGACCGCCCATCACGCATGGATAGTTATTTAGTGATTTGATATTTGGCTGTGCGACTGATAGGAATGCGATTTTGTCATTAAGATACCATATTTATCAGTTTAATCTAACTTCTTAAAATAATTAAAAATGCATAGATAGCAGTAAGTTGGATCAAATCCACAGAAAAGGTAGCATTTTTAGATTTGAAATCTTTAATTTTATAAAAGAAAAAAGAAAAAAGAAGAGTTTTGGAATCAAAAGTGAAGTCAAAAAATAAAAAAAAAAAAAAAAATTTAAAAGGTGCAGAAATTTAAACTTGGTACTAAGATCTACTAGTTAGATCTTAGCATCTACTTGCAATAAAATAAAAAGTAATAATTAAAGTATAGAAATTAAATTCTAATAAAAATAAAGAGCATAAATTTAAAAAATATAAAATAAAATTTATATTAATTAAAATTTTAAAATTTAAATACATAAAATTTAAAAATAAAATAAAATAAAATAAAATAGCCTGATCTCTGATCTTGGATCGGCATGGATGGAAAGATAGTGTAGAAGCCTAGCTTTTTCTTTTGACATCAGTTGCCTCGAAGGAGCCATTAACCTAGAGCCTGGCTTCACCCTATACCAAAGCTTCACCTTGATCGAAGATGTCAATTTCTAGAGGCCTGGAGTCCTTTTTATAGAGCTAGGAGGGCTGGAGAGTTTTCTTCTAAGCAATATGGGACTAAGGAGCTCTTTGATCATCAAAATATAAAAAAATCTGAGTGAAAATCTGATTAAAAAGAGTTTTGAATAAATTCTATTGCTCTGGATGAAATTTGGTCATTGATAGAAATCCAACAGATCAAAAATCATCAAAATTAGATGTGTATCAGCCCAGATCGGGTTGGATTAAATTTTGGCCATCCGATCGTGCGTTGATGGAGGAAATCTGGCCACTGATCGCATGTTGGGAGTCTTGATCATCGTCGAGAGCATTCTGGACTATTGGATCATCCCCTGGATCAAGCGCTGTCATTGGATGGCGATCCACATGAAGTTTGATATAGAAAACTCCCTCCACCATTCAATCTTGACCGCAAGCTACTGCAACCGTCCGATCATACAATTACTATTCCCATGGACCGCATGGATCGGCTGCACTGTACACTACAACCAATTAGTGCTCGCTGCTTTGATGCAAAATTATCTTTTTATCCTATAGATCGTGATGGATTTTTTATGAACCCTTTAAGGGTCTAGGTCCACCACATGTCACACCGTGATTCGTCGGTGTCTGCTGAGTTGGCGGTCCACGCCTGAATCGTACAGCGACTGGCAGCTTCTGTGGCTAAGTCAGCTTTGACAGCTTGGCTTGACTTAGTGGCTTGGCTTGCGAAGCCGGCTAAGCCATTTTTTTTTTTTATTTAATTTTTTTTAATCTTTAGAAATTCATATTTTCTCCATTTTAGCTCTATTTTGCTCAAAACTTATTTTGTTGTGATAAAAAAAATGAGCTCTTTCTATTGATTATAAAATTTTATTTTAAAATTTTTATTATTTTTTAATTAATTTTTTAGTTAACAAAAATATCAATTTTTTAAAAATATATATAAATTAATCATTAATTCTTAAAAATTAATATGAATTAATTGATAAATTAATACTTTTATTGATGGATTTATGGTACTTATCACACCCTCCAACTTAAGCTTTGCTCATCCTTGAGTAAAAAAAGAATTTAGTTTTAAATACCTTTTAACTTTAGAGTTTTGAATTTTACCTAAGTAGTTTTCAAAATGGCCATTGATATTCAGTAGAGCTTAAGTGAGATATATCATTGAAATATTAATACTTATCAATAGAAAAATTAAGTAAAGAACATTAAATTTTTCTAAATTTTTTCTAAATTATCCCATATTTATCTCTGATTTGTCTAAACTTTCATATAGACAAGTGTATTGCTACTTTCGCCCTTCATTTATTGATTTTTATTTTCACATTATTCACCTTTTGATGTGAATATCATTGCTTACTTAGGCAACGGAACCTGGTTACTTGGTGGAAAACTATTTTTTTTTTTTTTAATGTTGTACCACTATGAAGTATCTTAACTCATTAAGCTTTTTATTTGATCCATGTAGCGAGTCTTAGGCCAATGACTCCCAAACCAGTTGGCTTTACGGCACTAGGTATAGAATATCCCTCGAATTTACTAGCTCAAATCAAATAGGCTACGAGTTATAACTAGCTTTACAATAAGCTTCTTTGTCCTTTCCACCTTTTGATGTGAAACTCAATGCTTGCTTAGGCAAAGAGGCCCGATTACTCAGTGAGAAGTACTTGAAAATTATTTTATTAAAATAATTTTTTTATATGAAGAAATGTATAGTTATCCTATACAAGTCCATAAAAAGTAGACTTTTCTTTAATGCTAGTAGAAATAATTAGAAATGCTCAAAAGAAAAACTTTTTATGTTCTAGGCTTAACTCTTTATTGGGTTTTCTTAATACTTGATTCCTCATTATCTCATAGATTCTCTGATATGTGTATCAATTTTCTTTTAAAAATGCTTAGTTTAATTCGATTCTTAAGCATAATCAGATGTCTAAATACTAAATACTAACTTTTTTGAGGACTTAAAATTTTAAAATTTTTATTTTTCTCCCCCTCCAACTTAATCGACGTTGTCCTCAATGGAGAAGAAAAAATAAAGGATGTAATAAAGAACATGAAAGAATACACCTGACTATATTTTTGGTCCAGCACATGCCTTTAAAAATTTAAGCTCTCCCTCCAACTTATTCAAATTATCTTAAAAAGAAAATAAACTAAAAAGATAAATTAGATGAAAAAAACTAAATATTGGGTTGCCTCCTAATAAGCGCTAAGTTTACCATCTTCAGTCAGACACAATGCAACTTACTCTCCTGTGTTAAATACTGGATTGACAAATTTTAATAGTTTTGGATTGTCAATCTCAGAAAGTTGATTTATAATTTTATTATTGATATATTCATTGTTAATTTTAGGAACATAATTTATGATCCCATTCTCAGACCCATATTTATTAAGAATTTCTTCTATTTGTTCTTCTAAAATACTCATGAATTGAGCTTTTGTATTAGGAGTTAAGTTTGATTTAACAGGTACTAGAAGGGTGTCTAAAGGCTAGTTTAATTCTGAAGGTAAATTAATGTGATCTTGCTTAAATAACTCCATTGACTCATTACATGCCTTTTGATTTTTGTAAGAAGAACCGACTTCTAGGGTTGAAGGGAATAGGACATTAGGTTTATAAGTCTCGGGTAAATCATCTATTCTCTTTTTTTCTATGTCTATCTCATTTAAACTAGAACTAGCATCAGTACTAATTTTTGGCTTAGGTTCTTCTATGTGGTTAGTCTCAGTACTAACCAGTTTCTCTAAATTTTTATTTTAGCTAGCATCAATACTAACCTCTCTCACCTAATCTTGGTATCGGTTCATAAGAATCCCATAGCTTTTCAGTTCAGTAATTACTTTGGTATTCTTAGATTGGGGATTCTTAAGTGAGACATTAAATTGATAACTTGGTCCAGGTGGTTGGTGGACATTAGGTGGATTATTTGAAATTGATAGGCTCGATAGTTGATCTAGTTCTCTCCTCGTGTTAGACTCAACTAATTATCCTATTTGAACTTCTAGCCTAGTGATAGATTGTTATTGAGTTAAGATTGATTATTATTGATTCAGAATTAATTGTTGAAGTTGATTAAATCTATCGTCAGCTAGATTGGTCTAATAAGGAGGTGGGTATAATAGCTGGTTATTATATGATGGCTGGGTAAACTGACTAGACTGACTATTGTTATAGGCATAGTTTTGGTATTGGGGTCTATTCTGATAATTTTGTATTGATGGAGTTTGGATTTGAGCTTGAGTCTATTCTGATTTCTAAGAGAAATTAGAGTAGTTACTCCAATAGTAGTTATATGAATTTGAAAGAAGATTATTAACCGGCTTAGAGTAGCCTTGAGTAGCTTAAACTTGTTCTTGGATAAAATATGAAAATTGTGCAGCATGATGGATTGGGCTAGGTGATGTGAATTGTGTAGAATATTATTGACCTAGGATTAGGAGTTGATCTAATTTCTGAGCAAGAAGATCAACTTTATCTAATTTTTGGACTACTAGATTTAGATTAGCCATTTGATTATCAAGTTTAATGTGAATCAACCATTTAATTAAGTTCAACTAAATCAGAAAAAGCAGTTTTCTATCGTGCATGTATTAGTGTAACCCTAATGTATGGTTCAAAATTTTTTAAAATATTTTTTTTATAT
This sequence comes from Cocos nucifera, assembly GCA_006176705.1. NCBI lineage: Eukaryota > Viridiplantae > Streptophyta > Magnoliopsida > Arecales > Arecaceae > Cocos > Cocos nucifera. Next base: position 268,948 of record QRFJ01000672.1, on the reverse strand, counting down.
TTTTTTATTATTTTTTTATTATTTTTAATTTAATTTAATTTAATTTAATTATTATTTTTAATATTTTTTTAGTTAGTTTAATTTAATTTTTATTTTATTCTATTTTATTTTATTTTTTTTTAAGAGGAGAAAAGAGAAGAAAAAAAGAAGAGTTCTAAAGAAGAGGTCCTAAGGAGTCCTAGAACTAAGAAGAGAGAGAAGAATTAAGTTTAATTAGGTTTGATGTTGGTTAGCAATCAAGTTGGTCAATTAATTCTGACTAAGGATTATTCTAGATCTAGACAGCTCCTAATTGCCAAGGTCACCTTCAAGCCTTCCAAGTGTAGGATCAGCCAATCAACTAGTCAGGTAAGTGTAAGATCGGTGGGAGTCCTCCTGTTGCTTGCTTTAGACATCAATTGTGCTTCACCAGATAAGCTAACGGAATCAATTAGAAACCACCTTCCTTTGAGCCCAATCATCCCTGAACCACTTTCTTAGACACCAGTCAAATTGACTAATCCTAACCTGGTTCAACTCTTAGGATTTTTTGTCCTATTGAGCTCGAGTTTCTAGGGCTAATGTCTAATTGATTTTAAAATTAAAGACTTAGATTAATGCAGGATGCTGGTTGGTTATTTATGGACCAAGAAAGGATGATTAAATCTCCATCTTATCTTATTTAATTAGGTATTGCCCTTAATTTGGTTTAATATGAATATGCATGAAAAATTTTAATCAAAGGATTCTATGTAATTTAAACTAGATGCATGCAACTAATTGAATTCTGAAAGGCTTACCTTGCCTTTAGTAATCATCAGAAAAAAAGTAAAAATAAAAATAAAACTAATATGATGCATGCTCTAAGCAATTATGATTTCTAATCTTATCATGAGATTTTTAATTAGATTTAAATAAATATTTTTTTAAAATTAATTTAAAAATAAAATAAAATAAGAGGACTGGGCTAGAATTGATCTCACCAAGCAAAACTTCTGGTTCTTTTTGTTCTTTAATATCTTTTCTATAAAATAATAAAAAAAATTAGCAAGCAATATTTATAAGAAAATAAAAATTTTATTTATAATTTATTTATAAAAAAATCAAAGAGATCAAAAATTTAATGTCCATGCCTTCCCCGGCAATGGTGCCAAAAACTTGATAGGGACACAATATTATCATTAAGACACCATGTTTATCAGTTTAATCCAACTTCTTAAAATAATTAAAAATGAGTAGATAGCAGTGAGTTGGATCGAATTCATAGGGAAGGTAGTCTTTTTAGATTTAAAATCTTTTATTTTATAAAAAAAAAGAAAAGAGAAAAGTTTTGGAATCAAAAGTGAAGTTGGAAAATAAAAAAGAATAAAAATTAAAAGATGCAGAAATTTAAACTTAGTACTAAGATCTACTAGGTAGATCTTAGCATCTACTTATAATAAAATAAAAAATAATAATTAAAGTATAAAAATTAAATTATAATAAAAATAAAGAGCATAAATTTAAAGAATATAAAATAAAATTTATATTAATTAAAATTTTAGAATTTAAATACATGAAATTTAAAATAAAATAAAATAGCCTGATCTCTGATCTTGGATCGGCATGGGTGGAAAGATGGTGTAGAAGCTCAGCTTTTTCTCTTGGCACCAGTTTTCTCGAAGCAGCCATTAACCCAAATCCTGAGTTCACCCTATACCAAAGCTTCATCTTGATCGAAGATGTCGATTTCTAGAGGCATGGGATCCTTTTTATAGAGCTAGGAGGACTGGAGAGTTTTCTTCTGAGCAATATGAGACTAAGAAGCTCTTTGATCGTCAAAACATAGAGAAATCTAAATAAAAATTAGATTAAAAAGAGTTTTGAATGAATTCTATTGCTCTGGATGAAATCTGATCATTGATAGGAATCCATCGGACCAAAAATCATCAAAATCGGATGTATATCAGCCTAGATCAGATCGAATTAAATTTTGGCCATCCGATCGCATGTTGATGGAGAAAATCTAGCCATTGATCATGCATCAAGAGTCCTAATCACCATCGGGAGCATTTTAGACCATCGGATCATCCCCTGGATCGAGCGCTGCCATTTGATGGCGATCTGCGTGAAGTTTGATGTAGAAAAACTCCCTCCACTGTTCGATCTTGACCGTAAGCTACTGCAAATGTCCGATCGTGCAATTACTGTTCCCATAGACCACGTGAACCGGTTGCACTATACACTGCAACCAATCAGTGCTCGTTGCTTTGATGCAAAATTACCTTTTTACCCTGTAGACCATAATGAATTTTTTGTGAATCCTTTAAGGGTCTAGGTCCACGACGTGTCGTGCCGTGATTCATCGATGTCTGCTGAGCTGGCGGTCCATACCTGGATCATGGACCAGCTAGTGGCTTCTGCAGCTGAGTCGGCTTTGACAGCTTGCCTTGGCTTGCAGAGTCAACTAAGCTATTTTTCTTTTTTTATTTAATTTTTTTTCTTTTATCTTTAGAAATTCATATCTTCTCTGTTTTAGCTCCATTTTGCTTAAAACTTATTTTATTATGATAAAAAAAATGAGCTCTTTTTACTAATTATAAAATTTTATTTTTAATTTTTTATTATTTTTTAATTAATTTTTTAATTAATAAAAATATGAATTTCTTAAAAATTATATAAATTAATCATTAATTCTTAAAAATTAATATAAATTAATTAATAAATTAATACTTTTATTGGTGGATTTATGGTACTTATCAGTGACTTTGTTTACCAAACATCTCTTGCAGGTGAACCAACATTTGGTGGGCAGTCTTGATATCTTCATATTGGTGCTGAAGCTCATCAGACATCGAGCCCAACATATAGTATCTGGCCTTGTTATCTACATCCATCCACTTATCAAAAGACGTTCTCTATTCAGTGGATGGACGAGCTGGTAAGGTGGGAAGATCCTGGTCCAATACATGAGTTAACTTCTCGGAATCCAAAATGATTTTGAAGTTCCAGAGCTAATCCTTATAAATAGATTCGGTCAGTCTATGGGTGTCCAGGATACGTGCTAGTGGATTGGATGCAGACATTTTATTTTTTCTATAGAGAGTCAAAGTTTTTAGTTAAATATTATAATTAAGACTTGACCAATTTATTTAGGAGTTTAATTTTTAAATAAATTAGCTTTCACTATTTTCTCGGATCCTTACACTCTCTGTAGAGATGCAAAAATCTCCATAATTATAAATTTCTAATGGATGGTGCAGTCCCACCAACTGACTCATCATCTCACCTAACAGTTATTGGTGATGGTTGCCAATGAGCTTTTGGGGGGGGGGGAAATAACCTTTTTCCTTTTTAAAAATTCATTTGAAAATTTTCCCCCCCCCCCCTTCTAATCCCCAAATGGGGGGTTGGGGCCGCAAACCCAAACTTGGTCTCTAATTCATGATCCCACCGTGCCTGAAATATTGATCCACTCCTTAGTTAAGTCAGACCCACCATTTGCACAGATTGGATTTTTAATTGGGTCTCTCACCATATCCAGAATATTAAGCATTTATCCTCCAGCCCATAGCATCTAATTCCTAATAGACATGGTTGCGTCTTTTCGGTGCAACTGAACCAGTGTGACAACCGAGCACCATACATACCCTAGGAAAGGGCCCGCATATCTACAATGGTGGATAGACCTTAGGCTTAATCTTTTTTCTTAGGAAGATTTGATTTTAAGGTTTTTTTAAACTTGGCCTCTATAATAGCCTATATAATTATGACTACCTCTAGTGGCTATAGGTTTAGCATCGATTGTTTACCATCTTAGATCAGACTGGTTACGAAATTGGTCAGGTAAGTGAGAATCGATGGAAGGATATGCCATTTAACTTGAACAAAATGTTTCGAGTCGAGGTAAGCTCCCATTAAATCAGTCGGTCGTATCTGCCAGACTTACCTAGACATCAAATATTGAGGCTAGAACCAATCAAGTTAGCCTACAATCCACACTCTAACCACTAAGCCTAATTAGGTCTTAGCTGAATCGATCACCTCATGTGATCATCCTAGACCAGACTATATCCTAATAAGCTGTAATTTAAGGCACTTTTTGATCCCTCTAACCAACTCTTGATTTGGTTTGATCAACGTTAGCCTATGTGCGCTAACCCAAACTCGAACCCAATTTTATGAATATATCTTAAATATAAAAATTCTTAATTTTTAGACTTAACATATTTCATAATCTTAATTCTTAATTAAGTTTAGGATTCACAAATAAAATATATAAATAAAATTCTAAGATTTTAGGATCTAGGGTTTTGTAGAAAATAAGTTTTAGATTTCTAATTAAGGTTGAACGTGCAGCACCCCTACACATCATAAGAACACCCCATAGAATGAAAGGAGAGGGTATTTAAATTCTATTTTGTTCTTATGACCGGACGGCGAAAGAGAATTCCTTAATCAAAAATATGAAAACTACAAAACTAGTTAGATCTATATCATATATCTCATATATAAAAATTGATCTAACTATAAACATGTTTTGCATACCTCTTCATGTATCATATCATGCATATTTTTAGATCTAAATTATCTCATAATCATCTAAAAAATTAAATTTAAATTGATCATATCAAATTAAAATCTATTCTAGATAATTATGTAGAACTATTCTACAACTAGTCTAAACATGCATTCATCATATCTCATATGAACAAAAATTAAATAACTTTATTTTCTATTTATTTAGATCTTATTATAATATTTATAACATTAAAAAATCATAACTAAATAGATTTAAATATCATAACTAATCAAATTAAATTATGATCATGCCAGACTATACATAGAATAATTCTATTCTACAACTAATCATGCATCTTGTACAACTTAGATCTAAATTATTTAATTTTTTTTTAATTTTTGATTTTAGATCAAATCATATCTAATGTCATATCTAAAATTATTATATTATTAGATCAAAATAAAAATAAAATTAGATCTAATAAAAGATGCAACCTAGCTCTGATACCAATTGAAGGAAAAATCTAGTTTTTCAGATCAGGTTCGTTTAGATCTGATTGGATCAAGAGAGATATTTCAAAAATTTTCCTTTTAAATCTAGATTAGATCTAAAACTTTACAAATCTAATATTATTTATCTAATAAAATAAAATAAAATAAATTAAAAAATAAATTAAATCTAATTTAATTTACCTTATTGAGGGTAATCTGATTATCGTGTGATGATCCTGATGTCTGCCTGAGATTCTAGATCTAGCCACTTAAGTGCCTGGTTTCTATCGATATCCACTTAGGTAGGATCTAGAGATCTTCTTCTTCTTTATCATCTCTACAAAAATTAGATCTGGATCTGATTTTGAAGATCTTCAAAACTTCTTTCGAAGATGTGAGTTGTCTCTTGCAACAGTACTGCCTTCTTTCTTTTCCTATCATCTTTCTCTTGCTTGGATCGCACCAAACTGAAGCCCAAAAATTCTTGGGCATGGGTAGGAGAGAGAAGACCTAAAGATGGCATGGAGGAGGGAGAGAGGCAGCCTTGTGGCTGTTAGATATATGTGCCCTAGAAGCCAAAATTGGCTGACACTTATAATACACTTCTAGGGGCAAAATTGTAATTTTGACTAAAAGCAATAAATGGGTTATTTTCTATCACATATGTGTATTTAGTGTCTGTGATACATCCTTTGAGTTAATAGTAATGATAATTCATATTTTCAAGAGTTGAAAATTTAAGACATGAATAATCATTGTTAACTCATAAATTGCTCCCGACCATAGGATCATCACGAGGATGGTGATTGATCCGGAAGGTTGGTGTACAATCGCTTCTCTTTAGTAGATGAGTCTTGAGTCTATGGTGTGGAGACACCGGAGCGAGAGTACAGGTACTCGTTAGAGAACGAGGGCACTGAGCGTGACCATCTTGAGTAGTCATTAGGGAGTCTACCTTCTCGTCAATGACTGACTCGATGCTGCAGTAGTGTGTCTGGTTCTTTGACCTGAGATGCATCGGCAGTTCACCTTGAGGGTGTTATAGTTTGACTACACCATTACTCGGTCTCCTAGCCATATGGAACCCTGAGGTGTATGTTGGCTATGACATGTTCATTGTAGGAACTGGATTGCATCAAGATGGAATCTATCTACCTCGGTGGTAGAGGAGCAGCCCTATGATGATCATGAGAATCAAGTCCAGAAATCCATGGCCATGGTAGAGTGAAATAATAGAAAGAGTTTCTATTTAGATTTTCACATTGGACTTGAATCGAATGATTACATCATATGACAGAAACTAGGGTTTGACGAGTTCACCTTAACCCTAATCTGATCGGGGCTCAAGATAGAAGAACTTAATCACACAGGTAGCTGCACCAAGAGGTTCGACATTCAGCTCTGATGGGTTGCCACCATATACTGCTAGGTGTCACTGGTGGATTTTGGGAGCAATTAGAATGATTTAGATGATCGATCATTCTAGCTGTTCGAATCAGAAGAGTTCTGATCCATCGAAAGGAGTTTCGATGATGTCGATGATAGAGATCATGACATATCCCATTACCATACAGAACTAAACCTAACTGGGTCACACAAACAAGGGTTTGAATCTGGTGATCATCAATTGAACTGATCTAGTTCAATTGATCTGAATGAGATTCAATTAGGTTCAAGGAAATCGTGCTAGCACTCGATTGAACCTAACGTTCTTCTTTTGCTATCATAAATAAGTTGTCCTGTCTGAGCCAAAGGAGTTTGTGCTCAATCAGAGGCCTTCATATGGTCTGACTGGAGGTTGTCCAAGTCAGAAAAGGTTGTCTTATTTGTAAGACATTACCTGCCATTTTTGGTCACCTGCCATTTCTTGTTCTTTGACTTTGGTCAAAAGTCTACCTTTGACTGGTCAAACGTTGACCATTGACCCTTTGACTTTTGACCACATGTCATGCACCTATTGGAGAGCTGGTGGGGGCCTGTCCCCCTGCCAGAACCTGGCAAGGAGGAGGGCGCACGCCAAGGGTGGCGTGAGCCCAAGTTTGGAGGAGTCTTGGAGTCCTTGTTGGACAAGGACTCCACCTCTCTTTTGGATTCCAATTAGAGTTCTCCCTAAAACCAACTTTGACTGGTCTTAGGCACCCTCTAAGTAGGAATCCAGGGGACTCTATTCCCACCAATCAGATTTAGATCTGATTTCACAAAGGGTTGTGATTGGTTGGGAATAAGAGAAGCTGGATCACAGTCAGTCTATAAATAAGACCCTGTGCCCAACTCAAACAGAAGAAGTAATTGAATTGAGATCAAAGTTTCCCACGCCCCAAGGCTGCCTCTCCCCTCTTCCTCCATGCCAAACCATCTTCTCCCCCTCCTCTCCACGTCCAAAAGGAGTTTTGGACCTTGGTTGGTGCGATCCAGATCAAAGAAAGGCGATCAAAAGCAAGAAGGCTGCACTGCTGCAAAGGACGACTGCAGATCTTCAAAAGGAGTTTTGAAGATCCTCCAGATCAGATCCAGATCTGATTTTTGGAGGTGTGATAGAGAAGAAGAGGATCTCCAGATCCAGCCCGAGTGGATACCGGTAGAGGCCAGGCGCTTGCGTGGCTAGATCCAGAACCTTCCGCTGCAAACAGGATCATCAACAGGGTAATAGGATTACCCAAATCAGGTAAATTAAATTTGATTTAATTTATCCTTATTTTATTTTTTTATTAAAATAATAAAATTCAAGATCTAAAATATCTCAGATCTGATTGGGATCAAAAAAAAAATTTTGAAATATATCTCTTGATCTGATCAGATCTGAACGAACCTGGTCCGGGAAATCAGGATTTTCCTTCAACTGGTATCAGAGCCATGGTTCTAAAATTATTTAGATCTGATTTTAAATTTATTTTAATTCAAAAAATAAGTGATTTTCAGATGTCACATGAGATGTGATCAGATCTGAAATCAGAAAAAATTAAAATTAAATAATTTGGATCTAAGATTAGAAGATATGCATGACTAGTTCTAGAATAGAATAGTTCTATAGAATAGTCTTGCATGTTTTTGATTTAATCTGATTAAATCATATTTTAGATCTTTTTATTTACTATTTTTTGATATTATAAGTGTTATAATAACATCTAAAAAATAGCAAATAAAAATTATTTAATTTTTAAATATCATATGAGATATGATTGATGCATGTCTAGACTAGTTGTAGAATAGTTCTACATAATTATCTAGATTAGAATTTATTTTGATTAGATCAATTTAAATCTAATTTTTTAGATTATTATGAGATAATTTAGATCTGAAAATATGCATGATTTGATACATGAGATGTATGCAAAATATGCCATGATTAGATCTACTTTATATATGAGATATATGATATAGATCTGATATTGTTTTGTAGTATTGAATGTTCCTGATTAAGGCGTTCCTCTTGGCCGTCCGGTCATAAGAACGAAGAAGGGTTTAAAGGCCCTCTCTTCCCATTCGATGGGGTGTTCTTATGATGTGTAGGGGTGCTGCGTGTTCGTCCTTAATCAGAAACCCAAAACTTACTTTCTGCAAAACCCTAGATCCTGAAACCCTAGGATTTATTGTGCATATTTTGTTTATGAACCCTACTTAATTAAGAATTAAGTTTATGGAAATATTAATTAGGTCTAAAATTGAGAATTTTAGATCTAAGACATATTCATAATACTGGGTTCGGGCTTGGGTAGCTCAATTAGGTCTAAGCGGTTGATCAAACCGAATCAAGAGTTGGTTAGATGGGATCAACAATGCTTAAATTGACCAGCCTAATAGGATTAAGTCTGGGTCAAGATCGAGTCACGATCAAGCAAGACCTAATTAGGCTCAGAGGTTAGAGTCTGGATTGTAGGCTAACCCAATTGGTTCTGGCTCAACAATTTGGTGTCTAAGGTAAGTTTGGCACATACGACCGACTGGTTTTTAATTGGAAGCTACTCGACCTGAATGCATTCTTGTACGAGTTAATGGCATATTCCTTCCACCGGTCTCACTTACCTGGCCATATCTGTTGACACAGTTCTGATCTGAGGTGGTCAATAATCCGAGCTAACCCATGCCACTAGGTTAGTCATAATTGTTATGACTAAGCCAAGTCTAGTTTAATGAGACCTGAATCAATTCTCCCTAAGAAAAGATTAAGTCTGAGGTCTTCCACCATTGTAGATGTGCGGGCCCTTCCCGGGGTTGATTGTTCTCGGCTGGATACAGTGGCTCAGTTGCACCGGAAGATGCAACCATGTCTATTAGGCATTGGATGCTATGGGCTGGAGGATGAGTTGGGCTCAATATTTTGGATACGGTGAGAGACTCAATTAGGAACCCAGTCTATGCAAATGGTGGGTCTGACTTAACTAAGGAGTGGATCAATATTTCGGATACGGTGAGATTCATGAATTAGAGACCAAGTTTGGGTGCACCATGATTAGAGAATCATTGAACAAGAGTTGTTCACTCATTGGCTAACCCATCACCAATAACTGTTAGGTGAGGTGATGAGTCAGTTGGTGAGACCGCACCACCCACTAGAAATCATTAATCGTGGAGATTTTTCGCATCTCTACAGAGGGAGTGTAGGGATCCGAGAAAATAGTGGGAGCTAATTTGTTTAAAAATAAAATCCTAAACAAATTGGTCAAGTCAAAATTACAGTATCTAACTAGAATCTTTGACTCTCTACAGGAAAATGTCTGCGTCCAACCCATTGGCACGTATCCTGGACACACATAGACTGACTGGACCCAATTATAAAGATTGGCTCAGGAACTACAAAATTATTTTGGGTTCCGAGAAGTTAACCCATGTTTTGGACCAGGACCCTCCCACCTTACCAGCCCGTCCATCTGTTGAACAGAGAGCGTCTCTGGAAAAATGGATTGACGAAGATAATAAGGCCAGATATTACATGTTGGGCTCGATGTCTGATGAGCTCCAGCGCCAACATGAAGGATATCGGGACTGCTCGCCAAATGTTGGCTCACCTGCAGGAGATGTTTGGTGAACAGAGTCGCGCAGCCAAATATCAAGTCACAAAATGACTTTTTAAGGCTAAGATGCGTGATGGGCAGTCAGTCCAAGATCACTGTCTGACAATGATCAAGGACATGGAAGAGCTTGAGAAGCTCGGTGTGAAGTTAGACTTGGACCTGCAGAATGATATTATTCTGCAATCCTTGACTGATGCATATGGGCAATTCATCATGAATTACCACATGCATAAACTTCAAGAATTCCTTGGCCGAATTAATGAATATGCTGGTTACCGCTGAGCTTTCTATGAAAGGTTCTAAAGGCTCAGTTCTTGCTATGGAACGGACTTCTTCCAAAAGAAAGTCTTATGGAAAGAAAAAGAAGTCTGTGAAAAAGCAAAAGGTGGAAGGATCAAAGAAGAAGAAGGCAGAGCCGAAGAAAAAGGCCGATGTCAAAGGAAAGTGTTTCCATTGCAACAGCGACGGCCATTGGAAGCGGAACTGCCCTACTTACCTGGCCACCCTGAAGAACAAGAAGGAAGGTCCTTCTGGAGGTATGCTCGTTATTGAGTCTAACCTTACGGATTTCTTCTGCATCCAGTTGGGTGCTTGACTCTGGTTCTAGTGCTCATCTGTGCACTTCCATGCAGGGTCTTGAGGATAGCAGGAGGCTGAGGGATGGAGACATGATCCTACGCATCGGTAATGGAGCAAGAGTTGCTGCAATAGTCGTGGGAACATACCCTCTTCGATTACCATCTGGTTTAGACTTAGTTTTGAAAGACTGTTATTATGTGCCTGCAGCTAGCAGGAATTTGATTTCTGTTTCATGCTTAGCACAAGAAGGCTATGTGATTACCTTCTTTAAGGACCATTGTAACATTCTTTATGAAAGAAATAAAATTGCAAATGGTTTCCTTATTAATGGTCTTTATCAGCTACATATTGATGTACCTGTTCTAACTATCGAGCAAAACGTGAATGCCAAACGACCTAGGGATAGTCCAAACGACAGATATCTATGGCACCTGAGATTAGGTCATATAGCAGAAGATAGGATCAACAAATTGGAGAAAAATGGGCTATTGAGTCCATTGACTTTCCGAGTCATATCCAACTTGTGAATCTTGTCTTCAAGGCAAAATGACTAAACTCCCTTTTGTTGGACATGGGGAGAGGGCCACAGATCTCCTTGCCCTAGTACATACTGATGTGTGCGGCCCATTTGATGTGCCGGCTAGAGGCAATTTTGTCTACTTCATTACCTTTACCGATGATCTGTCTAGGTATGGGTATGTGTATCTTATGAGACACAAGTCTGAAGCTTTTGAAAAGTTCAAAGAATTCAGACATGAAGTAGAAAAACAAACTGAAAAACCCATTAAGGTTCTTCGATCAGATCGAGGAGGTGAATACCTTAGCCGGGAATTCCTAGACTATCTCAAGGAAAAATGGCATAGTCTCTCAATGGACTCCACCAGGAACACCTCAACTCAACGGGGTTTCAGAATGGAGAAATCGGACTCTATTGGATATGGTTCGATCCATGATGAGCTTCACAGACCTCCCTGATTTTCTTTGGGGACACTCATTGTTAACTTCAATTTATCTACTGAATAGGGTTCCCTCTAAAACCGTTCCTACCACACCGTATGAGATATGGCACGGTAAGAAACCAAGTCTGAGTCATCTCAGAATTTGGGGTTGTCCGGCTCATGTCAAAAGACAACAAGCGGACAAGTTAGAGTTTAGGTCCTTTAGAGCTCGATTCATAGGATATCCTAAAGAGTCATTAGGATACTATTTCTACATTCCAGAAGACCACAATGTGATTGTGAGTCGACATGCCATCTTTCTTGAAAAATAGTTTATTCAAGATAGCGGCATTGGAAAATAGATTCAAGCTTGATGAGAAAGTCTCACAAGCAGAACGAGCTAAGGACCAAGTGGAACCAAATCAGGTTGAGCCAATAAGAACACTACCTCCTCCACCTCGTAGATCGGAAAGAGTTTCCGTCCCCCTGAAAGATACTTAGGTATTATTTCAGAGGAATGTAGAGGAAATGTTCCTCATAGGTAATGGTGCTCATGGTGATGATCCCAAAACCTACAACGAGGCGATATCAGATATCGACTCCGAGAAATGGCTAGAGGCAATGCAGTCAGAAATTGACTCGATGCACTCAAACCAAGTCTGGACCTTGGTAGATCCACCAGAAGGTATAGTACCTATTGGGATGTAAATGGATCTTCAAGAGAAAGATTGGTGCAGATGGGAATGTGGAGACATTCAAGGCTAGACTAGTGGCAAAAGGTTATAGTCAACGCGAAGGCATTGACTATCAGGATACCTTTTCCCCAGTGGCTATGCTAAAATCCATCCGCACATTGCTTGCCGTTGCAGCCTATTTCGATTATGAAATATGGCAAATGGACGTGAAAACGGCATTCTTAAATGGATATCTTGAGGAAGATATCTATATGGAACAGCCGCTAGGTTTCACATCCAGTGATACTGATCACAAGGTTTGCAAGCTGCAAAGGTCCATATATGGACTTAAGCAAGCATCTCGGAGCTGGAACACTCATTTCAATGATGTGATCAAAAGTTTGGTTTCATCAAAAATGAAGAGGAACCATGTGTTTTCAAAAGGGTCAGTGGGAGCGCTGTTGTCTTCCTCGTATTGTACGTGGATGACATCCTCCTTATTGGGAATGATATTCCCATGTTGACATCAGTCAAGATGTGGTTGTCCAAGGAATTCTCCATGAAAGACCTAGGTGAAGCATCCTTTATTCTAGGAATTAAGGTCTATAGGGATAGACCGAATAGGATGCTAGGACTTTCACAGAAGATGTACATAGAGAAAGTACTAAAGAGGTTTAGTATGGAAAACTCTAAGAGGGGATTAATACCCTTCAGACATGGTATTCATCTTTCCAAGAAGATGTGCCCTAGCACACCTGAGGAAATAGAACGCATGAGCAAGATCCCTTATGCTTCTGCAATAGGGAGCCTCATGTATGCCATGCTATGTACACGACCTGATATAGCCCATGCTGTGAGTGTCACAAGCAGATATCAGTCAAATCCAGGTGAAGAACACTGGACTTCTGTGAAATGTATCCTTAAGTACTTGAGAAGAACTAAGGATATGATGCTGGTCTTTGGTAATGGAGAACTCCAAGTCCAGGGATACACAGACTCGGATTTCATGTCCGATATAGATGATCGAAAGTCGACATCTGGAAGTCTGTTTGTGTGCAATGGTGGAGCTGTCAGCTGGAAGAGTTCCAAGCAAACGGTGATAGCAGATTCCACCATGGAAGCAGAATATATCGCTGCATCAGAGGCTGCAAAGGAAGCATTCTGGTACAAGAAGTTTGCTGCAGAAATTGGAGTAATGCCATCAGATGCCATTCCTCTATACTGCGACAACAATGGCGCCATAGCCCTTGCTAAGGAGCCGAGGTCTCACCAGAAATCCAAGCATATTGAGCGGCGATACCACCTCATCCGCGATTACCTTGAAAAGGGTTATGTCGAGGTCAAGAGAGTCAACTCCACAGATAATGTGGCAGACCCACTTACAAAGCCGTTGGGCCAGCAGAAGATCGAAGCCCACCTTGAGAAGATGGGACTTAGACTTGTAGCCAATTGGCTTTAGGACAAGTGGGAGATTGTTAGATATATGTGCCCTAGAAGCCAGAATTGGCTGACACTTGTAATACACTTCTAGGGGCAAAATTATAATTTTGACTAAAAGCAATAAATGGGTTATTTTCTATCACATATGTGTATTTAGTGTCTGTGATACATCCTTTGAGTTAATGGTAATGATAATTCATATTTTCAAGAGTTGAAAATTTAAGACATGAATAATCATTATTAACTCATAAATTGCTCCCGACCATAGGATCATCACGAGGATGGTGATTGATCCGGAAGGTTGGTGTACAATCGCTTCTCTTTAGTAGATGAGTCTTGAGTCTACGGTGTGGAGACACCGGAGCGAGAGTACAGGTACTCGTTAGAGAATGAGGGCACTGAGCGTGACCACCTCGAGTAGTCATTAGGGAGTCTACCTTCTCGTCAATGACTGACTCGATGCTGCAGTAGTGTGTCTGGTTCTTTGACCTGAGATGCATCGGCAGTTCACCTTGAGGGTGTTATAGTTTGACTACACCATTACTCGGTCTCCTAGCCATATGGAACCCTGAGGTGTATGTTGGCTATGACATGTTCATTGTAGGAACTGGATTGCATCAAGATGGAATCTATCTACCTCGGTGGTAGAGGAGCAGCCCTATGATGATCATGAGAATCAAGTCCAGAAATCCATGGCCATGGTAGAGTGAAATAATAGAAAGAGTTTCTATTTAGATTTTCACATTGGACTTGAATCGAATGATTACATCATATGACAGAGACTAGGGTTTGACGAGTTCACCTTAACCCTAATCTGATCGGGGCTCAAGATAGAAGAACTTAATCACACAGGTAGCTGCACCAAGAGGTTCGCATTCAGCTCTGATGGGTTGCCACCATATACTGCTAGGTGTCACTGGTGGATTTTGGGAGCAATTAGAATGATTTAGATGATCGATCATTCTAGCTGTTCGAATCAGAAGAGTTCTGATCCATCGAAAGGAGTTTCGATGATGTCGATGATAGAGATCATGACATATCCCATTACCATACAGAACTGAACCTAACTGGGTCACACAAACAAGGGTTTGAATCTGGTGATCATCAATTGAACTGATCTAGTTCAATTGATCTGAATGAGATTCAATTAGGTTCAAGGAAATCGTGCTAGCACTCGATTGAACCTAACGTTCTTCTTTTGCTATCATAAATAAGTTGTCCTGTCTGAGCCAAAGGAGTTTGTGCTCAATCAGAGGCCTTCATATGGTCTGACTGGAGGTTGTCCAAGTCAGAAAAGGTTGTCTTATTTGTAAGACATTACCTGCCATTTTTGGTCACCTGCCATTTCTTGTTCTTTGACTTTGGTCAAAAGTCTACCTTTGACTGGTCAAATGTTGACCATTGACCCTTTGACTTTTGACCACATGTCATGCACCTATTGGAGAGCTGGTGGGGGCCTGTCCCCCTGCCAGAACCTGGCAAGGAGGAGGGCGCACGCCAAGGGTGGCGTGAGCCCAAGTTTGGAGGAGTCTTGGAGTCCTTGTTGGACAAGGACTCCACCTCTCTTTTGGATTCCAATTAGAGTTCTCCCTAAAACCAACTTTGACTGGTCTTAGGCGCCCTCTAAGTAGGAATCCAGGGGACTCTATTTCCACCAATCAGATTTAGATCTGATTTCACAAAGGGTTGTGATTGGTTGGGAATAAGAGAAGCTGGATCACAGTCAGTCTATAAATAAGACCCTGTGCCCAACTCAAATAGAAAAAGTAATTGAATTTAGATCAAAGTTCTCCATGCCCCAAGGCTGCCTCTCCCCTCCTCCTCCATGCCAAAGCTTCTTCTCCTTCTCCTCTCCATGTCCAAAAGAGTTTTGGACCTTGGTTGGTGCGATCCAGATCAAAAAAAGGTGATCAAAAGTAAGAAGGCTGCACTGCTGCAAAAAGGACGACTGCTGATCTTCAAAAGGAGTTTTGAAGATCCTCCAGATCAGATCCAGATCTGATTTTTGGAGGTGTGATAGAGAAGAAGAGGATCTCTAGATCCAGCCTGAGTGGATATCAGTAGAGGCCAGGCGCTTGCATGGCTAGATCCAGAACCTTCCGCTGCAAACAGGATCATCAACAGGGTAATAGGATTATCCAAATTAGGTAAATTAAATTTGATTTAATTTATCCTTATTTTATTTTGTTTGTTAAAATAATAAAATCAGATATGAAACATCCCAGATCTGATTGGGATCGAAAGAAAAAGTTTTAAAATATATCTCTCGATCTGATCAGATCTGAACAAACTTGGTCCGGGAAATCAGGATTTTCCTTCAGTGGCATGGGCAATGGGTCAAGCTTATTTGATCTTAGCATAGGTATGGATTTTATAGACCCTTTTATGCCATGTAGTGCCACATCATCCTGGCCAATCATGATCTTTTATGCAATCAAATTTAAATCTGATTGATGGGATGACATCATCTGATCCAATCAGATGAGAGCCCCTCTGAATCATCCTTAGATGGCGCAAAGACTGATCAAAGACAAGTCTTTGGTGCCACCTAGGTAGAGTGCATGAAGCAACCTGGAGTCCCATCTGTATGGGACTCCAGGCATCATCATCTTTGGGTGCATGCCTCCCTAGGCATGTGCCCCTTTCCTTTCTTCTTTTTAGTAGGGGGATAAAGTCCCTTCTTCTTTCCTATGGGTGCATGATACGTGGGCAGATATTTAAGTGTCAAAGGTCAATATTTGACCAAAGTCAAAAGATAAGATTTAGCAGGTGATGAAAAATGGTAGGTGTTGTCCTAAATTTATCTCATAAATTAAGACAATTCTTTTTTGAACTAGAAAAACTTCAGTTAGATCAAGTAAAGGTTCCTGAGTGAGCGCAGTCACATTTGGCTTAATCGATATAAACTTTAATGATAATTAATGGAGAACATTAGGCTCAATCATGTGCTAGCATGATTTTCTTGAACCTAATTAAATCTAATTTAAATTAATTGAACTGAATTAGTCCAATTGATGGTATCCAGATCTAAACCCTTGTTTGTGTGATCCAATTAGATTCAGTTCCGTATGGTAATGAGATATGTCATGATCTCTATCATCGACATCATTGAAACACCTTCCAATAGATCAGAACTTTTCTGATTTAGATAACTTGTATGATTGATCATCTAAATTATTCTAATTGCTCTCAAAATCCATCAATGACACCTAGCAGCAAATGGTGGCAACCCATCAGAACTGAAAATGAACCTCTCGGTACAGTTACTTATGTAATTAAGTTTTTCTATCTTGAGCTCCGATAGGATTAGGGTTAAGGTAATCTCGTCAAACCCTAATATCCATCATATGATTAATCATTTGATTCAAGTCCAATGTGAAAACCTTAATAGAAACTCTTTCTATTATTTCACTCTGCCATGGCCATGGGCTTGTGGACTTGATTCTCATGATCATCATAGGGCTTCTCCTCCTCTACCGAGGTAGATAGATTTTCTATTGGTGCAATCCAATTCCTACAATGAATATGTTATAGCCAGCATACACCTCAGGATTTTGAATGGCTAGGAGACTGAGTCATGGTGTAGTCAAACTATAACATCCTCAAGGTGAACTGTCGATGCACCTCAAGTCAAAGAATCAGACACACAACTGTAGCTTCGAGCCAGTCATCGACGAGAAGGTAAACTTCCTAATTACTGCTCGAGGTTGTCATGCTCAGTGCTCTCGCTCTCTAATGAGTACCTGTACTCTCACTCTAGTGTCTCTACACCATAGACTCAAGACTCATCTACTATAAAAAAGTGATTATACACCAATCTTCTAGATCAATCATTATCCTCATGATGATCCTACGGTCAAAAGCATTTTATGAGTTAATAATAAAAATTCATGTCTTAAATTTTCAACTCTTGAAAAAAAGAACTATCATTGCCATTAACTCAAGAGATGTATCACGGACACTAAATACACATTATGATCGAAAATAATTTATTTTATTATTTATAGTCAAAATTATAATTTTGCCCTTAGAAGTGTATAACAAGTGTCAGCTAATTCTGACTTCTAGGGCACATATATCTAACACAACCCATAAAGGTAGTTCTTCATCAGTCAGATACTTCAAGGAGAATACCAAAATGGATGATTGAGCTCACTAAATTTGGTATAAATTTTCAACCTTGGCTATCTATTAAAGCTCAAATACTAGCAAGCTTTGTGGTTGAATGTACTATTCTAGACCCAACCGAGCCTGACCAACAGGAAACTAGTACTGTTGTTCTCTTATTAAACTTCTCAGAAGAGAAAGTAGACCTTCATGAAGATTTTTGTGCCCTATATGTTGATGGCTCATCCAATGCTTCTGGAGTAGGTGTAGGCTTAATCCCTATCAATCCAGAAGGTATTATTACTGAATATGCACTATGCTTTTAATTCCCTCTACCAATAATGGAGCAGTATATGAAGCTCTGATTGTAGGGTTAAAAATAGCCAAGGAATCAAGGATAAACCACATGAAAGTTTGCAGTGATTCACAATTAGTAGTAGGACTTGTTAATGGTAATTATGAAGCTTGGGAAGAAAGCATAAAAAAATATTTGGATAAAATAAAAAGCTTGACCTCAATCTTCAATAGTTTTGATATGTAGTAGATTCCAAGTGTGTAGAATTCTAGAGCTGATTTTCTATCCAAATTGGCTATTTTAGCTTCGAATGAGTTGCTAAAAGAAGTTTTCTTTGAAGTTCTTTAGCAGCCAAGTTTGGATGAGCCATAAGTACTAATGCAAGTAAACCATGAATCCAGGTGGATCAATCCGTTAGTTCTATATCTTAAAGATGTAATCCTCCCTGGAGACCCCAAAGAAGCTCGAAAACTGAAACTAGGCCTTTCATTACATCTTATATGAAAATAAACTATATAAGAGATCTTATTCCTTACCACTCCCCAAATGCCTTCGACCATCTAAAGCTGAGTATGCTCTAAGAAAAGTTGACAAAGGAGTATGTGGTAATCACCTCGGAGCTAGATCATTATCTTACAAGCTACTTTGGTAGGGATATTATTGACCGACCATACAACAAGATGTGGTTAATTATATAAGAAAGTGTGATCAATATCAAAGAAATGCTAATATTTAGTGACAACCAGCTTCTCTGCTCACCCTTAAGCGCTCCTTGACCATTCGTGCAATGGAGGGTGGATATGCTTGGACTATTTTCCATAGCATCTAGACAATGAAAATTTCTCTTAGTGGTAGTGGACTATTTTACCAAATAGATTGAGATCAAACTTTTGGCAAAAATTACTGCAGCTAAAGTATAAGACATTATTTGAAAGTCAATAGTATGCAGATTTAGTCTGCCTTGAACATTGATCACTAACAATGGATGGCAATTTGCAAGGGGCGAAATTTATTGAATTCTATGAAGATTTGAATATTTCTTATCATTTCACATCTATGGCCCACCTCCAAGCTAATGGTGAAGTCAAAGTAACCAACAGAACTCTTCTGCAAGGAATAAAGACAAGGCTTGAACAAATAAAAAAAACATAGATGGACGAGCTCTACTATATACTCTGGGCCTATAGAATCACTTAGAGTTTACCTACTGAGGAGACTCCATTTGTTCTGACTTTTGGGACTAAGGCAATCATTCCGATCGAATTTAGACTTCTCTTGGCATGAGTGGAAAACTTCAATGAGCGAAATAATTTGCAAAATCTCAGGGCAAATCTTGACTTACTGGAAGAAAAATGGAAGAAAGCTCAAATTTGGATGGTAGCCTACAAGTAGAAAGTAGCCCGATACTATAACTCAAAAGTTAAGAACAAGATATTTAAGATCGGAGACTTAATACTATGTCAAACAGAGATCTCTTAGCTGCAGAATCAAGGCAAGCTTGCCCAAAACTGGGAAGGCGTCTATGAAGTTGAAGAAATCATTCGACCAAGAACTTATCACATAAAGGAGCTAGGAGGAGCTACACTACCCCAATCTTGAAATTCGAAAAATCTATGAATGTACAATCAATAGCCATACTTCAATAAAGAATTTTTTTTTATTTTAACGCTCCTGTCTCTTGTGCAAATTGAATTATGGCATGAAATGATCGAGCTGAACTTCATTCTTAAATGAAGCTAAAGGCCTTCGATTCTTAAATAAGAGGTTAACCTTGTCTTAACAAGGATGAAGGCCTCCGATTCATAAATAGGAGGTTAATCTCATTCTAACGAGGGTGAAGGCCTCCGGTTCACAAACAAGAGGTTAACTACATTAGGGACAGAAGGTGAACCTTATCCTAATATGGATGAAGACCCTTACAAGGGATATGAAGACCTCTGATTTTTAAATAGGAGGATGCACTTATTCCTAAGCAAGTTCAAAAAACCCTTGTTCGTAAATAAGGGAGACAAATCTATGAAAGACTAAGCAAAAATTTCTATTTCAAAATAAAAGCCAATTTTGGGCACGCGATGATAGTCAAGAAGTTCAGCAAATACCAAAATAAGACACGACAAAGGAGAATGATGGAAAGGAATGCCATTTTATTAAGTGAAGGTCATTATAGGGGTCACCAAGATCTATCATAAAAGAAAAAAAAAGAGTGAAAATGAAGTCCTACTTGGATTTTGGACTACCGACTCTTGCCATTACTAGAGAATGCTTTAAATCATTCACTTGGTCTTCAAGCTCCTTCCTTGCTACCAAACTCTTACCATGCAGCTTTTGAGCTCTCATGGTGTCTTTCTCTACCTCTCTTAACCTTTTTTGTAGAATAGTAGATTCAACTTCGGCATCCTTCATAGCATTCTCCTGATACATCATTTGGATCTTCAGTTGAAGGAGCTTGGACTTGTTTTCATCATATACCTTGGTGAAGTTCGCTAGACTATTCCTCAGTGAAGCAAGTTCGCTCGAATCTCTGCTAAGGCCAACTCGAGCATTGTCAGCTAGTTACTTCTAAAGTCAGGCTTCCTCATCGTCAGTTGCTCGAAGTTTTCATTTAAGGTCAGAAATTTGTTCGCACCGTCCAATCCTATAAGTTTTATTTGCATCTTCAACCATGTTCAACTAATTTTGAACATTAGAAAACTTTTTGGACCAGTCTCAACCATACTCCTCCTAATTGTGAGTCTAAAGTAAGCCCTTCTCTAGCTGTTGGATCTTCTCTCACGCTTCTTTGTGCTCAACTTCAAGGGAGTAGATCTTCATGGTTAAATTCCAAGATTTCTCACTAGCACGCTTTGACGCCCATTCAAGCTCCTTGGATAGGTGGTATTTCTTTGAAGTAAATTCCTTGAAAGCTTGCTTTAAGGCTTGACACAGGCAATTGATCTTAGTGGAGGCTATGGCATAATTATTTCTTGATTTCAGAAGCTCATTTTTGGTTTTCTTTAGCTCCTTATTGGCTTAATGAACTTCTTTCTTCAGAGCTTTCATGTGAGTCTTTAAAGGGATGGACTATGGTAATGGCATGGCTTCAGCCCATGATTGAGCACGGTAATAGTATTTACAAACCAAATTCTGAATCATTAACATATTGCAATACATAGAGATATGAAAAAAAATGAAGTTCAATTTTATTAATCAAGAAGTTTAAGTACATAGAAGATGAAAAGAAAAGTACAACTAGAAGAGGTCTCCAACCTCTGATGGAGAGGCGGCAGGAGAACTTGGTGCAGCCTTAGTGGGTGTTGGTGTTAGATGAGTGCCCTAAAAGCCAGATTGACTGACACTTGTAATACACTTTCTAGGAGCATTTTTATAATTTTAATTTAAAATTAATAAAAAATTATTTTCTTCTATCACATTATGTGTAAAGTGTTTGTGATATATCCTTTGAGTTAATAAGCATGATAATTCATATTTTTAAGAATTAAAAATTTAAGATATGAATTTTCATAATTAACTCATTAAATGCTTCCGATCATAGGATTATCATGAGGATGATGATCGATCCAGAAGATCAGTGTATGATCGCTTCCTTAGGATAGATGAGTCTTGAGTCTACAGTATGGAAACACCAGAGCAATAGTACAGGTACTCTTTCAGAATGAGAGCACTGAGCATGACCACCTCAAGCAGTCATAAGGGAGTCTATCTTCTCATCGATGACTAGGCTTGATGCTACAGTTGTGAATCTGGTTCTTAGACCTATGGTGCATCGGCAACTCACCTTGATGGTGTTATAGTTTGACTACACCATAACTTAGTCTCCTAACCATTCATAATTCTGAGGTGTATGTTAGCTATAGCATGTTCATTATAGGAACTGGATTGCACTAAGATGGAATCTATCAACCTCGGTAGATGAGGAGTAGCCCTATGTTGATCATCAAATCGATTCCATAAGCCCATGACCATAGCAGTTTGATATGATGGAAAAGAATTTTCTATTAGAATTTTACATCGAACTCGAATCGAATGATCCAATCATACAACAAAATGTTAGGTTTGAAGAGTTTACCTTAACCCTAATCCTATCGGGATTTATGATCGAAGAATCCAATCACACAGGTAGCTACACTGAGAGGTTCGTATTCAATTCTAATAGGTTGCCACCATATACTACTAGGTGTCACCGATGGATTTTAGGATCAATTAGAATGATCTTGATGATCGATCATTCTAATTGGATAAATTAAAAAAATTCTGGTCCATCGAAAGATGTTTCGATGATGTCGATGATAGAGATCGTGACATATCTTATTATCATACGGAGCTGAACCTAATTGGATCATACAAACAAGGATTTAGATTTGAATATCATCAATTGAGCTAATCCAGCTCGATTGATTTAGATTAGATTCAATTAGGTTCAAGGAAATCATGCTAGCATACGATTGAGCCTAACATTCTCCTTCTATAATCATTTTGGTTCATCTCGACTGAGTCAAATTAGATTTGGCTCATTTGAGAATCCTATATGGGTTTGTCCTGGTCTGACTGAAGCTTGTCCAAGTTAGAAAATTATTATCCTAATCCATCAGATGGGAATAGGACAAGACCTACCAATTTCTCAATTTTTCAAGACAAGGGTCAAAGGTTGACCCAGATACAAAAAAGAAGAGAGGGGGCATGCGCCCCTTGGAGAACTTCTAGGGGTGCATGCCCCTAGGTGATTTCATAAGAATGGAGAAGGCACACATCCCCCTAGGCATGCAGCCCATATGGATAAGGGATTTTGACCAATCAAATTAGATTTGACTAGGTCAAAGGTGCTTGATGAGATCAAAATACCCTGGAGATAAGTTACTTGTGTCATCCAAACTTTATCTCTTCATCTCCATGCTAACTTTCTCTAAATTTTGTGCAACAAAATTAGAAAAATAAGAGGGTGGGGCATGGAGATTAGATATAGAGTCCTTCTACTTGTTATCTTTGACCTGGTCAAAGTTGCATGCGAAGGGACTCTAGGTTTGGTCTATTTAAAGGGCCTTGTGCAAACTGTTTTGTATTGCAATTCCATACGGTGAAGCCCTACCCCTTTTCTCATCTCCACACCCTCTCATCCTCCTCTTCCTCTTCTCCATACCCAAGTGGACTATAGTAGAGGCTGGGCACGTGCATGGCTAGATCCAAAACCTCGGGTGTTGATAGATCATCGACAAGGTAAAGGGTTTACCCAATCTTAAGTAATAATAGTTCTTGATTTAACTTTTAATTTTATTTTTAATATTAGATCATTAGGATTAGATTAGAGAACTCTCAAATTTGATCAGGTTTTGTAAAAATTTTTATAAAAAATTTTGCTACAGATTTGATCAAATCAGATCAATCCTATGATAGAAAATCTAGTTTTTCTTCAACTAGTACCAGAGACAGGTTCGCAGTTCTTCAGATCTAACTTTAGATCTAATTTTTAATTTATTTTGATTAAATATTAATAATTTTAGATGTTACATCAGATATGATTAGATCTAAAATTAGTGAATTAAAATTTTAATTAATATATGAGATATAATTGATGCATGTCTAGACTAGATTTATAGAATTATTTTATGAATTATCTAGAATAGAATTTTATATGATATGATCGGTTAAAATTTTATTTTTTAGATATTATATTAGATATATCATATCTGAAAACATGCATATGTAGATTTAAATTTTGATACATGAGATGTATACAAAGCATGCATAGTTAGATCTATAATTTTATATGTAATATAATTTATAGATCTAATGATTTTGTAGTATAATTATTATTTTTGATTAAGGCATTCTATTGAAAAAAATATTCCAAAGTCAATCATTAGTCTATTGATAATTATGTTATTTTATAATTATAATTAATTTATTATTAAATAAAATATATTTTTGATATTTTCATCATAAAATCTAAATCTTCTAATGAACTTCATTATGGTGATGAAGTCCTTAGGACTATTTAGTTTTGATAAAAAGAGAATTTATCGATTAGTCCTTAAACTGTTCATAATGAAATGATATGCTGTTAATTAGGATAATAGTGTTTATCGAGCGTTGGTCGTTGTATGCCATATAGGTTGGTTGTCCTCTTAACCAAGGTGTGTAAAGACACTGGTATGACATACAGATGAGATGTAGGGGTACATCATCACTAAATATGATCAACTCTAGAGCATTCTGCTGTTAAAAATATCTTTGATGGGATATAGGTATAAGTATCTCTTAGACCTGAGATTACCTCAGTAGCTTGCAAGCAACTCACTGTGCTTTAAAATTGGACTAACTAAATTTTTAATTTAGTAATGAAAGGCTTATGGGCATAGTCAAGTACTTGCAAAGTCGGTGTATGATCAAGATCGAATGGATCACTTCAAGAGTTGGAGAAGAATGTATCACTGTATTTCAATATAGCAAAATATTGGTCAGGATAATCCATAAGATAGATTTGATAATTTAAAATACAATGTGGATAGCCTGATCAGAGTTGACAGTTTAACTCTAAGGTGTCTTACAAGCATTTTGGTCAAGGAGATGAATTATATGAAAACTATATTCACATGGGTTCAGAGGATGTTGTTCTACACATTCGATCTATCCGACCATCAGGTACCATTGCTAGATGGTCAGTTCAACTGGTATAAGAATTTGTTCCTATGCTACCAGCTTAGGTTCAGACCTATAGGGTTACACACATTAGAGTTCATGATCCGATCGGATGGTTGATCAATAATTGAGAATCGTTCTAAGATTAAACGATCAATATGATTGATGTTTAACCTAGTGCAAATATTGCAGAAGGATTGATTAGCAATTCGATTACTAATTGACTTAATTTATTTAAGCCAGAGGGCTGAGATTAAGTTTAATTAAATATAATTTAATTAAATTTAGTTTGGACTTGATTGGATCAAGTTCAATTGGTTTATTGGATAAGCCAAGTGCAAGAAAGAACTAGTCCTAGTTCAACTAGGACTTGGGTCAACCCAATTTTCTAATTTGATTAGAAAATTAAATTAAAATTAAATATAATTTAATTAACTTTTTAATTAGATTAGGACCTAATTTAATTAGGTTGAGTTACTTATGGTTTGATTTGGTTTGAGAAACCATGTTTGACCAAGTCAAATATGGAATCCTAATAAGACTAGGATCTATCTTGCTTGCACCACCTATATCCCATACCCCCATGCCCTTTCTCTCTTGTTTTGGGTGACAAATCTCCTCTCTCCCTAATCATCATGCATGCCCACCCTTCTCCTCTATTTCCTATGTGGCATTTAGTTGTGGACCGGGTCAATAGATGGAAAGTTGTTAAAGTTTGTCGGACTCTATATGATAGAATCCCAACACACTTGGTCTCTTCCCATGTGTGCCTATCCTGATTTCTCCTCTAATTTTCATGGTTAAAAGGAGAAATTTTTATGCACCTACCCTGGTGGTCCACACCTAAAATAAAGGAGAGCGCACCCAACTATTGGGTGCCCTAACTACTTGCCATATGTGTTCTTACCTTGTGTAGGAATTTGACACAACGAAGATTCTTCCATATCTTTTTATAAGGAGGTCTTTTTAGATTGAATTTTACACCGATTCTAGATCATTGTGAGTACTCTTAGACATGTGAGAATTAGAGAGAGAGACTTTTGGGGAGTGGAGATTTTATAGATGCCAATCTAGATGTCTAGGTGAGAGAAAAGAGAAGAAGAAGAGGATCTTCTGATGGAACCAGATCTAGAGTTTTACAGGTACATCTTAAAAACTTTTTCAAGATCTTGCAATGGAAGATTTAAATAAATCAAATATTTATTTAAATAAATATATAAATACCTAGATCTTAGATCAATTACATGATCAAGGCATGAAATTAAATCAAAAATTAAAATCAAATAAGAAAGTAAAAGGTTGATCAAATCAACCTAGATCTACACTACATCAAATGTAGGTATGAAGTTAATAGATCAGATCTATTACCTGAGCAAGTTCGATGTTCTAACTTACTGATCTAGGCTTGAGGATGAAGTCACAAGCCACACATGCATCCAGCCTGTAGGAGTCATCCACACGAGCCTACGATCTCCGATCCGAAGTCCGATGCTAAAAATCAACACAGCATGCTAGTACTGTGCTGATCCTTCTCGATGGTCGATCCGATGCTTTCTTCTTTTAAATTTGAACTCTCCAAAATATGAAAAGGAAGATAAGAGTTTATTGATATGAGACTCTCTCAGAAAAAACTCAAAAAAAGGAGGAGAGATTGAAAATAAAATAGCCTTAGAAGAAGACCCTCTTCTTCTTCTCTTTTCTCTCACCTAGACACCTAGTTTGGTGCCTATGGAACCCCCATGCCCAAGGATTCTCTTTCTCTAATTTTTGCACATCCCAAATCTCTCCCAAAGATCTATAATTCACAAAAAAATTAGAATAAAATTCATCCAATAAATAAAGAAAAAGAAGAGTCCAAGTTAGATGAAAATCCTAGACTAGGAATATCCAAACATGGGAAGTTGTTGGGGCGACCAACTCTTGGGTGCCTCCGCCACAATTATTGGCGTGGACTAGAAATGAAGGGTAAACAAAAAATAATATTATTTTCATGGAATAAGAGAAGAATTAATTAAAAGAGGGGGTGGCACTCAAGAGAAGGTGTTTTGGTCAATAAGGATTCCATCTCATAGAATCCTAAGCAAAACTAACTCCTCTTTTGACTTGGTCTTCCAACAAATTGCCTTATGAGAAAAGAAGGAGAGAAAGGGGATGTGAGAATCCATGGGAGTGGAGAATTTTCATGTAAGAAGCAAAATAAAAAGGGCATGGGGTGTAAGGATTAAGTGGCGCAAGTGATAGGGAGTCCTAGTCACACTAGGACTCCTATTTTGACTTGGTCAAACAAGATCTTTTAATCAAATAAAATTAAGATTAAACCAATCCAATTAAATAAGATCCTAATCCATTTAAAAACTTAATTAAATTATATTTAATTTTGATTTATTTTCTGATCAAATTAGAAAATTGGATTAATCTGAGTCCCAGTTAGACTAGAACTAGTTCTTCCTTGCAGTTGGCTTATCCAATAAATCAATTGGACTTGATCCAATCAAGCCCAAGCCAAATCTAATTAAATCATATTTAATTAGACTTAATCTCAGCCTATTGGTTTAATCAAATTAAGCCAATTAGTAATCCAATTGCTAATCGATTCTTCTGCAACACTTGCACTAGGTTAAACACTAATCATATTGATTATTTAACCCTAGAATGATTCTTAATCGTTGATCAACCATCCGATCAGATTGTAAGCTCTAATGTATGTGACCTCATAGGTCCAAATCTAAGTCAATAGCATAGAAATAAATTTTTATACCAATCAAAGTGACCATCAAGCAATGATATCCGACGGTCAGATAGGTCAAAGATGTAGAACACCATCTTTAGAATCCATGCGGATATAGTTTCTATATAATTCATCTCCTTAACCATCATGCTTGTAGGACACCTCAGAGTTCAATTGTCAACTCTGATCAGATTGTTCACATTATATTTTAAAATATCAAATCCATCTGATGGATTACTCTGGCTATGGTTTTGCTATATTGAAATACAGTGATACATTCTTCTCCAACGATTAGAGTGATCAATTCTATCTTGATCACACTCCAACTTTGCAAGTACTTGACTATGCCCAAAAGCCTTCCATTACTAAATTAGAAATTTAGTTAGTCCGGTACCAAAGCATAGTAAGTTGCTTGCAAGTCACTGAGATGATCTCAGGTCTAAGGGATACTTATACCTATATCCCATCAGAGACATTCTCGATAGCAGAATGCTCTAGAGTTTGTCACGTTCAATGACGATGTACCCTTACATCTCACATGTATGCTATACCGGTATCTCTACACTTCTTGGTTAAGAGGACAACCAACCTATATGGCATATAGCAACCTATGCTCGATAGATGCTGTTGTCCTAATTAATAGCCTATCATTTGATCATGAACAAATTTAAGGACTAATCAATAAACCCTCTCTTTATCAAAATTAAACAGTCCTAAGGAATTCATTCTTACCTGAGTCTTCTTCCCTCCTGAGCCCTTGCCTTCTTCTTGCTTGAGAGCATCAGTTCTTCCTCACATCCTCTCCGATTTTTGGTGCTCCTGCTCTTGATTTTTGTTGCACCCATCGCTTCTTTATCCCTCTCAGTCAACTTAGGTCAGCCTCCTATCATCTATTATTGATTTCTCTAGCATCTTTTTTTTCTTGCTCTTTCGATTTCTCTAGTAGAAGCTTCTATAGGGCTTTTTTTCTTGATTTTTGGGGGTTTTCTTAGGATTTTATTTTTGATTTAAATGTCTTCCAAAACCTCCCATTCCATCGATTTTTGGAGCTCGTCTGGACTGGCCTTCCTAGATCACGCACCCCTAGCCGAGGTTGAGCCCAAGAACATGTCTCACCAGTCTTTTATTCTGGATACCACCACTTCAATTTTGACTCCAAATGATCTTTTGTTGATCCACATCCAATATGGGGTTCCCCCTAAGTACGACATCGAGCTCCCTGGGTTGGATGAATGCACTAGTTTGCCTCCAATCGATTGATTTTATCTATATCTAGAACCCTTGTGCATCAAACTTCGACTTCCCCTTCCACCCTTTGTTATCACGCATTTTCACTTTTTGAATATTTCTTTTGCTTCCATCATACCAAACTTCTTTTGGTTTGTAATTGGTTTTCTTTTTCTTTATCATCTGGCCAAAGTCCGGCCAACTATTTCACTTTTTCAAAATTTTTATACTTTCAAGCATCATCGTTTCGCAAAGGACTTATGGTATTTCTCCCTCCAATTCAGTAAGAAGGGGTTACTAAAAGGTGCTCCTTCTTTCATTCATAATTAGAAGGAGAAATACTTCTACATTCGATATTCGATCTTTTAGCTTGACCTTCCTTCCTGGGGCTTCCTCCGAAAATCAGTTCACCAAGCTCCTAGTTTAGATAGAGCCAACCTTGAGTCTTCTAACAAGCTCAAAGCATACCGAGCTCCTCTTCTTTCTGACCTTCTAAAGGAGTAGACCTTGTTCAACCTTAGCTTAAGTCCTCTCAACACCATCGGTATTATTGTTGTTATCACTATTTTTTGCCTCTTGTATGCACACACACACACACACAGAATGTTCAATTCTCGTGAAGTTTTGCATGTATCTTGGCTGACTATAGTTTTTTCTTTGTCATAGAAATGGATACTAATGCTGTGGAGAGGCTCACCAAGGGCCTTTACGTCTAGAAGAAAAGGAAGGGGAGGTCCTCGAGTGAGGGTTCATAATGGATGAAGGTTGGTGCGTCCGACCCTACGTCTCCTATTGCCGTAAATGTCACAACCGAGGTCTGCCCAAGAGTTGAGGTCGCTCCGGCCGCTAGCATTGACGTCGCCGAAGGAGGGTCGCTTCCCCCCAAGCCCACAGGTCTTTTGGTAAGGGACCATGCATCAGACCCTTCCACCGATAAGGAAAAGGAGAAGGGGAAGGGAAGGTCAGCTATTGTGAAGGTAGCCCACAAGGCCTGTCTGGGCAAGCCAAGTAATAGTGGTAGCGACGATCTGGGGGTGGACCCCTTCGACAACCCAGACATCATCCGAGATCTAACTAACAAATTTGCCATGCTTGAGGTAGTGGACCGCATGGCTGACCTAGACCAGATGCAGTTCGTTTGGAACTTTCTTGGGACTTTTCTCAAGGTAATAGTGTTATCATACTCTTTTTTTCATTTTTCTTTCTTTCATTCCGCTATTTTACTGCTATTTTGCTATGGTAGTCGGGTCACCAAATAATTGCCCACCTCAAGAGGGCAAATTGTCAGGAGGTAGAGGCACTGAAGGTCCATGAGGATCTTCAAGCTGAGATTGGTCAACTACAGGAAAAGGTTGTCGATGTCGAGCACTCCATGAAGGTGAAGGCAGTGGAAGTTGTGAGTCTCCAAGGCATGCTCTAAAAAAAGGAGCTCATCTCGACCAGGCTGAATGCCACTCTGACACTGGAGGAGGAGAAAAGAAAAAAGGTCGAGGGGAGGGTCGCTGAGCTGGAGGCTCGCAAGGCGAAGTCAGCTTTAGAGGTGGCAGCCCGAGTCATGGAGGAGATCAAGGCCTCCTCCAAAATGAAAGACCTGAACATCGCCTTCGGCTAGAAGGCATTCATCAAGGGCTTTGAACTTTGCGAAGGTAGGATGGCCCAAAAATTTCCCAAGCTCAACTTGAGCTTTTTGGATGAGGAGGATCTTGGTGAAGAAACAGGACCATCCAGCACTGCAACTGATCATTCCCCTACCGAGCCTGCCCCTGATCCATCTAAACCTACTGCGGAGGTGCCTTAGCTTGCTTAGAAACCCAAGGTAGCTGAGAGCGCTCCAACCTCTTCTGTCGTCGCACCCGCTAAGGCTGAGGACCTCGAATAATTATACGTTTCTTTTTCTCTTTTGTTTTGCTTTGTACTTGAAAGTTTTTAATTAAATGAAAGTGAATTTACTTTTGTCTATACCCTTCTTTATATTGGTGTTGTGCCATGTGTTATCCAGAATCCCTCCAATAATCAGAACCATAACCCACCATCTCCAATCGATGCCGACCCATTACTTCAAGAAGTTTTGCTGAAACATTTAATAAAAAGCTTAAAGAAGGAAGTCTACCATCTGAAGAAGAAGTTGAAGATGATGGAGGAGGACCTTCAAGCTTCTTAAAAGAATGCTTCGAAGGTAATCAAAGAGCTCACTCGCCTCCAAAACTTACACATGAAGGACTCTGCAAGCTTCAACATCCAGAAGGACAGCTTTGAGAGGAAGATCGTCAAGCTCAAGAAAAATGCCAGCGATAAATCTTGGGCACTAATGATGAAGATCAGCTCTCTCAAAGCCAATCTCAAGGTCGCAAAAGAAAAAATCCATCTATTGGAGGGGAGTTCATCATGGTCTACCGACAAGGCTCAGTACAACTGAGACTGGTCCAAGAAGATCTTCAAGCTTTAGAAGTAGTTACGAGACACTGAGGACTGGCATAATAGTTAAAGAATAACCTGGGTAGAGAAAATATCCAGGCTGGAATTCGAGCTCAAGGCTGCTAGAGACGAAGTGACTTATTTTCATAGGCGATTGTATAGTAGTCGGCAAGCCAATGCAAGTGGCAAGTCGGAGGAGATCACCTCCTTGAAGAGGATTGTTGGCGAGCTCTCAAAAGCAATCAGGATGGAGAAAGCTGAGGTTCAATGACAAAAGCTTGAAGGCAAATTCCAACATGCCAATAGGATGTACATAGATGGTCTATATAAGAAGGAGTTTGAGGGGGAGATCCTTAGGCTAAAGCAGGCTTTGGTGATGGCTAGGGCGGACAACCCGAAGTCTGAGGAGTCCGGTCCATCTTAGAGTTTTGTCCTTTTTTTGTCTTCTTTCTTTTCATGTAATCAATCTTGTCAACCTTTGTTTTGCTTATAGTGAACTTATATTTACAATAAAATAGCACATTTTTCATCATTTTCTTATACAAATTCAATCCTTGTTAATGGCTTTGCTTTCTTCACCTCATTTTTCTTTATTTTATCTTCTAACGAGATGCTTGTTGTGGATGCCGAGCTAGGGGTCCCTTCCATAAACTAGGGTAGGGTTCTCCTTTTCGTATTTGATATAGCCATAGGGGGGATACATATAAGGGTCACTAGTAGGGCTTTCTCCTTCTTATTTTAGATTAATGAGGCCTTGGCCTACCTCCTATTAGGATGAGATTCTTTTCTATTTCTTACATGATCGTAGGAGCATGTTAGGGCTATTGACAAGGCCTCTCCCCTCACCTCATCTTAGTTTAACGAGGTCTTCAGCCTTACATTTTGATGGGGTTCTCCTCCTATTACTAACATGGCTGTAGGGGCACAATAGGACCGTTGATAGGACATCTTCCCTCATCTCATCTTGGATTAATAAGGTCTTTAGCCTTACTCATGTTAGGATGAGGTTCTCCTATTTTGAACATTGGCTGTAGGGGTACATTAGGATTGTTGACAGGACCTCTTCCCTCATCTCATCTTAAATTAATGAGGCCTTCGGCATTGCTCACGTTAGGACAAGATTCTTGTCCTATTCCTAACGTAGCTGTAGGACACATTAGGATCATTGACGGAGCCTTTCTCCTCATCTCATCTTAGATTAATGAGGTCTTTGGCTTTGCTCACATTAGGATGAGGTTCTCCTCCTGTTCCTGAAGGAAAAATCCTATTTCTCAGGTCAGGTTTGATCAGATCTTGATTTGATCAAGAGGGATATTTCAAAAATTTTTCTCTTAGATCCAAATTAGATTTGAGATTCTTCAGATCTAATTTTATTAATCTAATAAAATAAAAATAAAATAAAATAAATTTAATCTAATTTAATTATATCTTGTTATGGGTAATCTTATTATCCTATGATGATCCTGATGTTTGCCTGAGCTTCTGGATGTATCCACGCAAGCGCCTAGCCTTTACCGGTATCCACTCGAGCAGGATCTAGAGATCTTCTCTTTCTCAATCTGTGCTCCAAAAATTAGATTTAGATCTGATCTTGTAGGTCTTCAAAATACCTTTTGAAGATTAACTATTGTCTCTTATAGCAGTGCTGCCTTCTTCCTTTTCTGTCGCCTTTTTCTTGCTTGAATCATACCAAACTAGAGACCAAAACCTCTTGGGCGTGGAGAGGAGAGAGAGAAGTAGAGGGTGGCATGGAGAAGGAGGGAGAATGGACAAAGGGCAAAAAATCTAAATCCTTGGTGCAGATAGGGTTTATATAGATCCTGCTGCGCCATGCAGTGCCGCATCATCCTGGCCAATCATGGCTCTTTATGCAATCAGATCTAAATCTAATTAATAGAATGACATCATCTAATCCAATCAGATTAGAGTCCATCACAAATGTCCTTAGGTGGCTCTAAGACTAGTCAAAGAAGAGTCTTTGGTGCCATCTAAGTAGAGAGCATGAAGCAACCTGGAGTCCCATCTATATGGGACTCCAGGCATCATCCTCTTTGGGCGCACGCCTCCCTAGGTGTGCACGCCATCCCTTTCTTCTTTTTAGTAGGGGAACAAAGCCCCATCTTCTCTTCTATGGGTGCATGACACATGGGTAGATGTCTAAGTGTCAAAGGTCAACATTTGACCAAAGTCAAAAGAGAAGATTTAGTAAGTGATAGAAAATGGCAGGTATTGTCTCAAATTTATCTCATAAATTAAGATCATCCTTTTCTGACATGGACAAGCTCTAGTCAGACCAAGTAAAGATTCTTGAGTAGCCCAAACACATTTGGCTTAGTCGAGATAACTTTTAATGATTGTTGAAGGAGAACATTCGGCTCAATCGTGTGCTAGCATGATTTTCTTGAACCTAATTGAATCTTGTTCAAATCAATTAAACTGGGTTCGTCCAATTGATGATATCCAGATCTAAATCCTTATTTGTGTGATCTAGTTAGGTTCAATTTCGTATGCTAATGGGATATGTCATGATCTCTATCATCGGCATCATCGAAATACCTTCTAATGGATTAGAACTTTTCTAATTCAGACAACTAGTATGATCGATCATTCAGATCATTCTAATTACTCCCAAAATCCACCAGTGACACCTAGCAGCATATGGTGGCAACCCATTAGAACTAAAAATGAATCTCTTGGTGCAGTTACCTATGTGATTAAGTTTTTCTATCTTGAGCCCCGATTGGATTAGGGTTAAGGTGATCTCATCAAATCCTAATTTCCATCATATGAATTAATCATTCGATTTAAGTCCGATGTGAAAATCCTAATAGAAACTCTTTCTATTATTTTACTCTACCATGGTCATGAGCTTATGGACTTGATTCTCATGATCATCATAAGGCTGCTCCTCGTCTACTGAGGTAGATAGATCTCCTATTGGTGCAATCCAATTTCTATAATGAACATGCTATAGCCAACATACACCTTAGGATTTCGAATGGCTAGGAGATCGAGTTTTGGTATAGTCAAACTATAACACCCTCAAGATGAACTACCAATGCACCTCAGATCAAAGAACTAGACACACCACTGCAGCTTTGAGCCAGTTATTGACGAGAAGGTAGACTTTCTCATGACTGCTCAAGGTGGTCACGCTCAGTACCCTCGTTCTCTAACGAGTACCTATACTCTCAGTTTGGTGTCTCTACACCATAGACTCAAGACTCATCTATCCTAAAGAAGCAATCGTACACCAACCTTTTGGATCAGTCACCATCCTCATGATGATCCTATGATCGAAAGCATTTTATGAGTCAATAATAAAAATTCATGTCTTAAATTTTCAACTCTGGAAAATATGAACTATCATTACTATTAACTCAAGTGATGTATCATAGACACTTTCAAATACACACTATGATAGAAAATAATCTATTTTATTTTTTATAGTTAAAATTATAATTTTATCCTTAGATGTGTATTATAAGTGCTAGCCAATTCTGGCTTCTAGCGCACACATATCTAACAAACTTCCACTTGACCTAAAGCCAATTGGCTACAAATCTAAGTCCCATCTTCTCAAGATGGGTATCGATCTTCTACTGGTCCAATGGCTTTATGAGTGGATTTGCTGCATTATCTATAGAGTTGACTCTCTTAACCTCGACATAATCTTTCTCGAGGTAATTGCGGATGAGGTGGTATCGCCGCTCGATGTGCTTGGATTTTTGGTGAGACCTCGACTCCTTAGCAAGGGCTATGGCACCATTATTGTCATAGTATACAGGAATGGCATCTGATGTCATCACTCCGATCTCTACGGCAAGTTTCTTATACCAAAATGCCTCCTTCGCAGCTTCTAACGTAGCGATGTTGCTTCCATGGTGGAATCTGCTATCACTATCTGCTTGAAACTCTTTCAACTGATAGCACCACCATTATACACAAATAGACTTCCAGATGTCAACTTTCGATCATCTATATCGGATATAAAATTCGAGTCTATATACCCCTAGACTTAGAGTTCTCCATTACCAAAAACTAACAATATATCCTTAGTTCTTCTCAAGTACTTAAGAATACATTTCATAGAAGTCCAGTGTTCTTCATCTGGATTCGATTGATATCTGCTTGTGACACTCACAGCATGGGCTATATCAGGTCATATACATAACATGGCATACATGAGGCTCCCTATTGCTAAAGCATAAGGGATCTTGCTCATGCGTTCAATCTCCTCTGATGTGTTGGGACACATTTTCTTGGAGAGATGAATGCCATGTCTGAAGGAAACCAATCACCTCTTGGAGTTTTCCATGCTAAACCTCTTTAGCACTTTCTCAATGTACATCTTTTGTTAAAGACCTAGCATCCTATTCGGTCTATCTCTATTGACCTTAATTTTTAGAATGAAGGATGCTTCTCCTAGGTCTTTCATGAAGAATTCTTTGGACAACCATATTTTAACTGTGGTCAACATAGGAATATCATTCCCAATAAGGAGGATATCATCCACGTATAGTACGAGGAAGATAATAGCGCTCCCACTAATCTTTTTGAAAACACATGGTTCCTCCTCATTTTTGATGAAATCAAATAATTTGATCACATCATTAAATCGAGTATTCTAGCTCTGAGATGCTTGCTTAAGTCCATATATGGATCTTTGCAGCTTGCATACTTTGTGATCGGCATCACTGGATGTGAAACTTAGTGGCTGTTCCATATAGATATCTTCCTCAAGATATCTATTTAAGAATGCCATTTTCACGTCCATTTATCATATTTTATAATCGAAATAAGTTGCAATAGCAAGCAATGTGCGGATGGATTTTAGCATAGCTACTGACGAAAAGGTATCCTGATAGTCAATGCCTTCGCACTAACTATAACCTTTTGTCACTAATCTAGCTTTGAATATCTCTACATTCTCATCTATACCAATCTTTCTCTTGTAGATCTATTTACACCCAATAGGTACTATACCTTCTGGTGGATCTACCAAGGTCCAGACTTGGTTTGAGTGCATCGAGTCAATTTCTGACTTCATTGCCTCTAACCATTTCTCAGAATTGATATCTGATATCACCTCGTCATAGGTTTTGGGATCATCATCATGAACCCCATTACCTACGAGGAACATTTTCTCTACTTCCTCTGAGATAGTACCTAAGTACCTCTCAGGGAGACGAAAAATCATTTTTGATCTATGAGGTGGAGGAGGTAGTGATTGTATTGGTTCAACCTGATTTGGTTCCACGGGGTCCTTAGCTCGTTGCTCTTGTGATACTTTCTCCTTAAATTTGATCTGCTTTTCAATGCCGCTATCTTGAATAAACTATTTTTCAAGAAAGATGGCATGTCGACTCACAATCACATTATGATCTTCTGGAATGTAGAAATAATATCCTAATGAATCTTTAGAATATCCAATAAATCAAGCTCTAAAG
Source organism: Cocos nucifera (assembly GCA_006176705.1). Lineage (NCBI taxonomy): Eukaryota > Viridiplantae > Streptophyta > Magnoliopsida > Arecales > Arecaceae > Cocos > Cocos nucifera. Next base: position 232,479 of record QRFJ01000672.1, on the reverse strand, counting down.
GATCTAAAGTCTAACCTGTCTGCTTGTTGTCTTTTGATATGAGCCGGACAATCCCAAATTTTGAGATGACTTAGACTTGGTTTCCTACCATGTCATATCTCATACGGGATGGTAGGAACAGTTTTAGAGAAAAACTTATTCAGTAAAAATATTGTAGTTAACAGACTATGTCCCCAAAGAAAATCAGGAAGATCTATGAAGCTCATCATGGATCGGACCATATCTTATAGGGTTTGGTTCCTCTATTCTGAAATCCTATTGAGTTGAGATGTTTCAGGTGGAATCCATTGAGAGACTATGTCATTTTACTTGAGATAATCTAAAAATTTTCAACTAAGGTGTTCACCTCCTCGATCTAATCGAAGAACCTTAATGGGTTTTCAAGTTTGCTTTTCTACTTCATGTCTGAATTTCTTAAACTTTTCAAAAGCTTCAAACTTGTGTCTCATAAGATACACGTACCCATACTGAGATAAATCATCGATAAAGGTTTTGAAGTAGATAAAGTTGCCTCTAACCAGCACATCAAATGAGCTGCACATATCTATATGTACTAGCCCAGGTAGATTCGTGGCCCTTTCCCCATGTCTCACAAAAAGGAGCTTAATCATTTTGCCATGCAAACATAATTCAAAAAATGGATATGACTCGAAAGTCAACGAACCCAATAGCCCAATTTTTTTTAATTTATTAACCCTATCTTCTGCTATATGACCTAACCTCAGGTGCCATAGATACCTATCATTCAGACTATCCCTAAGTCATTTTACAGCATTCATATTTTGCTCAATATTAAAAATAGATACATCAATATGTAACTGATAGAGATCGTTAATGAGAAAATCACTTGTAATTTTATTTCTTTCATAAAGAATATTACAATGGCCCTTAAGAAAACTAATTACATAGCCTTCTCATGCTAAACATGAAATAGAAATCAAATTCTTACTTACAACAGACACATAATAACAATCCCTAAGTACTAAATCTAAGCCAAATGGTAGTCGAAGAGAGTAGGTTTCCACGGCCATAGTAGCAACTCTTGCTCCATTTTTGATGCATAGGATCATCTCACCATCTCTCAGCCTCCTGCTATCCTCAAGACCCTGCATAGAAGTGCACAAATGAGTACTAGAACCAGAGTTAAGCACCCAACTAGATACAAAAAAAATTATGAGGTTAGATTCAATAACGAGCATATCTCCAGAAGGACCTGTCTCCTTCTTATTCTTCAGGATGGGTAGGTATATAGGATAGTTTTGCTTTTAGTGGCCGTCAGTATTATAATGGAAATGCTATTCCTTGTCAGTGGCCTTCTTCTTCAACTCTATCATTTTTTCTTTTTACCTTCGACCTTCTGCCTTTTCACTGACTTCTTCTTCTTTCCAAAAGACTTTTCCTTGAAAGAAGTCTATTTCATAGCAAGTACTAAGCCTTTAGAATCTTTTATAGAAAGCTCAGTGGTAACCAGTATGTTCATAAGTTCGGTCAGAGTACTCTGAAGTTTATGCATATGATAGTTCATGATGAACTATCCATACGCATCAGTCAAGGATTGCAGAATTATGTCATTCTATAGATCCTGATCTAATTTCACTCTGAGCTTCTCAAGCTCTTCCAAGTTCTTGATCATCATCAGACAATGATTTTGGACTGACTGTCCATTACGAATTTTAGTCTTAAACAGTCATTTAGTGATCTGATATTTGGCTGCGTAACTCTGTTCACCAAATAACTCTTGTAGGTGACCCAACATTTGGTGGACAGTCTTGATATCTTCATATTGGTGCTGAAGCTCATCAAACATCAATCCCAACATATAGTATCTGACCTTGTTATCTTCATCCATCCATTTGTCAAGAGATGCTCTCTGTTCAGCGAACGGATGGACTGGTAAGGTGGGGGCATCCTAGTCCAATACATGAGTTAACTTCTCGAAACTCAAAATAATTTTGATGTTTCGGACCCAATCCTTATAATTAGGTTCGGTCAGTCTATTGGTGTTCAGGATATGGGATAGTGGATCGGATGTAGATATTTTTCTTTTCCTATAGAGAGTTAAAGTTTCTAGTTAGATTTTGTAATTAAGACTTGAATAATTTATTTAGAAGTTTGATTTTTAAATAAATTAGCTTCCACTATTTTCTTGGATCCCTACACTCCCTCTATAAAAATGAAAAAATCTCCATGATTAATGATTTCTAGTGGGTGGTGCAGTCCAACCAACTGACTCATCACCTCACCAAATAGTTATTGGTGATGAGTTAGCCAATGAGTGAGCAACTCTTGTCCAATGATTCGCTAATCATGGTGCACCCAAACTTGATCTCTAATTCATGAATCTTACCATACCCAAAATATTGATCCACTCCTTAGTTAAGTCAGATCCACCATTTAAACAGATTGGATTCCTAATTCAATCTCTCACCATATCCAAAATATTGAGTCCAATCCATCCTTCAGCCCATAGCATCCAATGCCTAATAGACATGGTTGCATCTTCCCAGTGCAACTGAACCACTATGACCAGTCGAGAATAATTAATCTCGAAAAGAGTCCACACATCTACAATGGTGGAAGACCTTAGACTTAATCTTTTCTTAGGATGATTTGATTTAGATCTCTTTAAACTTGACTTAACATAGCCATAACCATTATGACTAATCTAGTGGCATGGGTTAGCTCAGATTTTTAGCCACCTCAAATCATGACTAAGCCAACAAATATGGCTAGGTAAGTAAGATCGATGAAAGGGATATGCCATTAACTCGATAAGAATGCATTCGATTCGAGTAGCTCCTAATTAAAAATTAGTCAGTCATATCTGCCAAACTTACCTTAGACACCAAATTGTTGAGCTAGAACCAATCAGATTAACCTACAATCCAGACTCTAACCACTAAGCCTAATTAGGTCTTAACTTGATTGATCACTCATGTGACTCAATCTTGATCCAGACTTAATCCTATTAGGCTGGTCAATTTAAGCACTCTTGATCTCATCTAACCGACCTTTGATTCGGTTTGATCAACCACTAGAGTTAATTGAGCTACCCAAGCCCGAACCCAATTTTATGAATATGTCTTAGATCTAAAAATTCTTAATTTTAGACCTAATATATTTTATAATCTTAATTCTTAATTAAGTATAGGATTCATAAACAAAATATGTAAATAAAATCCTAGGATTTCAGGATCTAGGGTTTTGCAGAAAATATTTTTTTTTGATTTTTGATTAAGAATGAATGCGCAACACCCCTACACATCATAAAAATACACCATCAAATGGAAGGAGAGGGTCTTTAAATCCTACTTCATTCTTATGATCGAACGGCCAAAGGGAACGTCTTAATCAAAAACATGATAAATCTACAAAATTGGTTAGATCTACATATATATCACATATATAAAATTGATCTAACTTAAAAATATGTTTTGCATACATCTCATGTATCATATAATGCATGTTTTCAGATCTAAATTATCTCATAAATATCTAAAAAGTAAAATTTAAATTTGATCATATCAAATTAAATTTATTCAAGACAACTTTGTAGAACTATTTTACAACTAATCTAAACATGCATCAACCATATCTCATATGAATAAAATTAAATAAATTTATTTTTTATTTTTCAAATCTAATTATAATATTTATAATATCAAAAAATAATAAATAAATAGATCTAAAATTATAATTAATCAAAATAAAATTATGATCATGCTAGACTACACATAGAATAATTCTATTCCTAGTCTAGTCATGCATCTCTTACATTTTAGATCTAGATTATTTAATTTTTTTAATTTCTAATTTTAGATCTAATCACATCTAATGAGACATCTAAAATCAACTAATTATTAGATCAAAATTATATTAAAATTAGATCTAAAGAATTATGGAACCTGGCTCTGATACCAGTTGAAGGGAAAATCCTATTTTTCGGATTAGGTTCATTCAGATCTTGATTTGATCAAGAGAGATATTTCAAAAATTTTTCTCTTAGATCTAAATCAGATCTAAGATTATTTAGATCTAATTTTATCAATTTAATAAAATAAAAATAAATTAAATTAAATTAAATCTAATTTAATTATATCTTGTAATGGGTAATCCTATTACCCTATGATGATCCTAATGTTTGCTTGAGGTTCTGGATGTAGCCATGTAAGCGCCTGGCTTCTACCGGTATCCACTTGGACAGGATCTGGAGATCATCTCCTTCTCAATCTATGCTCCAAAAATTAGATCTAGATCTGATCTTGAAGGTCTTCAAAACATCTTTTGAAGATTAATTGTTGTCTCTTGCAGCAGTGTTGCCTTCTTTCTTTTCTGTCACCTTTCTCTTGCTCGGATTGCACCAAACTGGAGCCTAAAATCTCTTGGGTGTGGAAAGGAGAGAGAGAAGTAGAGGGTGGCATGGAGAAGGAGGGAGAGGGGCTATGTGACATGGGCAAAGGGCCAAAAATCTAAATCCTAGGCGTAGATAGGGTTTATATAGATCTTGCTGCGCCATGCAGTGCCACATCATCCCGACCAATCTTGATTCTTTGTGCAATCATATCTAAATCTGATTGGTGGAATGACATCATCTGATCTAATTAGATTACAGTCTCTCACAAACCTCCTTAGGTGGCACCAGGACTAGTCAAAGAAGAGTCTTTGGCACCACCTAAGTAGAGAGCATGAAGCAACCTAGAGTCCCATCTGTATGGGACTCTAGGCATCATCCTCTTTGCACACATGCCTCCCTAGGCATGTTCCCCCTTCCTTTCTTCTTTCTAGCATGGGGACAAAGCTCCATATTCACTCCTATGGATGCATGACACATGGGTAGATGTCTAAGTGTCAAAGGTCAACGTTTGACCAAAGTCAAAAGACAAGATTTAGTAGGTGACGAAAAATGGCAGGTATTGTCTCAAATTTATCTCATAAATTAAGATAATCTTTTTTTAACCTGGACAAGCTCCAGTCAGACCAAGTAAAGATTTTTGAGTGAGCCCAAATACATTTGGCTCAGTCGAGATAACTTTTAATGATTGTTGAAGGAGAACACTAGGCTCAATCGTATGCTAGCACGATTTTCTTGAACCTAATTGAATCTTATTCAAATCAATTAAACTGGATTAGTCCAATTGATGATATTCAGATCCAAACTCTTATTTGTGTGACCTAGTTAGATTCAGTTCTATATGATAATGGGATATGTCATGATCTCTATCATTGACATCACCGAAATACCTTTCGATGGATTAGAACTTTTTTGATTCAAACAACTAGTATGATCGATCATCTAGATCATTCTAATTGCTCTCAAAGTCCACCAGTGATACCTAGTAGCATATGGTGGTAACCCATCAGAACTAAAAATAAATCTCTTGATGCAGTTACCTATGTGATTAAGTTCCTCTATCTTGAGCCCCGATCGAATTAGGATTAAGGTGATCTCGTCAAACCCTAATTTTCATCATATGAATTAATCATTCGATTCAAGTCCGATGTGAAAATTTTAATAAAAATTCTTTTTATTATTTCACTCTACCATGGTTATGGACTTATGGACTTGATTCTCATGATCATCATAGGACTGCTCCTCATCTACCGAGGTAGATAGATCTCCTATTGGTGCAATCCAATTCCTACAATGAACATGCTATAGCCAACATACACCTCAGAATTCCGAATGACTAGAAGATCGAGTTATGATGTAGTCAAACTATAACACCCTCAAGATGAACTACCAATGCACCTCAGGTCAAAGAACCAGACACATCATTGCAGCATCGAGCCAGTCGTTGATGAGAAGGTAGACTTTCTCATGATTGCTCGACGTGGTCACACTCAGTGCCCTCGTTCTCTAGTTAGTATCTATACTCTCACACTGGTGTCTCTACATCGTAGACTCAAGACTCATCTATCCTAAAGAAGCGATCGTACATCAATCTTTTGGATCAATCATCATCCTCATGATGATTTTACGGTCGAGAGCATTTTATGAGTCAATAATGAAAATTCATGTCTTAAATTTTCAACTCTTAAAAATATGAACTATCATTACCATTAACTCAGGGGATGTATCAAAGACATATTCAAATACACACTATGATAGAAAATAATCCATTTTATTATTTATAGTCAAAATTCTAATTTTGTCCTCAGATGTGTATTACAAGTATTAGCCAATTCTGGCTTCTAGGGCACATATATCTAACAGTTTCTAACGTGACTGTAGGGGCACATTAGGACCATTGACAGAGCCTCTTCCCTCATCTCATCTTAGATTAATGAGGCCTTCAACTTTGCTCATGTTAGGATGAGGTTCTCCTCCTATTTCTAACATGACTATAGGGGCACATTAGGGCCATTGATAGGACCTCTTTCCTCATCTCGTCTTAGATTAACCAGGCTTTTGGCTTTGCTCACATTAGAACGAGGTTCTCCTCCTATTCCTAGCATGGCTGTTTTTGTTGTGCAGCTATGTTTGGAAAGTTGTTTCTCGTCATTACAAATTTATAATAGGGATTGGGGTGTTAAAGTAGAGGGATCTTATTGCAACCAAATCATTGGTAATACATCCATAGATTTTTTGAGTTCCACGGTCAGGGTAGATTGGCTCCTCCAAGCTTCTTTAGATAATATGTCCTGGGTCGGATGACTTTCTTGACTTCATAGGGTCCTTCCCAATTTGGGGCGAGCTTTTCTTAGTTCTAGAGTTGAGAAATAGCTGCTCATCAAAGCACCAAGTCTCCCACTCTGAATACTTTGTCCTTGATTCTGAAGTTATAGTGTCAGCCCACCATTTGTCTTTAAGCAACCATCCAAACATGAGCTTCTTCTCATTTTTCCTCTAGCAGGTCGAGGTTAGCTCTGAAGTCCTGTAAATTGCATCGCTCATTAAAGGCAACGACCCATGCCGATGGGAGCTTAAGCTCGATCAGGATGACCACCTCCATTTCAAAGGCCAAGGCAAATGGTGTTTCTCTAGTTGACAGTCTTTGGATAGTTCGGTACGCCCAGAGTATATGGTAGAATTCGTCCATCCAAGTCCCCCTACTTTTTCAAGCCTTGTCTTGATACCCTGCAATAGGATCCTATTGGTCACCTCTGCTTCACCATTTGCTTGTGAATGGGCCACTGATGTGAAGTTATGGAAGATGTTCAAGTCTTCATAGAACTCTGCAAACTTTGCCCCAGTGAACTACCACCTATTATCTATTATAAGCGCCAAAGGTAGACCAAATCTACAAATAATTGACTTCCAGATGAAGTCCTACAATTTGGCTTTAGTGATTTTTGCTAGGAGTTCGGCCTTGACCCATTTAGTGAAGTAGTCGATCACAACTAAGAGGAACATTCATTATCCGGATGCCATCGAAAAGGGTCTGAGTATATCCATCTCCCATTATGCAAATAGCCAAGGTGTGCTTAGTGGGGTAAGCTCGGAGGCCGACTGCCTTTGTATACTCGCATTCCTTTGGTAGTGATCGCATCTTTTAACATACTCAACACAATCATGATGCATAGTTGGCCAATAATATCCTTGTCGAAGTAGCTTGTGAGATAGGGATCTGGCACCTAGATGGCTCCCATAGATTCCTTCATGTACTTTCCATAGTGCAAAGTCGGCTTCAGAAGATCGAAGATATTTCAAAAGTGGTAAGGAGTATGATCTCTTGTACAGCTTACCTTCATACAGAATATATCAGGAAGCCTGATTTCTTAGCTTTTGAGCTTCCTTTGGATCATAGGAGAGTGTCCCATCTTCGAGATAAGCGATCAATGGATCGATCCAGTAGGGCTCACGGTCGATCTGCATTGTAGACTATGGTTCCTCTGTACTCGAGCATTTCAACACTTCAAAGTATACCTCTTTGGAAAGTTCGTTGGGGGTGAGTGTGGCTAGCTTGGATAGGAGGTCGGCCCTGGCATTCTCTGCCCTTAGAATCTATCGGATGCCAAAGCCATTGAAGGCTGGGATCAGGCTCTTCACTTTTTCAAGATACTTCATCATATTTTCCTCCTGAGTTTCGTTGTTGCCACCGACTTGTTCCACCACTAGCTGTAAATCGCAATAAACTTGAAGCCGATCGACTTCTAATTCCTTGGCAATCTTGAGCCCTACTATTAGAGCTTTATATTCTGCCCCATTGTTTATTATAGAAAACTTGAAGTGCAGTGCATATTCGATAACGACCCTCTCGGGGTTGACCAGGATCAGCCTAGTACCTACGCTTGAGGCATTGGAGGAGCCATTCACATACAGGGCCCAAAGTCCTTCAGAAAGATCTCCTCTCTCTTTGGTGGAGCTCAGCTGCAACTATGGAATGCTGGCATCATTTCGTTCTGGCTTGGCATCATCTGAGATCGTACACTCTACTATAAAGTCGGCCAATATCTAGGCTTTGATTGATGGCCTTGGCTAATAGTTTATGTTGAATTTCGTCAATTCAATAGCACACTTCATAATTCTTTCAGAAATATCTGTTCGATGAAGAACTGCTTTGATGGGCTGATCGATGAGGAGCATTATTGTGTGCCCCTAAAAATAGGGCCGAAGTCTTCTGACTACAATCAGAAGAGCGTAAGTTAATTTTTCTAATTTAGTATACCTGATCTCCACATCTCTTAAGACACGGCTCATGTAGTAGATCGACCATTGCACTTTTAACTCTTCCTTGACCAGGACCATTACTAGGGCTGCAGGAGAGACCGTCGGGTATAGGAATAATTCTTCTCCTAGCTCAGGCTTTGCTAATAGTGGGGGTGAACCAGGGTAGTTCTTGAGTTCTTCAAATACCTATTGGCACTCTACCATCAAGCAGAAGTTCTTTAGTTATTTGAGGACCTAGAGGAAGGGCATACACCGCTCGACTGACTTTGAGACAAAGCGGTTTAAGGATGCCATCTTTTCGATCTGGCGTTGGATTTCTTTTATCAATTTTGGGGCGGTCATCTTCTAGATGGCCTGGATCTTCTCTGAATTAGCTTCGATCCCCTACCTTGAGACTGTGAACCCCAAGAATTTTTCTTAGGTCACTCCAAAAGTGCATTTAGTCGAGTTCAGCTTCATCTTGTATCTTCAAAGGGCATTGAAGGTTTCTTCAAGGTCGGCAACATGATTGGATGAGATCCAGCTCTTGACAAGCATATCATCCATGTAGACTTTTATGTTGCGGTAGATCTGCTCCTTGAAGATCTTATTGATTAGGCATTGATAGGTTGTACATGCATTTTTAAGCCCAAAGGACATGATCCTATAACAATAAAGACCATAGTCAATAATAAAAGTAGTTTTCTCCTCATCCTCTGATGCCATCCAGATTTGGTTGTAGTCGAAGAAGGCATCCATGAAGGTGAGGAGCTCATGGCCCAAGGTTACGTCTAGCAACTGATCAATTCTGGATAGAGGGTAGCTGTCCTTTGGGCAGGCCTTATTCAGCTTCTTGAAGTTGATACACATTCTCCACTTACCATTGGCCTTCCTAACTAGGACCACATTAGAGATCCAACTAGGGTAGTGGACTTCTCAGATGAACCCAGCTTTGAGAAGCTTATCCACTTTCTCTACTATTGCCTTCTGCCTTTCTAGTGTATGACCCCAAATTTTCTCTTTCATGGGCCTGTACTTAGGATCGATAGCCAATCGATATTCCATGACTTCGACATCAATTTCTAGCATGTCTGCTGGGACCCAGGCAATGACTTCAGCATTCTTTCGCAAGAAGGCAATGAGCTGTTCTTAGACTTCATCTTTTAAGTTGGAGCTGATCTACACCGCATGCTCCGTACTTCTATCATTTAGAGGGATAGTTACAAGATCTTCCATGGGCTTGTCCCACTCCTTAGTAAGATCATCATGGACATTCAGCCCATCAACCGAGCAAGGGTTGGATTGGCTTCCTTTTTATAAGGTGATAGAGTAGCAGTGCCTGGCCAAAGTTTGATCTCCCCTGATCTTCCCTATTTCGTTGTTTCTTGGAAACTTTATTTTTAAGTAGTAGGTCGATACCATGGCCCAAAGTGTGTTCAGACCAGGTTGGCCAAGAATGGCATTGTAGGCAGATGGGACCTTTACTACCAAAAAGTCGACCTATGCCCTAGCCTATTTCGAGTATTGCCCTATAGCCATAGATAGCGTTATTACTTCTTCAACTGGCATAGCATTGCCAGTGAAGCCCACCAGTGGAGAGTTCATAGATCCCAGATGGTTATTAGGTATAGATATTTTAAAGAAAGCATCGTAAAATAAAACATCGATGGAGCTTTCATTATCTACCAAAATACGGCGTACATCATAGTCAGCAATGTTTAAAGAGATTACAATCGCATCGTTATACGAAAACTGGATCCCTTGGCGATCCTCGTTGGTGAAAGTGATGGGCTCCTCAGTCCTCTACATTTTTGTGGGCTCCATCGGTATGCTAGCCTCCCCTTGCTGAAGTCCTCCAAAGATGGTGTTGAGGATGCTAAGTGGGGGTCAATTTCTTTGTTGCTCCTCCCTCTTGGCAGTTTTAGGAGTGGGGGGTCCGTCGGTCGATCCTCCCATTCCTCAGACCGACATCATAGGAATCAATCGAGCCTACCCCACCTGACGAGCTCCTCAATCTCGTCTTGAAGCTGAATGCATTCTTCAGTATCATGTTCGTGGTCACGATGATAGAGGCAAAATTTGTTGGGATTGCACTTGTCGAGATGAGTGCACATCCTTTCTAGCCTCAGCAGCTACTTCCTGATTTCTATCAACACCTGGGTTTTTAGAGCATTGAGGGGAGCATAATTATGGAACCTTCTGAGGGGGGAGCCCCGCTGTGCCCTTCTATTAGGGCATCTGTCTCCAAGCCCGAAAAGGAGTTCGAACTCGCTTGCACTCAGAGGAAGCTTTGGAGCATGGCTGAGCTTCGCTCGACTTTTGTTCAGCTGCAAGCATACTTGATTCGCTCGCTTGCCTCTCTCTGATGGCTTCACTATCCTTAGCCTTAAAGGCCTTTTCTACTTGGGCATAACCTTCAGCCCGAGCCAGCATATCAGCAAAATCCCTGGATACTTCTTCTCTAGAGAGAATAATAGATCATTCTTCTGAAGGCCATTCTTTAGTATGGCCATAGCGATAGACTGGTCAAAATTATGGACCTCTAAAGCAGCAGCATTGAACTGAATGACATAAGCCTAAATGGACTCTCCTTCCTTCTGCTTGATGTTAATGAGGGAGTTTGAACCTCGATGGGGTCGTCAGCTGCTGACAAAATGAGCCATGAATTGATGGCTCATTTGATCGAACAAGAAGATCATACCCAACTTCAATGTTGAGTACTAGTTTCTCGCTACTCCCTTCGAAGTAGAAGAAAAAGCTCGATAAAGAATGGCATCTGGAGCATCGTGTAGCAGCATCATAGTCTGAAAGGCCTCTAGGTAGTCAATCGGATTAGTGTTCCCATCGTAGCTCTCAAATTGGGAGAGCTTGAAGTTTGGCAGGATCAGTTCCTACATAATTTTTTAGGAGAAAGGAGGGTCAGTGCAGATATCGATGCCATCAGAGGAGGGAGCATGGTAGAGTTTTTTGATCTACCAGTTCATTTTCTATAGTTTTTGATTTAGAAGATCCTCATGATTGTGGATCTCCAAAGTCTTCTGGTTGAATGGGGGTCGAGTTCCTTGGGGGGTTTAGTCATGATCAGAGCAAGGGCTCTCCATCCTCTACTTTCCCTTTTTGAAGGTCATCAGCCAACTTGCCCAAGTCGGTCATCCCCAGACTGGGTCCTGAGGTTTCGAAGAAGCCTACTCTGGCTGAACTAGTGTCGGAGGCTGCTGCTGCTGCATGGCCTGTATTATTTAAGTGAGGTCATGAACCTACTAGACCAGCAGGTTGAACTACTTTACGTCCACCATTGCAGCTGATGGACCTTGAGATGTAGGAGATAAAATAGGGGTAGGTAGATCTGGATGAAATCTAGCCACGAAGGTAATTGACCATCGGGTTGAAACCTTCCTGGGAGGCATCTTTGCTGGGAAGAAAACTCTGAATCGAAAGAAGAAGAATCTCTGCTGGGCACCCCTTTAAGAATAAGAAAACCTTAAGAATGAGAGGAGGATCCTTCCTCTAGCGTCAATCCTATTGGTGCAAAATCTAGTTGTTGCCAGAATCAAGGCTAGAGTCGAAGAAGATGAGGTCGCCATCGGTGACCTACAAAACAAGTCTCATCCAGAGTCGAGGGTGGTGGCTCTAATAAAATCCTCCGACGATCAAGTCAGCTCTTTCAGCCAATAGAAATGGAGTGCTCAAAGAGATTTTAGCAGAGTTTTTAGAAAAAAATCAAGAGCTTGGAGAAGAAGGCATATCTGAAGGATCTCTTATATCGACGGAGCTCATAATAAATTGATAATGATAGTCATAACCACCTGAAAGTGGGCCATTCAGAGCCACGTGGGGTTTGTTATGCATGGTCATATTTGTTATCATAATGTGCTAGTCCGTCAGAGTCTGACAACTCAAGTTCGGATAGGATCACTATAGGTAATAAAGAATTCTTAGCAAACACCGTTCTAGAGAAGTTCGGAGGTTCTTATGATCAGCCACGCTTGGGCTATCATTTGTCATATCATGAGTCGCTGCTAAGGCCCTTTTAGGCAACTGGTAAGAGAAGTCCAAGATAAGCTCGATAGGTAGAAAAGCTTGGGAAGAGTTCAACTAGTGGTGAAGCCTGTCTGGAGTTTAACCGTCGAAGGAGTCCAGCTGAAGGAGAAGTTCGGCAAGAGTCCGACTGCTGAAGGAGTCCGACTAAAGGAGAAGTCTGGTAGGAGTCCAATTGCTGAAGGAGAAGTCCGACAGGAGTTCAATCGCTGAAGGAGTCTAGTTGAAGGAGAAGTCCTATAGGAGTTCGACTGCTGAAGAAGTCCGGATGAAGAAGAAGTCGGACAGAAGTTTGACTATTGAAGGAGTCCAACTGAAGGAGAAGTCCAGCAAGAGTCCAACTATTGAAGGAGTTTAGGAGGTCTTATGGATTCAATGGAAGCCTGTCCTTGGCCGCTGATATCGGATGGGCCAATTCAAAGGTCAAACATTTCGGCCAAACTTCGAAAGGAGCGGGTTTATCCCCAACACTTATCTTACATGCATATTGATTATGAATCAAACATGCAACTTGGTTAGTAGAACCATGTTATAAAAATATTTTACAAACATGAAAATTATTTTTGAAAAGCCAAACCCTAATCCTCAGTCCAAAACTTAATTAAAAATTAAGAAGTTGTTTAATTTGGATTTAGGATTGTGAATTGAAGATCCTAAGACAAATCATAACACATTGGGTAAAATGGGTTAGTGGGGACTAGGTCCATTAATTAGGTTAGACCTAGGGTTAGATTAAAGAATGAATTTAATTAGAGAATTGATTAAATCTAATCAATTGTTATCTTAAATTAGGTTAAGAATTCTCTAAATCAATTTCAATAGTTGTAGTTGGTCAAATTCATATCTTTAACGAGATCTGAGATCCAAGATGGACTTGATTCTTGGCTACACGGTCTAGCATGAACTATTAGGTTGATCTAATCAAGATGAATTAAATCAGTTGATGTCTATGGTAAACTAGATCGGTGGTCTTTAATTGGCAGCCCACTTACCTGATCATTTCTGATGGTATTTAAGGCAAGCTTTGGCAGACCCTCTCACTGATCGAACTTACCTAGCCTCTTGGTGAAATTATGTTTTGATTGGATCACTTAACTATTCGAGCTAACCCACGTCAGGTAAGTAAATCAGTGTGACTGATTTAGGTTCTCCTAGACTAGCCTATTAATGGTTTCTCTTAAGTTGACTTGGTGAAGCTAGTGGGAGGATCATAACAAGCTGATTCATCTGACCTTCCCTCTTCTTTAAAATTAAATCCTTTAAAATTATTAGATCCCTAAAATGAAATAATTATTATGATAACTAAATCATAGTCTTTTATTAAGAGGGTGATAATAGGTCCATTAGTTGGATAATCATTGGAGGCCCAAAGGTCTGGTGCTTATCGATTAATGAAATTACCATTCATTATATAATTTCTTGGCTACATCTTTTTAAATGATGGTTAGGTTAGCCAACCAAAGTTAGGCCTAATCAATCATTTGTTTGATGGACCAAGTATGGTCATGTTAATGGTTGGACCTAACCAGACCTTTTTAGTGGAGGCCAAAGCCTATTGATCAGGGACTGGGGTAAAAATTTAATTACTAGAAATTATTTGAAGAAATAATTAGTTATGAACCTACCTATAGATGTACATGAGTTGAACAACCAAAGTTGGGCTCGTGTGTAGTCTATGTAGATTCTAGTATCCGCTAAGAAATTAGGATAATTCCTCGAAATGGAGGTAGAGGCTATCAATTTGAATAAAATAGTGGGAGAACTTTTTGATTAAAATCTAAATCTTTGGGTTTAATAAATCAATTACTAATAAGGTTATAATTTTTTTTTATGCAGATATGGTCACTTTCCTATCACTTAGATCATTGTTAGATAATGATAAGTTGGTGGGATCCAACTTTGATAGCTGGTACTGAAAGATGAAGATAGTTCTGGAGCATGAACGGATCCTATATGTGTTGACGGATCCTACATCTGAGGAGCCAACTGCCAATGCATGTGGAATAGTCAGAGATACTTCCCAAAAGTGGCTTAGTGACTAAACCATGGTGCACTGCATTATGCTGGCTATTATGAGCGATGAGTTTAGTCGCAGATTTGAGATGGCTCAGCCAAAAGATATACTTTCGATGTTGGAGGATTTTTTTGGCATACCCAATGATGTTGGAAGGCATAAGACTAGTTGTGCCATCTTAAATGCCAGGATGCGGGATGGAGTCTTTATCACTGATCATGTACTGTATATTATCGAGCTGATAGAGCGATTGAGCAAGCTTGGCTTTCTTACATAAATAGCTTGGGAAAGATGCAATACTAAACTCATTGCCCAAGTTCTATCTCCTATTCCTCACTCATTTCAGAATGACAAAGCCCAAAGTAGACTACCACGGGTAATTGGGGTTGCTTCAAAACTTTGAGAAAGATCGCTAACTCCATCAGAAATTAGTGAACTTAGTGTTAGATATGTGTGTCCTAGAAGCCAGATTGGCTGATACTTGTAATACACTTCTAAGGACAAAATTATAATTTTGACTATAAATAATAAAATGGATTATTTTCTATCATAGTGTATATTTGAAAGTGTCTGTGATACATTCCTTAAGTTAATGGTAAAGATAGTTCATATTTTTAAGAGTTGAAAATTTAAGACATAAATTTTCATTATTAACTCATAAAATGCTTTCGACCATAGGATCATCATGAGGATGGTGATTGTTATGGAAGGTTGGTGTATGATCACTTTTTTAGGAAAGATGAGTCTTGAGTCTATGGTCTAGAGACACCGGAGCGAGAGTACATGTACTCGTTAGAGAACGAGGACACTGAGCGTGACCACCTCGAGCAGTCATAAGAAAGTCTACCTTCTCGTCGATGACTGGCTCAAAACTACAGTGGTGTATCTGGTTCTTTGACCTGAGGTGCATCAACATTTCACCTTGAAGGTGTTATAGTTTGACTATATCATAACTCGATCTCCTAGCCATTCGAAACCTTGAGGTGTATATTGGCTATAGCATGTTCATTGTAGGAATTGGATGGCACAATAGGGGATCTATCTACCTTGGTAGATGAGGAGCAGCCTTATGATGATCATGAGAATCAAGTCCATAAACCCATGGCCATGGTAGAGTGAAATAATAGAAAGAGTTTCTATTAGGATTTTCACATTGGATTTGAATCGAATGATTAATTTATATGATGAATATTAGGGTTTGACGAGATCACCTTAACCCTAATCCGATCGGGGCTCAAGATAGAGGAACCTAATCACACAGATAACTAACCGAGAGGATCGCTTTCAATTCTGATGGGTTGCCACCATATGCTGCTAGGTATCACTGATGGATTTTGGGAGCAATTAGAATGGTTTGGATGATCGATCATACTAGTTGTCTGAATCAGAAAAGTTTTGATCCATCGGAAGGTATTTTGATGATATCAATGATAGAGATCGTGACAAATCCCATTACCATATGGAACTGAACCTAACTAGATCACACAAATAAGGGATTAGATCTAGATGTCATCAATTGGACTAACCCAGTTCAATTGATTTGAATAAGATTCAATTAGTTTCAAGAAAATTGTGCTAGCACACGATTGAGCCTAATGTTCTCCTTTAATAATCATTATGGCTTGTGTCGACTGAGCCAAATATATTTGGACTCACTTAAGAATCTTTACTTGGTCTGACTGAAGCTTGTCTAGATTAGAAAAGGGTTGTCTTAATTTATAAGATAAATTTAAGAAAACACCTATCATTTTTGATCACTTACTAATTCCTATTTTTGGACATTGGTCAAATGTTGACCCTGGACACTTGGATATCTGCCCATATGTTATGCACCTATAGGAGAGTACCTGAGGCCTTGTCCCCCTACTAAAATGCAGATAGAAAGAGGGCGCATGCCAAGGGAGGCATGAGCCCCATGAGGATAAAGGAGGAGTCCCATACAGATGGGACTCCAGGATTGCTTCAGGAGATTAAACTCTATGGCGCCAAAAACTCTTGTTTGACCCAGTCTTGGCGCCACCTTAGGAGAATTTTGAGGGTCTCTCATCTAATTGGATCAGATGATGTCATCCCACTAATCAGATTTAGATCTGATTGTACAAAGGGCGATGATTGGTCGGGGATGATGTGGCACTGCATAGCGTAGTAAGGTCTATTTAAACCCTATCTGTGCCTAGGTTTTTAATGCTTCTAACTTTAGCCCACACCATAAAGCCTCTCTCCCTCCTTCTCCATGCCACCCTCTGGTCCTCTCTCTCCTCTCCATGCCCAAGGGGTTTTGGGCATGAATAAGGTGCAATCCAAGCAAGTGAAAGACGCTAGGAAAGGAAGAAGGCAACACTGCTACAAGAGACAATGACTGTTCTTCAAAAGAAGTTTTGAAGAGCTTCAAGATCAGATCTAGATCTAATTTTTGAAGGATTGATTGAGAAGGAGAAGATCTCTAGATCCTACCTAAGTGGATATCGGTAGAGGTCAGGTGCTTGCATGGCTATATCCAGAACCTCAGGCAAACATCGAGATCATCATAAGATAATTGGATTATCCAAAATAAAGGTATAATTAAATTAGATTTAATTTTTATTTTTATTTTATTTTTATTATCAGATTAATAAGATCAAATCTAAGAAGTCTCACATCTAATTAGAATCTTAGAGGAAAAATTTTTGAAATATCCCTTTTGATCCAATCAAATCTGAATGAACCTGATCCAAAAAATAAGATTTTTTTCTTCAATTGGTATTAGAGCCAAGTTTCATAATTCATTAGATCTAATTTTAATTTATTTTTGATCTAATAATTAGATGATTTTAGATGTCACAATAGATATGATTAGATCTAAAATTAAATAATCTAGATCTAAGATGTATGAGATGCATGACTAGACTAGGAATAGAATTATTCTATGTGTAGTCTAGCATAATCATAATTTTAATTTAATTAATTATAATTTTTAAATTTATTTATTTACTATTTTTTGATATTATAAATATTATAATTAGATCTAAAAAATAGAAAATAAATTTATTTAATTTGTTCATATGAAATATGATAGATTCATGTTTAGATTAGTTGTAGAATAGTTTTACAAAATTATCTAGAATAAATTTTAATTTAATATGATCAAATTTAAATCTTATTTTTTAGATGTTTATGAGATAATTTAGATCTAAAAATATGTATGATATGATACATGCAATGTATGCAAAATATATTTTTAGTTAGATTAATTTTTATATATGTGATATATGATGTAGATCTAACTTGTTTTGTAGATTTATCATGTTTCTGATTAAGGCATGCCCCTTGATCATCCAATCATAAGAATGAAGTAGAATTTTAAGGCCCTCTCCTTTCATTCGATGGGGTGTTCTTATGGCATGTAGAGATGCTGTGCGTTCGTCCTTAATCAGAAATCAAGGACTTATTTTCTGCAAAATCCTAGATCTTGAAATCCTAGGATTTTATATACATATTTTATTTATGAACCTTAAACTTAATTAAGAATTAAGATTATGAAATATATTAGTTCTAAAATTAAGAATTTTAAGATCTAAGATATATTCATAAAATTAGATTCTAGCTTGTGTAGCTCCATTAGGTCTAGTGGTTGATCCAATCGAATCAAGAGTTGGTTAGGTCAGATCAAGAGTGCTTAAATTGATAGCCTAATAGGATTAAGTCTGGGTCAAGGTTGAGTCACATGAGTGATTAATTGAGTTAAAACCTAATTAGGCTCAATGGTTAGAGTTTGGATTGTAGGCTAATCCGATTGGTTTTGGCTTGACAATTTGGTGTTTAAGGTAAGTTTGGCAGATACGATTGACTAGTTTTTAATTGGAAGCTACTCGACTCGAATGTGTTCTTGTCGAGTTAATGGCATATCCATTCAACTAGTCTCACTTACCTGACCATATTTGTCGGCCCAGTCCTGATCTAAGGTGGCTAACAATCTGAGCTAACCCATTCCACTAGGTTAGTCATAATGGTTATGACTATGTCAAGTCAAGTTTAAAGAGACCTAAATCAAACGTTCCTAAGAAAAGATTAAGTGTAAGGTCTTCCACCATTATAGATGTGTGGGCCCTTTTCGAGGTTGATTGTTCTTGGCTGGTCATAGTGGTTTAGTTGCACCGAAAAGATGCAACCATGTCTATTATGTTAGATATATGTGTCCTAAAAGCTAGAATGGACTGACACTTGTTATACACTTCTAAGAGTAAAATTATAATTTTGACTATAAATAATAAAATAAATTATTTTTTATCACAATGTGTATTTAGTGTTTGTGATACATCCCTTGAGTTAATGGCAATGATAGTTCTTATTTTCAAGAGTTAAAAATTTAAGACATAAATTTTAATTATTAACTCATAAAATGCTTCTGACCGTAGGATCATAATGAGGATGGTGATTGATCCAAAAGGATGGTGTGCAATTGCTTCTTTATAGTAGATGAGTCTTGAGTTTATGGTGTAGAAACACTAGAGTGAGAGTACAAGTACTCATTAGAGAACAAGGATACTGAGCGTGACCACCTCGAGCAGTCATTAGGAAGTCTACCTTCTCATCGATGACTGGCTCGAAGCTGCAGTTGTGTGTCTGGTTCTTTGACCTGAGGTGCATCGGCGGTTCACCTTGAGGGTGTTATAGTTTGACTACACCATAACTCGATCTTCTAGCCATTCAAAATCCTGAGGTGTATGTTGGCTATAGCATATTCATTATAAAAATTGGATTGTACCAATAAGGAATCTATCTACCTCAATAGATGAGGAGTAGCCCTATGATGATCATGAGAATCAAGTCCATAAGCCCATGGCCATGGCAAAGTGAAATAATAGAAAGAGTTTCTATTTGGACTTGAATCGAATGATTAATCATATGACTGATATTAGGGTTTGACGAGATTACCTTAACCCCAATCCAATCGGAGCTCAAGATAGAAGAACTTAATCACATAGGTAACTATACCGAGAGGTTCATTTTCAGTTCTGATGGATTGCCATCATATGCTGCTAGGTGTTACTGGTAGATTTTGAGAGCAATTAGAATGATTTAGATGATCAATCATACTAGTTGTCTGAATCAAAAAAGTTCTGATCCATCGAAAGGTGTTTTGATGATGTCGATGATAGAGATCGTGACATATCTCATTACCATACGAAACTGAACCTAACTGGATCACACAAATAAGGATTTCGATCTTGATATCATCAATTAGGCTAGCCCAATTCAATTGATTTGAATTAGATTCAATTAGGTTTAAGAAAATCGTGCTAGCACATGATTGAGCCTAATGTTCTCCTTTAATTATCATTAAAGTTTATCTCGACTGAGCTAAATGTGTCTGGACCCACTCAGGTACCTTTACTTGGTCTAACTAGAGCTTCTCCAGGTCAGAAAAGGGTTGTCTTAATTTATGAAATGAATTTGAGATAACACCTACCATTTTCCAACACCTACTAAATCCTATTTCGAACATTTGGTCAAATGTTGATATTTGACACTTAGACATCTGCCCATGTGTCAAGCCATCATAGGAGAGAGTTCTTGGACCAGTCCACCTATTAAAAAGTAGATGGATAAGAGGTGCATCCCTAGGGAGGTGTGCGCCCATGGATAAAGCATCTACAGTCCGGTACAGATGGGACTCCAGTTGCTTCGGAGAATCTACTTGGATGGCGCCTAGAAGACTGCTTTGATCCAGTCTTGGCACCATCTAAGGTTGATTCAGAGGCTCTCATCTGATTGAATTAGATGATGTCTTCCCATCAATTAGATTTAGATCTGACTGCACAAAAAGTCATGATTGGCCAAAATGATGTGGCACTACAACGCACAATAGGGTCTATAAAAACCCTATCTGCGCCAAGATCAAAGATGCTTGATCCATTGCTGATGCCACAAGGCTGCCCCTATTCCTCCTCCATGTCACCTTCAAGTGTTCTCTCTTCTATCCATGCCTAAGAATTTTTGGGCATAAGTTTGGTGCGATCCAAGCAAGAGAAAGGCGACAGAAAAAGAAAGAAGGTAGCACTGCTACAAGAGACAACTCACATCTTCGAAAGGAGTTTTGAAGATCTTCAAAATCAAATCCAGATATAATTTTTGGAGAAGTGATAAAGAAAGAGGAGATCTTTAGATTCTATCTGAGTGGATACTGATAGAAACCAAGCACTTGCGTGGCTAGATCTAGAACCTCCGACAGACATCGGGATCATCATAGGATAATCAAATTACCTATAATAAAATAAAATAAAATTAGATTTAATTTATTATTTATTTTATTTTATTTTATTTTATTAGATCAATAATATTAGATCTAAAAAGTCTTAGATCTAATCTAAATTTAAGAAAAAAAATTTTAAAATATCTCTCTTGATCCAATTAGATCTGAACGAACCTGACCCAAAAAACTAGATTTTTTCTTCAACTGGTATCAGAGCCAAGTTGCATTTTCCATTAGATTTGATTTTATATTAATTTTGATCTAATAATTTGATGATTTTATATGTCATATTAGATGTGATTAGATCTAAAATTAGAAATTAAAAAAAAATAATAATTTAGATCTAAGTTGTACCAGATGCATGACTAATTATGGAATAGAATTATTCTATGTATAGTCTAACATAATCATAATTTAATTTGATTAGTTATAATTTTTAGATCTATTTATTTACTATATTTTGATGTTATAAATATTATAATAAGATCTAAAAAATAGAAAATAAAGTTATTTAATTTTTGTTCATATGAGATATGATGAATGCATGTTTAGACTAGTTGTAGAATAGTTCTACATAATTATCTAGAATAGATTTTAATTTGATATGATCAATTTAAATTTAATTTTTTAGATAATTATGAGATAATTTAGATATAAAAGTATGCATGATATGATACATGAAGATGTATGCAAAACATGTTCATAGTTAGATCAATTTTTTATATATGAGATATATGATGTAGATCTAACTAGTTTTATAGTTTTCATATTTTTGATTAAGGCATTCCCCTTGGCCGTCTGATCATAAGAATAAAGTAGAATTTAAATGCCCTCTCCTCCCATTCGATGGGGTGTTCTTATGATTTGTGGGGGTGCTGCACATTCGTCCTTAATCAGAAACCTAAAACTTATTTTCTGCAAAATCCTAGATCCTGAAACCTAAGAATTTTATTTACATATTTTATTTGTGAACCCTAAACTTAATTAAGAATTATGATTATGAAATATGTTAAGTCTATAAATTAAGAATTTTTAGATTTAAGACATATTCATAAAATTGGGTTCGGGCTTAGGTAGCTCAATTAGATCTAGCGGTTAATCAAACTAAATCAAGAGTTGATTAGATGGGATCAAGAGTGCTTAAATTAACCAGCCTAATAGGATTAAGTCTGGGTCAAGATCGAATCACATGAGTGATCGATCAAGCTAAGATCAAATTAGGCTCAATGGTTAGAGTCTAGATTGTAGGCTAACCTGATTGGTTCTGGCTCAACAATTTGGGTTTTAAGGTAAGTCAAGCAGATACGATCGATTGATTTTTAATTGAGAGCTACTCAACTCGAATACATTCTTATTGAGTTAATGGCATATTCCTTCCATCGGTCTCACTTATCTGGCCATATTTGTCAACCCAGTCTTGATCTAAGGTGGTTAACAATCCAAGCTAACCCATGCCACTAGGTTAGTCATAATTATTATGGCTATTGTAAGTCAAGTTTAAAGAGATCTAAATCAAATCTTCCTAAGAAAAAAATAAGTCTAAGGTCTTCCACCATTGTAGATATGCGGGCCCTTTTTGAGGTTGATTGTTCTCGATTGGTCACAGTGGTTCAGTTGCACTGAAAATATGCAACCATGTCTATTAGGCATTGGATGCTATGGACCGAATGATAAATTAGGCTCAATATTTTGGATACGATAAGAGACCCAATTAGGAATCTAATTTATGCAAATAGTAGGTCTAACTTAACTAAGAAGTGGATCAATATTTCGGGCACGATGAGGTTCATGAATTAAAGACCAAGTTTGGGTGCACCATGATTAAAGAATCATTGGATAAGAGTTATCCACTCATTGGCTAACCCATCATCAATAACTGTTAGGTGAGGTGATGAGTTAGTTGGTGGGACTGCACCACCCATTAGAAATCTATAATCATGAAGATTTTTGCATCTCTACAGAGAGAGTGGAGGGATCCAAGAAAATAGTGGGAGCTAATTTATTTAAAAATTAAACCTCTAAACAAATTGGTCAAGTCTTAATTATAATATCTAACTAGAAACTTTGACTCTCTATAGGAAAAGCAAAATATTTGCATCCAATCCACTAGCACATATCCTGGACACCCATAGACTGACCAGACCCAATTACAAGGATTGGCTCTGGAACTTCAAAATTATTTTGGATTTCAAGAAGTTAACTCATGTATTGGACCAGGATCCCCCCACCTTACCAGCTTGTCCATCCATTAAACAAAGAGCATCTCTTAATAAGTGGACGGACGAAGATAATAAGGCTAGATACTACATGTTGGGCTCGATGTCTGATGAGCTTCAGTGCCAACATGAAGATATCAAGACTGCCCACCAAATGTTGGCTCACCTGCAAGAGATATTTGGTGAATAGAGTCGTGCAGCCAAATATCAGATCACTAAATGACTATTTAAGACTAAAATGTGTGATGGGCAGTCAGTCGAAGATCATTATCTAATGATGATCAAGGATTTGAAAGAGCTTGAGAAGCTCGAAGTGAAGTTGGACCTGGATCTGTAGAATGACATAATTCTGCAATCCTTGACTGATGCATATGGGCAGTTCATCATGAACTACTATAAGCATAAACTTCAAAATACTCTGGCCAAGCTTATGAACATGCTTGTTACTACTGAGCTTTCAATGAAAGATTTTAAAGGCTCAGTATTAGCTATGGAATGGATTTCTTCCAAGAAAAAGTCTTTTGAAAAGAAGAAGAAGTCTGTGAAAAGATAGAAGATGGAAGGAGGAAAGAAAAAAAAGGCAGAGCTGAAGAAGAAGGCCGTTGACAAAGGAAAGTATTTGCATTGCAACACTGACGGTCATTATAAGCAGAACTATCGTATCTGGCCATCCTAAAGAATAAGAAGGAGATAGGTCCTTCTGGAGGTATGCTCGTTATTGAATCTAACCGTACAATTTCTTCTGCATTCAATTGGGTGCTTGACTCTGATTCTAGTACTCATTTGTGCACTTCCATGTAGGATCTTAAGGACAGCAGGAGGCTGAGGGATGGTGAGACAATCCTACGCATTGAAAATAGAGCAAGGATTGCTGCTGTGGCCGTGGAAATCTATCCTCTTCGACTATCATCTAGTTTAGATTTAGTACTTAAGGATTGTTATTATATGCCTGCAGCAAGCAGGAATTTGATTTCTATTTCATGTTTAGCACTAGAAGACTATGTAATTAGTTTTCTTAAGGACCATTATAACATTCTTTATGAAAAAAATAAAATTGCAAGTGATTTCCTTATTAACGATCTTTACCAATTACATATTGATGTATCTATTTTTAATATCGAGCAAAATATAAATACCATAAAATCAAAATGGTCGAGGGATGGTCCAAATGATAGGCATCTATGGCACCTTAGACTAGGTCATATAGTAAAAGATAGGGTTAACGAATTGGAGAAAATTAGGCTATTGAGTCCATTGACTTCTAAGTCATATCCAATTTATGAATCATGTCTTCATGAAAAAATGACTAAACTCTCTTTTATGGGACATGGGGAAAGGGCCACGGATTTACTTACCCTCGTACATACTGATGTGTGCGGCCCTTTTGATGTGCCGACTAGAGGCAATTTTATCTACTTTATAACCTTCATCGATGATTTGTCTTGATATGGGTATGTATATCTTATGAGACACAAGTCTGAAGTCTTTGAAAAGTTTAAAGAATTCAGACATGAAGTAGAAAAGAAAATTAAAAAATCCATTAAGATTCTTCGATCAGATCGAGGAAGTGAATACCTTAGCTAGAAATTCCTGAACTATCTCAAGCAGAATGGCATAGTCTCTCAATGGGCTTCACTTGGAACATCTCAACTCAATGAGATTTTAGAATGGAGGAATCGGACCCTATTAGACAAGGTTCGATCCATGATGAGCTTCACAGACCTTCCTGATTTTTTTTAAGGATACAATTTGTTAACTGCTATATATTTACTGAATTGGGTTTCTTCTAAAACTGTTCCTACCACATCGTATGAGATATGGCATGATAAGAAATCAAGTCTAAGTCATCTCAAAATTTGGGGTTGTCTGGCTCATATCAAAAGACAACAAACAGACAAGTTAGACTATAGGTCTTTTAGAGCTCGATTCATAGGATATCCTAAAGAGTCATTAGGATATTATTTCTACATTTCAGAAGATCATAATATAATTGTGAGTCGACATGCCATCTTTCTTGAAAAATAGTTTATTCAAGATGACGGCATTGGAAAGCAAATCAAGCTAGAGGATAAAGTCTCCCAAAAATAAAGAGCTACGGATCCTTTGGAACCAAATCAGGTTGAGCCAATACAATCACTACCTCCTCCACCTCGAAGATCGAAAAGGATTTTCCATCCCCCTGAGAGGTACTTAGGTACTATTTTAGAGGAAGTAGAGGTAATGTTCCTCGTAGATAATGGAGTTCATGTTGACGATCCCAAAACTTATAACAAGGCAATATTAGATATCGACTCAAAGAAATAGTTAGAGGCAATGAAGTCAGAAATTGACTCGATGCACTCAAACCAAGTCTGAACCTTGGTAGATCCACCAGAAGGTATAGTACCTATTGGGTGTAAGTGGATCTACAAGAGAAAGATTGGTGCAGATGGAAATATCGAGACATTCAAAGCTAGATTAGTGGCAAAAGGTTATAGTCAATGTGAAGGCATTGACTATCAGGATACCTTTTTGCTAGTAGCCATGCTTTAATCCATTTGTACATTGCTTGCTGTTGCAGCCTATTTTGATTATAAAATATGGTAAATGGATGTGAAAACAACATTCTTAAATGGATATCTTGAGTTAGATATCTATATAGAACAGCTGTTGGGTCTCACATCTAGTGATACTTATCATAAAGTATGTATGCTGCAAAGGTCCATATATGGACTTAAGCAAGCATCTCGGAGCTGGAATACTCATTTTAATTATGTGATCAAATTATTTGGTTTCATCAAGAACGAGGAGGAACCATGTATTTTCAGAAAGGTTAGTGGGAGCGGTATTGTCTTCCTCGTACTGTACGTGGATGATATTCTCCTTATTGAAAATGATATTCCCTTGTTGACCATAGTTAAAATATGGTTATCTAAAGAATTCTCCATGAAAGACCTAGGAGAAGCATCCTTCATTCTTAAAATCAAAGTCTATAGAGATAAACCGAATAGGATGCTAGGTCTTTCATAGAAGATGTACATAGAGGAAGTGCTAAAGAGGTT
The DNA here is from genome assembly GCA_006176705.1 of Cocos nucifera. Taxonomy (NCBI): domain Eukaryota; kingdom Viridiplantae; phylum Streptophyta; class Magnoliopsida; order Arecales; family Arecaceae; genus Cocos; species Cocos nucifera. The sequence continues at coordinate 206,348 of QRFJ01000672.1, read as the reverse complement.
TAGCATGAAAAACTCCAAGAGGTGATTGGTACCCTTCAGACATGGCATTCATCTCTCCAAGAAAATGTGTCCCAACACATCAGAGGAGATTGAACGCATGAGCAAGATCCCTTATGCTTCTGCGATAGGGAGCCTCATGTATGCCATGTTATGTACAAGACCTAATATAGCCCATGCTGTGAGTGTCACAAGCAGATATCAGTCAAATTCAGGAGAAGAACACTGGACTTCTGTGAAATGTATCCTTAAGTACTTAAGAAGAACTAAGGATATATTCTTAGTTTTTGGTAATGGAGAACTCAAAGTCCAAGGGTATACAAACTTCAATTTTATGTCCGATATAGATGATCGAAAGTTGATATCTGAAAATCTATTTATGTATAATGGTGGTGCTATCAGTTCGAAGAGTTCCAAACAGATAGTAATAGTAGATTCCACCAAGGAAGTAGAATACATCGCTACGTCAGAAGCTACGAAAGAGGCATTCTGGTACAAGAAGTTCATCGCAGAGATTGGAGTGATGCCATCAGATGTCATTTCTCTGTACTATAATAATAATGGCACCATAGCTCTTGCTAAGGAGCTGAGGTCTTATCAGAAATCCAAACACATCGAACGACGACACCATCTCATCCACGATTATCTTGAGAAAGGATACGTTGAGGTCAAGAAAGTCGACCCCATAGATAATCAGGTAGACCCACTTACAAAGTCGTTGGGCCAGCAGAAGATCAAAACCCATCTTGAGAAGATAGGACTTAGATTTGTAGCCAATTAGCTTTAGGTCAAGTGGGAGTTTGTTAGATATGTGTGCCCCAGAGGCCAGAATTAGCTGACACTTATTATATACTTTTAAGGATAAAATTAAAATTATGACTATAAATAATAAACTAGGTTATTTTCTATCATAATGTGCATTTAGTGTCTATGATACATCCCTTGAATTAATGGTAATGATAGTTCTTATTTTTAAGAGTTGAAAATTTAAGACATGAATTTTCATTATTAACTCATAAAATGCTCCTGACTGCAGGATCATCATGAGGATGGTGATTGATCCAGAAGATTGGTGTACAATCATTTTTTTATAGTAGATGAGTCTTGAGTCTACAGAGTAGAGACACCAGAGCAAGAGTACATATACTCGTTAGAGAATGAGGGCACTGAGGATGACCACCTCGAGCAGTCATTAGGAAGTCTACCTTCTCATCGATGATGGGCTCGAAGCTGCAATTGTGTGCCTGGTTCTTTGACCTGAGGTGCATCTACAGTTCACCTTGAGGGTGTTATAGTTTGACTACCCCATGACTTGGTCTCCTAGCTAGTCAAAATCCTGAGGTGTATGTTGGCTATAGCATGTTCATTATAGGAATTGGATTGCACCAATAGGGAATCTATCTACCTCAGTAGATGAGGAGTAACCCTATGATGATCATGAAAATCAAGTCCATAAGCCCATGGCCATGGCAAATTAAAATAATAGAAAGTTTCTATTTAGACTTGAATCGAATGATTAATCATACGACGGATATTAGGGTTTGATGAGATTATCTTAACCCCAATCCAGTTGGGACACAAGATAGAAGAACTTAATCACACTGGTAACTGCACCGAGGGATTCATTTTTAGTTTTGATGGATTGCCATCATATGCTGCTAGGTATCACTGATGGATTTTGAGAGCAATTAAAATGATTTAGATGATCAACCATACTAGTTGTTTGAATCAGAAAAGTTCTGATCCATTGGAAGGTATTTCGATGATGTCGATGATAGAGATCATGATATATCTCATTATCATACAAAACTGAACCTAACTAGGTCACACAAATAAGAATTTCAATCTGGATATCATCAATTAGACTAATCTAGTTCAATTGATTTGAATTAGATTCAAGAAAATCATGCTAGTACACTATTAAGCCTAATGTTCTCCTTTAATTATCATTAATGTTTGTCTCGACTGAGACAAATATGTCTTAGCTCACTCAAGTACCTTTTCCTGATCTGATTGAAGCTTGTCCAGATCAGAAAAGGATTGTCTTAATTTATGAGATAAATTTGAGATAACACCTGCCATTTTTTATCAACTTCTAAATCCTATTTTGGATATTTGGTCAAACGTTGACCTTTGACACTTAGACATCTGTCCATGTGTCAAACCATCATAGGAGAGAGTTCTTGGACCAATCCACCTAATAAAAAGCAGATGGATAAGGGGCACATGCCTAGGGAGGCATGTGCCCATGGATAAAGCATCTGCAGTCTCGTATAGATGGGACTCTAGTTACTTCGGGGATTCTACTTGGATGATGCCTAGAAGACTGCTTTGACCCAGTCTGGGTGCCATCTAAGGATGATTCAGAGGAGATCTCATCTGATTGAATCAGATGATATCATCCCACCAATCAGATTTAGATCTGATTGCATAGAAAATCATGATTGGTTGGGATGATGTGGCACTACATGGCGCAATAGGGTCTATAAAAACCCTGTTTGTGTCAAGATCAAAGATGCTTGACCCATTGCACACACCACAAGGATTTCCCTCTTCCTCCTCCATGCCACCTTCAGGTGTTCTCCCTCCTATCCATGCTCAAAAATTTTTGGGCACAAGTTTGGTGCGATCCAAGGAAGAGAAAGGCGATAGGAAAAGGAAGAAGGTAGCACTGCTGCAAGAGACAACTCACATCTTTGAAAGAAATTTTGAAGATCTTCAAAATTAGATCCAGAACTAATTTTTGAAAAAGTGATAAAGAAGAAGGAGATATCCAGATCCTATCCGAATGGATACCGATAGAGGTCAGGCACTTACGTGGCTAGATCCAGAACCTCATGCAGACATCAGGATCATCATAGGATAATTGGATTATCTACAACAAAGTAAAATTAAATTAGATTTAATTTATTCTTTATTTTATTTTATTTTATTTTATTAGTTCAATAATATTAGATCTAAAAAGTCTCAGATCTGATTTGGATGCAGAGAAAAATTTTTGAAATATCTCTCTTGATCCAATCAGATCTGAATGAATCTGATCCAGAAAACTATGTTTTTCCTTCATATTAGGCATTGGATGCTATGGGCTGGAGGATGGTATTATACTTAATATTTTGGATATGGTGAGAGACCCAATTAGAAATCCAATCTGTGCGAATGGTGGGTCTAACTTAACTAAGAAGTGGATCAATATTCTGGGCATGGTGAGATTCATGAATTAGAGATCAAGTCTGGGTGCACCATGATTAGAGAATCATTGGATAAGAATTGTTCACTCATTGGCTAACCCATCATCAATAACTGTTAGGTGAGGTGATGAGTCAGTTGATAGGACTGCACCACATACTAAAAATCAATAATCATGGAGATTTTTGTATCTCTACAGAGAGAGTGTAGGAATTTGAGAAAATAGTGTGAGCTAATTTGTTTAAAAATCAAACCCCTAAACCAATTGATTAAGTCTATATTACAAAATCTAACTAGAATCTTTGACTCTCTATAGGAAAAAGAAAAATATCTACGTCCAACCCACTAGCTCGTATCCTGGACACTCATAGACTGATTGAACTCAATTACAAGGATTAACTATGAAACTTCAAAATTATTTTGGATTCCAAGAAGTTGACTCATGTATTGGACTAGGATCTCCCCACCTTACCAACTCGTCCGTTCTCTAAATAGAGAGCATCTCTTGATAAGTGGATGGATGAAGATAATAAGTCCAGATACTACATGTTAGGCTTGATGTCTGATGAGCTTCAGCACTAACATGAAGATATCAAGACTGCATGCCAAATGTTGGCTCACTTGCAAGAGTTGTTTGGTGAACAAAGTCCCACAACCAAATATCAGATCACTAAATGACTATTTAAGACTAAAATGCATGATGGACAGTCATTCCAAGATCATTATCTGATGATGATCAAGAACTTGAAAGAGCTTGAGAAGCTCGGAGTGATGTTAGATGGGGATCTACAGAATGATATAATTCTGCAATCCTTGACTGATGCGTATAGGCAGTTCATCATGAACTACCATATGCATAAACTTTAGAATACTTTGGCCGAGCTTATGAATATGTTGGTTACTTCTAAGCTTTCTATGAAAGGTTCTAAATACTCAGTGCTTGCTATGGAATGAACTTCCAAGAAAAAATCTTTTGGAAAGAAGTCTGTGAAAAAGCGGAAGATGGAAGGTGGAAAGATAAAGAAGACAGAGCTGAAGAAGAAGGCCGCTGACAAAGAAAAGTATTTTCATTGTAATACTGACGGCCACTAAAAGCGAAACTGTCCTACATACCTGGCCATCCTGAAGAATAAAAAGAAGACAGATCCTTTCGGAGGTATGCTTGTTATTGAATCTAATCTTACGATTTTTTTTGCATCTAGTTGGTGACTCTAGTTTTAGTGCTTATTTGTGCACTTCCATGTAGGGTCTTGAGGATAGTAGGAAGCTGAGGGATGGTGGGTTGATCCTATGCATCAAAAATGGAGCAAGGATTGCTGCTATGGTCATGGGAATCTTTCCTCTTCGACTACCATCTGGCTTAAATTTAGTACTCAAGGATTGTTATTATATGCCTGCTACAAGCAGGATTTTGATTTATGTTTCATGTTTAGCACAAGAATATTATGTAATTAGTTTTCTTAAGGACTATTACAATATTCTTTATGAAAGAAATAAAATTACAAGTGGTTTTCTTATTAACAGTCTCGATCAGTTACATATTGATGTATCTATCTTTAATATCGAGCAAAATGTGAATGCCATAGGATCAAAATGACCCAAGGATAGTCCAAATGATAGGTATCTATGGCACCTAAGGCTAGATTATATAGCGAAGATAGGGTTAACAAATTGGAGAAAATTGGGCTATTGAGTCCATTGACTTTCTAGTCATATCCAATTTATAAATCATGTCTTCATGGCAAAATGACTAAGCTCCCTTTTGTAGGACATAGGAAAAGGGCCATGGATCTACTTGTCCTAGTACATACTGATGTATGAGGCCCATTTGATGTGCCGACCAGAGGCAACTTTATCTACTTCATAACCTTTACCGATGATTTATCTCGGTATGGATATGTGTATCTTATGAGACACAAGTCTGAAGCCTTTAAAAAATTTAAGAAATTCAGACATGAAGTGGAAAAGCAAACTAGAAAACCCATTAAGATTCTTCAATCAGATCGAGGAGGTGAATACCTTAGTTGAAAATTTTTAGACTATCTCAAGCAATATGCCATAGTCTCTCAATGGACTCCACCTGAAATACTCAATGGGATTTTAGAATGAAGGAATCAGATCTTATTAGATATGGTCTAATCCATGATGAGCTTCACAGACCTTCCTAATTTTCTTTGGGGACATAGTCTGTTAACTACTATATATTTACTGAATAGGATTTCCTCTAAAACTATTTCTACCATACCTATGAGATATGGCATGGTAAGAAACCAAGTCTGAGTCATCTTAGAATTTGGGGTTGTCCGACTCATGTCAAGAGACAATAAGCGGACAAGTTAGACTATAGGTCCTTTAGAGCTCAATTCATAGGATATCCTAAAGAGTCATTAGGATATTATTTCTATATTCTAGAAGACCACAATGTGATTATGAGTCGGCATGCCATCTTTCTTGAAAAATAGTTTATTCAAGATGGTGGCATTGAAAAGTAGATCAAGCTCGAGGAGAAAGTCTCCCAAAAGCAACAAGCTAAGGACCCTATGGAACCAAATTAGGTTGAGCCAATACAATTACTACCTCCTCCATCTCGTAAATCGGAAAGGATTTTCCATCCTCCTAAGAGGTACTTAGGTACTATTTCAAAGAAAGTAGAGAAAATACACCTCGTAGGTAATGGGGTTCATGGTGATGATCCCAAAACCTATGACGAGACAATATTGGATATTGACTCTGAGAGATGGTTAGAGGCAATAAAGTTAGAAATTGACTCGATGCACTCAAACCAAGCCTGGACCTTGGTAGATCCACCTGAAGGTATAGTACCTATTGGGTGTAAATAGATCTACAAGAGAAAGATTGGTGCAGATGGAAATATGGAGACATTCAAAGCTAGATTAGTGGCAAAAGAGTATAGTCAGCATGAAGGCATTGACTATCAGGATACCTTTTCACCAGTAGCCATGCTAAAATCCATCCACACATTGCTTGCTATTGTAGCCTATTTTGATTATGAAATATGGCAAATGGACGTGAAAACGGCATTCTTAAATGAATACCTTGAGGAAGATATCTATATGGAATAGCCACTATGTTTCACATCCAGTGATGCTCATCACAAAGTATGTAAGCTACAAAGGTCCATATATGGACTTAAGCAAGCATCTCAGAGCTAGAATACTCATTTTAATAATATGATCAAATTATTTGATTTCATCAAGAATGAGGAGAAACCATGTATTTTAAAAAAGATCAGTGAGAGTGCTATTGTCTTCCTCATACTGTACGTGGATGATATCCTCCTTTTTGGGAATAATATTTCTATGTTGACCATAGTTAAAATATGGTTATCTAAAAAACTCCATGAAAGATCTAGGAGAAGCATCCTTCATTCTAGGAATTAAGGTCTATAGAGATAGATCGAATAGGATGCTAGGTCTTTTACAAAAGATGTACATAGAGGAAGTGCCAAAGAGGTTTAGCATGGAAAACTCCAAGAAGGGATTGGTACCCTTCAGATATGGCATTCATCTCTTCAAGAAAATGTGTCCCGATACACCTGAGGAGATTAAACACATGAGTAAGATCCCTTATGCTTCAGCAATAGGGAGCCTCATGTATGCCATGTTATGTACATGATCTGATACAGTCCATGCTGTGAGTGTCACGAGTAGATATCAATCAAATCCAAGTGAAGAACACTAGACTTCTATGAAATGTATCCTTATGTACTTAAGAAGAAATAAGGATATATTGTTGGTTTTTGGTAATAGAGAACTCCAAGTCCAGGGGTATACAGACTCGAATTTTATGTTCGATATGGATGATAGAAAGTCGACATCTGAGAGTCTATTTATATGTGATGGTGGTGATATCAATTGGAAGAGTTTCAAGCAGGCAGTGATAGCAGATTCCATCATAGAAGCAGAGTACATCACTATTGCAGAAGCTACGAAGGAGGCATTCTAGTACAAGAAGTTCACTGCAGAGATCGAAGTAATGCCATCGGATGCCATTCCTCTATCCTACGATAAAAATGGTGCCGTAGCCCTTGCTAAGGAGCCAAGGTCTCACCAAAAATCTAAGCACATCGAGTGGTGATACCACCTCATCCACGATTACCTCGAGAAAGGTTACGTCGAGGTCAAGAGAGTCAACTCCACTAACAATAAATAGACCCACTTACAAAGCTGTTGGGCCAGTAGAAGATCGAAGCCCACCTTAAGAAGATGGAACCTACATTTGTAGCCAATTGACTTTAGGTCAAGTGGGAGTTTGTTAGATATGTGTGCCCTAAAAGCCAGATTGGCTGACACTTGTAATACAGTTCTAAGAGTAAAATTATAATTTTTTACTATAAATAATAAAATGGGTTATTTTCTATCATAGTGTGTATTTAAAAGTGTCTGTGATACATCCCTTGAGTTAATGATAATGATAGTTCATATTTTTAAGAGTTAAAAATTTAAGACATGAATTTTCATTATTAACTCATAAAATGCTCCCAACCATAGGATCATTATGAAGATGGTGATTGATCCGAAAGATTGGTGTATGATTGCTTCTTTAGGAAAGATGAGTATTGAGTCTACGGTGTAGAGACATCAGAGTGAGAGTATAGGTACTCGTTAGAAAATAAGGCCACTGAGCGTGACCAACTCGAGTAGTCATAAGAAAGTCTACCTTCTCATCGATAATTGGCTCAAAGCTGTAGTAGTGTGTCTAGTTCTTTGATCTGAGGTGCATCGGCAGTTCACCTTGAAGGTGTTATAGTTTGACTACATCATAACTCGATCTTCTAGCTATTCGAAATCCTGAGGTATATGTTGGCTATAGCATGTTCATTGTAGGAATTGGATTGCACCAATAGGGGATCTATCACCTTGGTAGATGAGGAGTAGCTCTATGATGATCATAAGAATCAAGTCCATAAGCCCATAACTATGGCAGAGTAAAATAATAGAAAGAGTTTCTATTAGGGTTTTCACATTGGACTTGAATCGAATGATTAATTCGTATGACGAATATTAAGATTTGACAAGATCACCTTAACCCTAATCTGGTCGGAGCTCAAGATAAAGGAACCTAATCACATAGGTAACTGCACTGAGAGGTTTGCTTTTAGTTCTGATGGGTTGCCACCATATGTTGCTAGGTGTCACTGGTGGATTTTAAGAGCAATTAAAATGATTTGAATGATCGATCATACTAGTTGTCTAAATCAAAAAAGTTCTGATCCATCAGAAGATTTTATTATGATGTTGATGATAGAGATCATAACATATCCCATTACCATATGAAACTGAACCTAACTAGGTCACACAAACAAGAGTTTAGGTCTGGATATCATCAATTAGGCTAACCTAATTCAATTAATTTGAATAAGATTCAATTAGGTTCAAGAAAATCGTGCTAGCACACGATTAAGCCTAATGTTCTCCTTTAATAATCATTATAGCTTATCTCGACTGACCCAAATATATTTGGGCTCACTCAAAAACCTTTACTTGGTCTGACTAAAGCTTGTCTAGACCAAAAAAGGATTGTCTTAATTTATGAGATAAATTTAAGACAACACTTGCCATTTTCGATCATTTGCTAATTCCTATTTTCGGACTTTGGTCAAATGTTGACCCTGGATACTTGGAGATCTTCCCATGTGTCATGCAACTATAGGAGAGTACCTGGGGCCTTATCCTCCTATTAAAATGCAGATAGGAAGAGGGCACATGCCTAAGGAGGCATGCACCCCATGAGGATAAAGGAGGGGTCCCATATAGATGGAACTCTAGGGTTGCTTCAGGGGATTAAACTCTGTGGCACCAAGAACTCTTGTTTGACTCAGTCTTGGCACCATCTTAGAAGAATTTTGAGGGTCTCTCATCTGATAGGATTAGATGATGTCATTCCACCAATCAGATTTAGATCTAACTGCACAAAGGACCGTGATTGGCTGGGATGATGTAGCACTGCATGGCATAATGATAAGCATCATAAATTTACCAATAAAAGTATTAATTTATTAATTAATTTATATTAATTTTTAAGAATTAATAATTAATTTATATATAATTTTTGAAAAATTTATATTTTTATTAATTAAAAAATTAATTAAAAATTAATAAAAATTAAAAAATAAAATTTTATAATCAATGGAAAGAGCTCATTTTTTTTATCATAACGAAATAAGTTTAGAGCAAAATGGAGCTAAAATGGAAAAGATATGAATTTCTAAAGAAATAAAATAAAAAAAATTAAATGAAAAAATAACATACCGCTCAAATGGCTCAAGCCGCCACACCACAACAGTCGGCGCATCCAAACAAGCCGAGCCAAGCCGACCAAGCTGACGCGCCAAGCCATCCATGCTAGTCGACTCAAGCTCAAAAGCCATCAGCCGGTCTACAGCACAGTGTGGACCGCCAGCTCAGCAGATACCGACGAATCAGAGCTTGCCACGTGGTGGACCTAGATCCCTAAAGGATTTATAGAAAATTCATTGCAGCTCAGAGGGCATTTTGTTCTTTTCACCTATCAATAAAAGGTGCTGATTGATTGCGGTGCATGATGTGGCCGGTTCACGCGGTCCATAGGAACAGTAAATGTACGATCGCGTGGTGGTGGTTGTTTGTAGCCAAGATCGGATGGTCAAGTTTTTTTTTGGTTGCTGATTTCATTCGGATCGCCATCGGACAGTAGAGCTTGATTCCAGCTTCAATCCGATAGTCCAGAAGGCTCCCAACGGTGATCAAACTCTCAGGCACGTGATCAATGGCCTAAATTCCTCCATCAAGTGCGATCCAACGGTCAGAAATTAATCTGACTTGATCTGGGCCATTACACATCTATTTTTGGTATTTTTGGAAGCATCAGATCACCATCTAATGGACAGAATTAAAAGAACTCAATAGGGGCTATTTTAATCCAAATTTCACTCAAATTTCTTCCTATTTTCACGATTAAAACAACCCTTAGTCCCGCATTGCCTTCAGAAAAAATATCTAGCCTCCCTAGCTCTATAAAAGGGACCCCAGGCCTTCAAAAATCAACATCTCAGATTAAGGTGAAGCTTTGGTACAAGGTGAAGTCAGGCTATGGGTCAATGGCTACTTCAAAGCAATAGGTGCCGAGAAGAAGAGCTAGGCTTCTACACCATCTTTCCATCAATGCCGATCCAAGATCAGAGATCAGCCCATTTTATTTTATTTTTTATTTTATGTATTTAAATTATGAACTTTTTAATGTAATATTTATTTTTATGCTCTTTAATTTCATGCTCTTTATTTTTATTATAATTTAATTTTTAATTATTACTTTTTATTTTATTGTAAATAGATGCTAAGATCTAACTACTAGATCTTCGTACCAAGTTTAAATTCTTGCACCTTTTAATTTTTATTTTTTTTATTTTCTGACTTTACTTTTGATCCCAAAACTCTTCTCTTTTATTTTTCTTTTATAAAATCAAAGATTTCAAATCTAAAAATACTACCTTTCCTATGGATTCGACCCAACTCACTACTATCTATAAATTTTTAATTATTTTAAGAAGTCAGATTAAATTGATAAATATGGTGTCTCAATGACAACAACGCATTTCTATCAAGTTTTGGCACCATTGTCCGAGATTATTTTTGATATTTAATTTTAATTTTTTTGATTTATTTTAAATAAATTAAAAATAATTTTGGTAAATGCATCAAGTTTTTGACGCTGTTGTCGAAAAAGGTACGGACATTAAATTTTTGATCTCTTTAATTTTTTTATAAATAAATTATAAATAAAATTTTTATTTTCTTATAAATATCACTTGCTAATTTTTTTTAGTATTTTGCAGAAAAAGAGATTAAAGAATAAAAAAAACCAGAAGTTTTGCTTGGTGAGATCAATCCTAATCCTAGTTCTCTTTTCTTTTTATTTTATTTATTTATTTATTTTATTTTTAAATTAATTTTAAAAAATATTCATTTAAATCTAATTAAAAAAATCTCATGATAAGATTAGAAATCCTAACTATTTAGAGCATGCATCATATTAGTTTTATCTTTATTTTTATTTTTTTCTAGTGATTGTTGGAGGTAAGGTAAGCCTTTTAGAATTCAGTTAGTTGCGTGCGTCTAGTTTAAATTGCATAGAACCCTTTGATTGAAAACTTTTTATGCATTTTCATATTAAACCAAATTAAGGGCAACACCCAATTAAATAAGATAAGATGGTGATTTGATCACCCTTCCTTGGCCCACAAACAACCAACTAGTATCCTGCATTGACCTAAGCCTTTAATTTTAAAATCAATTTGACATCAGCCCTAGGAACTCAAGTTCAATAGGATAAAGAATCCTAAGAGTTGAATCAGGTTAGGATTAGTCAATTTGACTGATGTCTAGAAAAGTGGTTTAGAGATGACTGAGCTCGAAGGAAGGTGATTTTTAATTGGTTCCATTCGCTTATCTTATCAAGCACAATTGGTGTCTAAGGCAAGCAATGGGAGGACTCCCACCGATCTTACACTTATCTGGCTAGTTGATTGGCTAATCGTACACTTAGAGGGCTTGAAAGTGATCTTGACAGTTAGGAGCTATCTAGATCTAGGATAATCCTTAGTTAGGATTGATTGACCAACTTGATTGCTAACCAATATCAAACCTAATTAAACTTAATTCTTCTCTCTTTTCTTAGTTGTAGGACTCCTTAGGATCTGTTCTTTAGAACTCTTCTTTCTTTCTTCTCCTTTCTCTTCTAAAAATAAAATAAAATAAAATAAAATAAAAATTAAATTAAACTAACTAAAAAATTATTAAAAATGATAATTAAATTAAATTAAATTAAAATTAATAAATAAAATAACTTAAAAAAATTAATTTTTAATATAATAAAATAATAAAATATATATATATAATTTTAAAATATTCTAAAAAATTTTGAACCATACATTAGGGTTACACTAATACATGCATGGTAGGAAATCACTTTTTTTGATTTAGTTGAACTTAGTTGAATGGTTGATTCACATTAAACCTAATAATCAAATGGCTAATCTGAACCTAATAGTTCAAAAATTAGATAAAGTTGACCTTCTTGCTCAAAAATTAGATCAACTCCTAATCTTAAGTCAACAATCTCCTGCACAATTCACATCATCTTCTAATTATCAGAAGATTTGTTCAATCTATGCTAGTCCAATCCATCATGTGAGTGAATATCCTATGACTGCATAGTTTTCACATTTTATCCAAGAATAAGTTTCAGCTGCTCAAGGATACTCCAAATTGATTAATGATCTATTTTCAAATTCATATAGTCTAGATTGGAGCAACCCCCATAATTTTTTCCATAATTTTTCTTGGACATCCCAACAGACTCAGACTTCAGACCCAAATTTTACCTTATCCAAAACTATCAAAATAGGATCCCAATACCAAAACTATGCCTATAATAATGGTCAGCCTAGTCAGCCTTTACCCAGCCATCGACATTATAATCAGCCTTCATACCCACCTCCTCAAATAGACTAATCTAGCTCGACGATAGATTTAAATCAACTTCAATAATTGATTTCTGACTCGACAAGCAATCTATCATCAGACTAGAAGCTTCAAATTAGGACAACTAGCTAAAGTCTAACATTGAGGAGAGAACTAGGATCAACTACCGAACCTATCAATTTCAAACAATCCACCTAATGTCCACCAACCATCTGGACCAAGTTATCAATTTAATGTCTCACTTAAGAATCTCCAATTTGAGAATGCCAAAGTAATTTCCTGAACTTAAAAGCTATAGGAATTCTTATGGACCCATACCAAGATCAGGTGAGAGAAGGCTAGTACTGATGCTAGCCAAAATAAAAATTTAGAGAAACTGGTTAGTACTGAGACTAACCACATAGAAGAACCCGAGCCAAAGAATTTAGTACTGATGCTCCTGGTTCCAGTTTAAATGAGATAGAAAAAGAGAAAAAGAGAATAGATGATTTATCCAAAACTTATAAACCTAAAAGTTCTGTTCCCTTCAACCCTAGAAGTAGGTTCTTCTTACAAAAATCAAGAGGACATGTAATGAAAGTATCAATGGAGTTATTTAAACAAGACCATAATAATTTACCTTCAGAATTAAAACCATCTTTAGTCATCATTCCAGCACCCATTGAATCAAACTTAACTTCTAATACAAAAACTTAATTCATGAGCATTTTAGAATAACAAATAGGAGAAATTCTTAATAAACATGGGTCTGAGAATGGGATTATAAATTATATCCCTAAAATTAACAATGATTATATCAATAATGGGATTATAAATCAACTTTCTAAGATTGGCAATCCAAAACCATTGAAATTTGTCAATCTAATATTTAACACGGGATAGTAAGCTGCATTATGTCTGGCTGAAGATGATAAACTTAGCGCTTGTTGGAAGGCAACCCAATATTTAGTTTTTATCTAATTTATCTTTCTAGTTTATTTTCTTTTTAGGATAATTTAAATAAGTTAGAGGGAGAGCTTAAATTTTCAAAGGCATGTGCTGGACCAAAAATATAATTACATCCTTTATTTTTTTTTCCATTGAGGATAATGTCGATTAAGTTGGGGGGAGAAAAATAAAAATTTTAAAAATTTAAGTCCTCGAAAAAGTTAGTATTTAGTATTTAGACACCTAATTATGCTTAAGAATCAAATTAAACTAAGCATTTTTAAAAAAAAATTGATACACAGATCAGAGAATCTGTGAGATATTGAGGAATCAAGTATTAAGAAAATACGATAAAGAGTTAAGTCTAGAATATAAAATTTTTTTTCTTGAAGTATTTTTAATTATTTCTACTAGCATCAAAGAAAAGTCTACTTTTTATAGACTTATGTAGGATAACTATACATTTCTTCATATAAAAAATTTATTTTAATAAAATAGTTTTCAAGTATTTCTCACTGAGTAATCGGGCCTCTTTGCCTAAGCAAGCATTGAGTTTTGCGTCAAAAGATGGAAAAGACAAAGAAGCTCATTGTAAAGCTAGTCTTAACTCATAGCCTATTTGATTCGAGCTAGTAAGCCAAAGGGGTATTCTATACCTAGTGCCCTAAAGCCAACTGGTTTGGAAGTCATTGGCCCAAGACTCACTACATGGATCAAATAGAAAGCTTAAGAGGTTAAGACACTCAATAGTGGTACAACTTTAAAAAAAAAATATTGGTTTTCCACCAAATAGCTGGGTCCCATTGCCTAAGTAAGCAATGATATTCGCATCAAAAAGTGGGCAATGTAAAAATAAAAATCAATAAATGAAGGATGGAAGTAGCAATACACTTGTCTATATGGAAGTTTAGACAAATCAAAGATAAAGGTGGGATAATTTAGAAAAAAATTAAAAAAATTTAATGTTCTTTACTTAATTTTTCTACTGATAAATATTAATACCCCAATGATATGTCTTACGTAAGCTCTACTAAATATCAATGGCTATTTTGAAAACTGCTTAGGTAAAATTCGAAACTCTAGAGTTAAAAGATATTTAAAACTAAATTCTTTCTTTACTCGAGGATGAGCAAAGCTTAAGTTGGAGGATGTGATAAGCATCATAAATTTACCAATAAAATTATTAATTTATCAATTAATTTATATTAATTTTTAAAAATTAATGATTAATTTATATATAATTTTTAAAAAAATTATATTTTTATTAATTAAAAAATAATAAAATTAAAAAATAAAATTTTATAATTAATGGAAAGAGCTTATTTTTTTGATCATAATGAAATAAGTTTAGAGCAAAACGAAGCTAAAATGGAAAAGATATGAATTTCTAAAGAAATAAAATAAAAAAATTTAAATGAAAAAATAATAAACGGCTCAAGCCACCACACCGCAGCAGCTGGTGCGTCCAAACAAGTCGAGCTAAGCTAACCAAGCCGACGCGCCAAGCCATCCATGCTAGTCGACTCAAGCCCAGAAGCCATCAGCTGGTCTACAGCACAGTGTGGATCGTCAGCTCAGCAGCCACCGATGAATCAGAGCTTGCCACGTGGTAGACCTAGACCCCTAAAGGGTTTACAGAAAATTCATCATGGCTCACAGGGCATTTTGGTCTTTTCATCTGTTAATAAAAGGTGCTGATTGGTTGTGTTGCACGATGTGGCCAGTTCACGCAGTCCATGGGAACAGTAAATGCGCGATCGTGCGATGGTGGTTATTTGCGGTCAAGATCGGACGGTCAAGTTTTTTTTTGATTGTTGATTTCATCCAGATCGCCATCGGATGGCAGCGCTTAATTCTAGCTTCAATCTGACAGTCCAGAAGGCTCCCGATGGTGATCAAACTCTCAAGCGCATGATCAACGGCATAAATTCCTCCATCAAGTATGATCCAATGGTCAGAAATTAATCCGACTTGATCTGGGCCATTACACATCTATTTTTAGTATTTTTGGAAGCATCGGATCACCATCTAATGGCCAAAATTAAAAGAACTCAACATAAACTATTTTAATCCAAATTTCACTCGAATTTCTTCCTATTTTCATGATTAAAACAACCCTTAGTCCTACATTGCCTCCAGAAAAAATATCTAGCCTCCCTAGCTCTATAAAAAAGACCTTAGGCCTTCAAAAATCAACATCTCAGATTAAGGTGAAGCTTTGGTATATGATGAAGTCAGGCTATGGGTCAATGACTGCTTTAAAGCAATGGATGCCGAGAAGAAGAGCTAGGCTTCTACACCATCTTTCCATCAATGCCGATCCAAGATCAGAGATCAGCCCATTTTATTTTTTTTTTTATTTTATGTATTTAAATTATGAACTTTTTAATGCAATATTTAATTTCATGCTCTTTATTTTTATTATAATTTAATTTTTAATTATTACTTTTTATTTTATTGTAAGTAGATGTTAAGATCTAACTAGTAGATCTTAGTACCAAGTTTAAATTCTTGCACCTTTTAATTTTCATTTTTTCTTATTTTCCGACTTCACTTTTGATCCCAAAACTCTTCTCTTTTCTTTTTCTTTTGTAAAATCAAAGATTTCAAATCTAAAAATACTATCTTTCCTATGGATTCGACCCGACTCACTACTATCTATAAATTTTTAATTATTTTAAGAACTTAGATTAAATTGATAAACACGGTGTCTTAACAATAACATCGCATTCCTATCATGCAGCAAGGTCTATATAAACCCTATCTGTGCCTAGGTTTTTAATGTTTCCATCTTTAGCCCATGCCACAAAGCCTCTCTCCCTCCTTCTCCATGCCACCCTCTGGTCCTCTCTCTCCTCTCCATGTCCAAGGGGTTTTGGGCATGAATAAGGTACGATCCAAGCAAGTGAAAGATGCCAGAAAAGGAAGAAGGCAGCACTGCTACAGCAGATAATAGTTGTTCTTCAAAAGAAGTTTTGAAGACCTTCAAGATCAAATCTAGATTTAATTTTTGTAGGATTAATTGAGAAGGAGAAGATCTTCAGATCCTACCCAAGTGGATATCGATAGAGGCTAGGTGCTTGCGTGGCTACATCCAGAATCTTAAGCAAACATCAGGATCATCATAGGATAATTGGATTACCCAAAATAAAGATATAATTAAATTAGATTTATTTTTTATTTTTATTTTACTTTTATTATTAGATCAATAAGATCAGATCTGAGGAGTCTCAGATCTGATTAGAATCTTAGAAAATTTTTTTTTGAAATATCCCTCTTGATCCAATCAGATCTGAATAAACTTGATCCAAAAAATAGGGTTTTTCCCTTCACTTAGTGGGAGGTTTATCTTCTAGTTCTCGATCCTTTAAGAAAGAAAAGAAGAACAAGAAGAAGAAGGATAAGAAGGTATAAGTTCAGGCAGGGACATCTGTGCAGGGCTAGACCAGGAAGATCAAGCTCGATAAGAGTCAAACTGAATGCTTCTTTTGCAAGAAGCAAGGGCACTGAAAGAAGAACTATCCTCAGTACATTGCCTCCCTAGATTTGAATAGGTAGAGAAAGAATCTAGCAGTTGCTAGGCAAGATATTTATATGATAACTCCTTATAATTTTTCTATTTATGATTATGCTGACTGAGTATTGGATATCAATAGCACTTACCATATTTACAATTTGTTGTAGGAGTTGTAGGTCAGTAGGTGATTCAAACAAGGCGAGAGGTTCCTGAACGTTGGAGATGAAAGGCCAATTCCAGTTCTAGCTTTAGAAATCTTGAAACTTGTATTTGAATTCCATACTATTATTCTTGATGATTGTTATTTCTATCCAAATTTCTTTTTAAATATCATTTCTATAGGCCTTGTCGCCAAAAATAATTATAAAATTTTAATAAAAAATAGCTTTATAATATCATTATGAATGGTGTTACTATTTTCTCTAGACATTTGAACAATGGTGTGTATATGCTATCACTTCTTAACATAATCTATTCAACTGGCAAGCACGCTCGATTAGATAGTATGTTAGATATCTACTTGTGACACTATAAGCTAGATTATATAAACAAGAACAGGATAAATAGGTTGAATCAAGAAGGAATCTTTGAAGTCAGTGATTGTGATTACTTTCAACCTGTGAGTCCTGTCTTATTGGTAAAATAACTAAGTTACCTTTTACTGAAAAAGATGAGAGAGCCATTGAGCTCTTAGGTCTAGTACATATTAATGTATGTAGACTACTGAGCACAAGTACCAGAGGTGGATATTTCTACTTTATCACTTTCATAGATGATCTATCTAGATATGAATATGTCTATCTGATGAAACATAAGTTGGATTCATTTGAAATATTCAAATGATTCTAAAGTGAAGTAGAAAAATAAACTAAAAAATGTATTAAAACTCTTCAGTCTGACTGAGGAGGAAAATACCTTTTTGATGAGTTCTTACATAACTAGGAGAGAATGGGATTCTCTCCTAATGAACTCCTTCAGGAACACCACAGCATAATGGTATGTGTGAAAGAAGAAATTGATCTCTATTAGACATGGTCCAATCCATGATGGATTTTGCCAGCTTATTGATATCCTTCTAGGGACATGCACTCGAATCGGCTTGCTATCTAGTAAATAGGATTCCAAATAAGTCTGTAGTTAAGACTCCATATGAGATATGGATAGGATGTAAGTCAGCACTTTCATAACTTAGGATTTGGGGGTGCTTGACTTTTGTCAAATGGTTAGTTAAAGATAAACTTCGACCTAGATCTGACAAGTATACATTTATAGGATACCCAAAAGAGACCAAAGGATACTATTTCTATCATACTGATGAACAAAAGATGTTCGTTAGTCTTAAGACAACCTTTTTGAAAAAAAATTTTCTTAGTAAAGGAACTATTTCCTCTAAGGTTGAACTTGATGAAGTTCAATAGGTAGAAAAATTGATACCTATAGCTGAACCTGAGTCGAATTTGATTAGATCAGATTTGGAGCCTAGTGTGCCTACACCATTAAGATGATCTAATAAAGTACCACATCATCCAGACAGATACTATGGTTTCTTGTCTGGGATAGTAATCCCATCGAACTTATATGATAATCGAAATGAGAATTTGAATCAACCTATATAGGATGCTTATGCAAAGACCTGATTTCGAGAAATGGGCTTGATGGCCATGAAATCCCGAAGGATGTCATTGAAGAGGTTAATAAATGTTATTGGACAAATAGAATGTTGATCCTCGCGAAGGGGTTAAATCCACTATGGAATGTAGGTGAAATTTCACAAGAAAAAGGGATATAGACGAAAAGGTGGAGACGCCATAAAGCCATCTGGTTCCAAAGGGTATGGCGTATCAACAGTAATGGTATTGACTATGAAACATTTATCTCACTGTGGCACAATGCCTCAAATCTACCATTCGAAAATGCCTCGTGCTGATTAGCTACCCATCTCTGGATTATGACTGACAGATGAATGTGAAAATAGCTTTTCTGAATGGAGAGCTGACCAAGAGGTGTATATGATATAGACCTAAGGGATTTCCCATCCACAAGAATGGGTTCCAGGTGTGTAAGCTATTGTAGATCATTTATGGATTGGAAGAGCAGGCATCCTCGAAGTTGGCACATGTATTGTATAAGGGTGATACAAAACGGTATGGCTTTGTTAAGATATAGCAGAAGAGCTATATTTATAAATTGTAAATGGTTCCAAGCTGTGGTACTTGCCTTGTCATGTACATTGGATGAACATTCTCATTAAATCGAAAATGACATCCCACACTATAGAAAATAAAAGTTTGATTGTTCCATTCAAGTTTTTCCATTGAAGGACGTTGGTGAAGCATACTCAACATCCTTCGGGATGAAGATCTATAGGAATAAGAATTTAAAAGAGACGCTTGGGTTATCCCAGAGCGGCTGTCTTCTACGTTTTTCTTCGTACACGGTACATAGATCTATGTATGCTCAGAGGTTTTAGCATGGAAAACTTCTCAAAAGAGCTATTCTCTTAGATGGCATGGGGAAACTTTCCTCTTCTCTCAAAAGGATTGTTTGAACAACTCCTAAAGAGAGAGAGCATAGTGATAGTCCCCATTGTTTGGTAGTTGAAATTTAATCATGTATGCCATGATATGTACGAAATCAGACGTGCATACTCACTAGGAATCAGTGAAGGTAAGATACTAGTCTCTACTTTTGGAGAAAACCATAAAAATGTGGAATTAAAGCTATCCTAGTATTTGAAAAATAAACTAAGCGACCAATGGTTGGTGTTTATGACGAGTCAGATCTATAACTTGTAGGGTTACAGACTCAGGCTTTCAAATCTGACAAATGAATGCGGATAGCTAGAAGTGTAATCGAGTTATATTCTTTACTTATCTACAATAGTGGAAGCCACAATCTGCTAGAAGAGTTTTCAAGCGCATACCTGGGCAGACTCTGTTTGCACACACATCAACATCAGAGAATAACAAATATCATCAGAAACAAGTCCGCAAAACTACACAAGAAAGCACTATTTGGCTAAGGAAGTTTAATCACCAAGTTTGGCAGGTAGCACCTTCCTAGATCAGTCTGGTCTTACTTTACTATGAAAAGCAACTGGGTGCTAAACGTTAGGTGAATGAGAACATAAGCCATTCAAGTGGATAGAAGACCTCATTCACCTGCACCCTCAATGCTTCCAATCTGGCATCGAAACGATTCCGTGGATACCAGACTGACATCGAACCACTTTAGACTAAGATTCTAAATTCAGGAAAAACGTAGAAACATGACCGAACTCTCTCTTCACTAAACTCCTGACGACTGAACGGATTTGACAATCACAAGTTCGAAGCTCGGGGATATTACGAATATCACCTTAATACTACATAACCCCCCGAGTGACTTTAGGACTATATGGAACAACACTATCCCACCAACGCTTAGTTTAGAGAAGTGTGTCCAAAAAGCCACTGCATCAAACAGATCCTTGATAGCGATGGTTCGACGCTCTAATATTATCAAATTTATAACATGATTATTTATTAACTAACTAAACATACTATTTTCCCTATCAATATTTTTTATCACCTAAAGTGTTTCAATCTTCTTAATGAACTCTAATGTTATAGATCGAAAAACTCCTTTAACAAACTATCTATAGGATATCGCAGAAAGGCGACGGAAATTACTGATTACCGCTCCATATAGAAATTAGGTATTCATCCGACGCAAATGATAAGG
>QRFJ01000672.1:159546-185503 GCA_006176705.1 Cocos nucifera | reverse complement strand
GCCTTAAAAAGTCATTTAATGACCTGATATTTGGCTGTGTGACTCCGTTCACCAAACAACTCTTGCAGGTGAGCCAACATTTGGCGGGCAATCTTGATATCTTCATGTTGGCACTGAAGCTCATCAGACATCGAGTCCAACATGTAGTATCTGATCTTGTTATCTTCATCCATCCATTTATCGAGAGACTCTCTCTATTCAGCGAACGGATGGACTGGTAAGGTGGAAGGATCCTGGTCCAATATAAGAGTTAACTTCTTGGAACCTAAAATAATTTTGACATTCTAGAGCCAATCCTTGTAATTGGATCTGGTCAGTCTATCGGTGTCCAGGATATGGACTAGTGGATTGGATGTAGATATTTTTCTATAGAGAGTCAAAGTTTCTAGTTAGATTTTATAATTAAGACTTAACCAATTTGTTTAGAAATTTTATTTTTAAACAAATTAGCTCCCACTATTTTTTTGGATTCCTACACTCTCTTTGTAAAGATACGAAAATCTCCATGATTAATAATTTTAAGTGGATGGTGCAGTCCCACCAACTGACTCATCATCTCACCTAACAGTTATTAGTGATGGGTTAGCCAATGAGTGAACAACACTTGTCCAACGATTCTCTAATCATGGTGCACCCAAACTTGATCTCTAATTCATGAATCTCATCATGCCTGAAATATTGATTCACTCCTTAGTTAAGTCAGACTCACCATTTGCATAGATTGGATTCCTAATTGGGTCTCTCACCATATCCAGAATATTGAGTCCAATCCATCCTCCAACCTATAGCATCCAATGCCTAATAGATATGATTGCATCTTTTCAATGCAACTAAACCACTGTAACCAATCAAGAACAATCAACCCCGAGAAGGGCCCGCATATCTATAATGATGGAAGACCTTAGACTTAATCTTTTCTTAGGAAGATTTGATTTAGATCTCTTTAAACTTGACTTACAATAGCCATAATAGTTATGACTAACCTAGTGGCATGGGTTAGCTCGAATTGTTAACCACCTTAGATTAGGACTGGGTCGATAAATATGGCCAAGTAAGTGAGATCGGTGGAAGGGATATGCCACTAACTCAACAAGAATGCATTCGGGTCGAGTAGCTCCTAATTAAAAATCAGTTGATCGTATCCGCCAAACTTATCTTAGACACCAAATTATTGAGCTAGAACAAATTAGGTTAGCCTATAATCTAGAATCTAACCACTGAGCCTAATTAGGTCTTAGCTTGATCGATCACTCATGTGATTCGATCTTCACTCAGACTTAATCCTATTAGGCTAGTCAATTTAAGCACTCTTGATCCCATCTAACCAACTCTTGATTTAGTTTGATCAACCGCTAGATTTAATTAAGCTACCCTAGTCCGAACCCAATTTTATGAATATATCTTAAATCTAAAAATTTTTAATTTTTAGACTTAACATATTTCATAATCTTAATTTTTAATTAAGTTTAGGATTCTCAAACAAAATATGTAAATAAAATTCTAGGATTTCAGGATCTAGGATTTTGCAGAAAATAAATTTTTAGATTTCTGATTAAAGACGAATGTGCAGCACCCCTACTCATCATAAGAATATCCCATCGAATGGAAGGAGAGGGCATTTAAATCCTACTTTATTCTTATGGTCGGACGGCCAAGGGAAATGCTTAATCAAAAAATGTGAAAACTACAAAAGCTAGTTGATCTACATCATATACTCATATATTAAGATTGATTCTAACTTTAAACATGTTTTGCATACATCTTATATATCATATCATGCATTGTTTCAGATCTAAATTATCTCATAATCATCTAAAAAATTAAATTTAAATTGATCTGATTAAAATAAATTCTATTCTAAGATAATTATGTAGAACTATTCTACAACTTAGTCTAAACATGTATTTCATCATATCTCATATGAACAAAATATTAAATAACTTTATTTTAATTTTTTAATATTATTATAATATTTTAATAATATTAAAATAATAAATAAATAGATCTAAAAATTATAACTAATCAAATTAAATTATGATTATGCAAGACTATACATAGAACAATTATATTCTACAACTAGTCATACATCTGGTACAACTTGGATCTATATTATTTAATTTCTTAATTTTTTTGATTTTAGATCTAATCACATCTCATGTGACATCTAAAATTATATAATTATTATATCAAAAATAAATTAAAATTAGATCTAAATTATTTATGAAAACTTAGCTCTGATACCAGTTGAAGGAAAAATCCTATTTTCCAGATCAAGTTCGTTCAGATCTGATTTGACCAAGAGAAATATTTTAAAAATTTTTTCTCTTAGATCTAAATCAAATATGATACTTTTTACATCTGATTAGATAGATCTAATAAATAAAATAAAAATAAATTAAATTAGATTTAATTTGTACCTTGTTGTTGGGTAATCCTATTATCTTATGATGATCCTATTGATTGCCTGAGGTTCTAGATGTTGCCACGCAATCGCCTGACCTCTACTAGTATCTACTCAGGCAGGATCTAGATATCTTCTTCTTCTCAATCTATCCTCCAATGATTAGATCTGGATCTATTTTTGAAGGTCTTCAAAATAATTTTTGAAGATTTGGTGTCGTCTCTTGCAGTAGTGCTGCCTTCTTCCTTTCTTGTCGCCTTTCTCTTTCCTGGATCGCACCAAACTAAAGCCCAAGGCCTCTTGGGCATGGAGAGGAGAGAGAAGATTAGAGGTAGGCATGGAGAAGAGGGGAGAGGGGCTATGTAGCATGGGCAAGAGAAGAACTCTTGAAACCTAGGTACAGACAGGGTTTATATAGACCCTGCTGCGCCATGTAGTGCCTTATCATCCCAATCAATCACATCTCTTCATGTAATCAGATCTAAATCTGATTGATGGAATGACATCATCTGATCCAATCAGATTAGAGCCCCTCTCAAACATCCTTGGGTGGTGCCAAGACTGGTCAAAGTAGAGTCTTAGGCACCACCTAAGTTTATTCCATGAAGCAACCTGGAGTCCCATCTATATGAGACTCCAGGCATCATCATCCTATGGCACTCACCTTCCTAGACATGTGCCCCCTCTCTTTCCTCCTTTTAGTAGGTGGACAAAGGTCAAATCTCTCTCCTATGGGTGCATGACACATGGGCAGATGTCTAGGTGTCAAAAGTCAATGTTTGACCAAAGTCAAAAGACAAGAATTAGTAGGTGATGGAAAATGGTAGGTGTTGTCTCAAATTTATCCCATAAATTAAGACAATCCTTTTCTGACCTAGACAAGCTATAGTCAGACCAAGTAAAGGTACCTAAGTGAGCCTAAATACATTTAGCTCAGTCAAGACAACTTTTAATGATTGTTGAAAGAGAACATTAGGCTCAATTATGTGCTAGCATGATTTCCTAGAATCAAATTGAATCTTTTTCAAATCAGTTGAACTGGGTTAGTTCAATTGATGATATCCAGATCCAAATCCTTATTTGTGTGATCTAGTTAGGTTCAGTTCCGTATGGTAATGAAATATGTCATGATCTCTATCATTGATATCATCGAAACACCTTTCGATGGATCAAAACTTTTCTGATTCAGACAATTAGTATGATCGATCATCCAAATCATTCTAATTGCTCCTAAAATCCACCAGTGACACCTAGCAGTATATGGTGACAATCCATCAGAATTGAGAATGAACCTCTCGGTGCAGTTACCTATGTGATTAAATTTCTCTATCTTGAGCCTCGATCGGATTAGGATTAAGGTGAACTCGTCAAACCCTAATATCCATCATATGATTAATCATTTGATTCAAGTCCAATATGAAAACCATAATAGAAACTTTTTCTATTATTTCACTCTGCCATGGCCATGGGCTTATAGACTTGATTCTCATGATCATCATAGGGCTACTCCTCATCCACCGAGGTAGATAGATTTTCTATTGGTACAATCCAATTCCTACAATGAACATGCTATAGCCAACATACACCTCAAGATTCCGAATGGCTAGGAGACCGAGTAATGGTGTAGTCAAACTATAACATCCTCAAGGTGAACTATCGATGCATCTCAGATCAAAGAATCAGACAAATAACTGCTACTTCAAGCCAGTCATCAACAAGAATGTAGACTTCCTAATGACTGCTCGAGATGGTCATGCTCAGTGACATCATTCTCCAATAAGTATCTATACTCTCGCTCTGGTGTCTCTACATCATAGACTCAAGAAACATCTACTATAAAGAAGCAATTGTACACTAACCTTCCAGATCAACCACCATCCTCATGATGATCCTACGGTCGGAAGCATTTTATGAGTTAATAATGAAAATTTATGTCTTAAATTTTCAACTATTAAAAATATAAACTATCATTACCATTAACTCAAGGAATGTATCACAGACACTAAATACACATTGTGATAAAAATTAATCTATTTTATTATTTATAATTAAAATTATAATTTTACCCTTAGAAGTATATAATACATGTCAGCCAATTCTAGCTTCTAGGGCATACATATCTAACAGTACATCGGATCAATAGATGGAAAGTTGTTGAAGTTTGTTGGACTCTATGTGAAAGAATCCCAAAAAACTTGATCTCTTTTCATGTGTGCCGCTCTATCCTAATTTCTCCTTTGATTTTCATGGTTAAAAGGAGAAATTTTTGTGTGCCTACCCTGGTGGTCCATACCTAAAATAAAGGAGGGGGCACCCAAGTGTTGGGCACCCCAACTACTTGCCATATGTCTTCTTACCTTGTGTAGGAATTTGATCCAACTGATTCTAGATCATTGTAAGGACTCTTGGGTGTGTGAAAATCAGAGACAGAGACTCTTGGGGCATGGGGAATTCATAGACACCAATCTAGATGTCTAGGTGAGGGAAAAGAGAAGAAGAGGGTCTTCTTCTAGGATCTTTTGCTCTTCGTTTCTCCTCCTCCTCTTTCATAGATATTTTTGAGTGTTGTTTCAAATCAAATATCTTTTTCCTTTCTTCTGACTTTTTGGAGTGTCCAAGTCTTGAAGAAGAAAGCACCAGATCGATCATTGAAGAAGGAACAGTACGGTACTAGCATACTGTGCTGATTTCCTGCATCGAACTTCTGATCAGGATTCATGGGCTCATGTGGATATCTCTTAGAGGTCGGACGTGTGTGTGGCTCAAAGATTCATCCTCAAGCCTGGATCAACAAGTTAGAATGTCTAACTTGCATAGGTAATATGGATTTGATCTATTATTATATACTTGCATTAGATGTAGTGTAGATGCATGTTGATATGATCAACATATTTTTCTTTCTTATATTTTTAATTTCTAGTTTAATCTCATGCTATAATCATGTAATAAAATCTTAGATCTAGGGATTCTCTATTTTTTATGATTAAATTTTGATTTATTTTAGTCTTTCGCTACCTGATCTTGAAAATATTTCAAGATCTAGCTTTGAAACCCTAGATCTGGTTTCTTCATTAATGGCATATCCTTTCCACAGATCTCACTTACCTGGCCATCCTGTTGAACTAGGTTTTGATTACATCACTTGGTGATTTGGGTTCACCCATGTTAATTAGGTAAATCAGTGTGACTGATTTAGGTGCTCCTAATGCCGGCTTAAATTAGGTCCATTTTGATTTGACTTGATAAAGTCAGTGAGAGGATAAAAAATGGTTGGTTTTCTCTCTCTTCTTTAAATCAAATTAATTAAATCTTCTAAAATTAGTAGGTCCTTAAAATAAAATAGTTATGGTGATAACTAGATCATAGCATCCCATTAAGTGGGTGATAATGGGTCCATTAGCTTGATAATCATTGGAGGCCCAAAGGCCTAGTTTTTATCGGCTAATGTAATTATCATTCATAATACAATTTCTTGGCTGCGTCTATCTAAATGGTGGTTAGGTTGACCAACCAAAGTTGGACTTAATCATTCATTGGTTAGATGGACCAAGTATGATCATGTTAATACTTGAACTTAACCGGACCTTTTCAGTGGAGGCCAAAGCCTATTGATTAGGGACTAGGAAAAAATTAAAATACTAGAAATTATTTAAGAGAAATAATTGGTTATAAATCTATCATTAGATGTACATGGGTTGACTAACCAAAGTTGGGCTTGTGTATAGTCTATGTAGATTCTAGTACCTATTAAGAAATTAGGTTAATTCCTCAAATTGGAGGTAGAGGCTATCAATTTGAATAACTTAGTATGAGAATCTTTTGATTAAAGTCTAAATCTTTAGGTTTAATGAATCAATTACTAATTATATTTTAATTTTTTTTTGTGCAGATATGGCCACTTTTCTTTCACTCTGATCGTTGTTAGATAATGATAAGCTAGTGGGATCCAACATCAGTAACTAGTACTATAAGTTGAAGATCGTCCTGCAGCATGAACGGATCTAGTACATGCTAATAGATCGGGCACATGAGGAGTCAGCACCCAATGCACGTGGAACAGTTAGAGAAACTTATCAGAAGTGGCTCAATGATTGAACCATGGTGTGTTGTATCATGCTAGCAGCCATGAGCGATGAGTTTAGTCATAGATTCAAGTCTGCTCAGCCAGAAGACATGCTTCAAGTATTAAACGAGTCGTTTGGCACACCCGATAATGTTGAGAGGTACAAGACTAGTTGTGTCATCTTCAACATGAGGATGAGGGATGGAGCTTCTATCATTGATCATGTACTATACATGATCGAGTTGATGGAGCATTTGAGCAAGCTCAATTTTCCCTTACACGAGTAGCTGGGGAAGATGCAATTTTGAACTCATTGCCCAAGACTTATCTCCCATTTTTTACTCATTATAGAATGACAAAGCCTGAAGTTAACTACCACAAGTTACTGGGTTACTTCAAAATTTTGAGAAGGATCACCAACTCCATAAGGAGTCGGTGAACTTAGTAGGAGGTTCATCTTCTAGTTCTTGACCCTTTAAGAAAGAGAAGAAGAACAAGAAGAAGAAGTCAAAGAAGGTGCAAGTTCATGCTGGGACATTTACGTAGGGCCAGACCAAGAAGATAAAGCCTGATAAGAGTGAAGCTGAGTGCTTCTTCTGCAAAAAGCAAGTTGTTGAAAAATGTATCCTAAAGCTAATCATCTAAGATTGTAGATGATTTAAACTTGTATATGAATTATCTAATAATAATAATTATTTGGCTGATTCATCATAAAAGTTCTATCTTCTTTAAATAAACATCAAAATTATGATGAAGTTCTTGGAAGTACATTTAATCGATAAAGAAGGATTTATCAGATGGTTCTTAAATTATCACGATCAAATGATAAGTTATTAAAAAGGATGATAACTTATCAAGTGTAGGTCACTGTATGTTATATACATTGGTTATCCTCGTAACCAAGTAGTGTGAAAATACTGGTATGACATGCAGGTGCGATGTAGAAGTATATCTGCACTGAACGTGATCAATGTAGCACTCTACTGTCAGGATTAGCTAGCTAAGGCTATTGGGTATAAGTGTTCCTCCGACTTGAGATCACCACAGTGACTTACAAGCAACTTACTATACTATGGTGTCAGACTACCTATATTTTTAATATAGATTTAGAAGACTTTTGGATATAGTCAAGTACTTATGAAGTCGGTGTGTGAGTCAAGATGGGATTGACCACTCTTGATTAACTTCAGAAAGAGAATGTCTCATTGTGTTTCAATTTAGCATAACCTAGGCCTAAGTATTCCTCATGAGGAGTTATGGGATTTTCAAAAATTTTGAAATATAATATGGATGACTTGTATGAGTGTTGACAGCTAACTCAATATCATCCTGAGCATTATTGATCAAAAGGATGAATTATACGATAACCATGGTCCAGGGTTTTAAAAATGTTGCCTTGCATACATTCGACCTATCCGGATGTCGTGTACCATTTTTAGATGGTCATTTTGATTGATATAGAAATCAATTTTTATGCTACCAGCTTAGGTTTGAACCTATAGGGTCACACACATAAGTGGTCATAACTTGATCAGATGATTGATCAATGATTGAGAATCATTCTAAGGTCAAACAATCAATGCGATTGATGTTTGATCTAATGCAAGTATTGTAGGAGGATCGACTAACAATTGAATTACAAATTAGCTTAATTTGATTGAACAATCAGGCTGAGATCAAGTCTAATTGAATTAGATTCAATTATAATTTGTTTAGACTTAATTGGATTAAGTCTAATTGATTTAATGGATAAGCCAATTACAAGGGAGAACAAGTCCTTGTTAGACTAGGACTTGAGTGCACCTAATTTCTAATTTAATTAAAAATTAAATTAGATTTAAATTTAATTTAATTAGGCTCCTATTTAGATTTAGATTATTTGGTTGACTCGAAACTATTTTGAATTGGGTTCAAAAGGTTTTGACCTAGTCAAATAGGATGAGTCCCAGTTGGACTGGGATTCTCATAATTCCCTTACACCAATAGTCCCATGCCCCATATTTATTTCCAAATTTTTTTTATGTGCATTATTCCATGCCTAAGAATAATTTTCCACACCCATAATCTGAAGTTTTTGGAATAAAATCTAAATGGATCAAATTTGGAAATTTGTTTTGCATGGGATTCTAAATAATTTTCCACACCCATAATCTAAAGTTTTTGGAATAAAATCTAAATGGATCAAATTTGGAAATTTGTTTTGCATGGGATTCTATTTGATAGAGTCCCTCTTGACTAAAATACTTATTCTTTTGTTTTTTCTCCAACGCCCACCTTATCTTGTCACCCACTTTTCTCCAGGTTTTTGGGCATTCCCCTTTGGTTTTCCATGTTGAAAATAGAGGTGGAGGCATCCAAGGGTTGGATGCCTCCCTAACTTCCTATTTTGAATGGGTTTTGACTAGGTCTTTTGACCTAGTCTTACATATATTGTGTGATGCCACTTTTTGAGGGGAGGACCTGAGAAACCACCTGATTCTCCATAGAAAAATAGAAAAGAAAGAGGGAGATGGTGTGAGGATTTTGGGCTCTTCATCTTTCTAGGTGTGAAGGGCTTCTTCATGACATCAAAGGTTGATGTCCTGTTAAGACAAAGGTAAGAGATTGTCTTCTCTTTGGATTTTATTTCAAGTTTTCTTTCTCCCTTGTTTTATGTGATTTTTCTATGAGAGAAATCTAAGAGAGAAAGGGAGTGGGCATGGAGGATGAGTGCTACAAGATGTTGGGGCATGCTGGTTCTTTTTGGACATGATCTGATCATGTCTTGATGAAAGAAGAAGAAGAAGAGAAGAAAGATCTTCTCTTAGGGTTTTCTTGAGAATCCTTCTTCTCTATTTATTTATAAAATTTTTCTATAAAAAAAATTAGAGAATATTAGATCTGGAAGCATGAAAAAAATCTAGAGGATAAAGTCTCCTCTTGTCCTAACATAGAGATGTTTTTAGGACATCAATCGTTGATGTCCTGAAAGAGAAGATTTATAGGGGATTTTCTTATATTTTATTTTTTGATTTTTGGGAGATCCAAGGGTTGAATTTCAATCTGATTCCTTCTTGTATTCTTTATCTCTTTGAGTGTCTAAGAGATCAGAAGAATAATTTTTAGATTAACCATCAGCAGGGATCCGTGAGAAGCTAGCACTTTGAATGGATCTTTATTCGACGAACCTCTGATTTGTGTTGCAGGCTTGTGTGAACTATTTATAGAAGTTGGATGCATGTGTGACTCCAAGAAATAAGGGCTACATCAAGACTCGGCCTTGGTGTTCTCAACCTATGTTAAGTTAAGAGATTTGATCTCGTCTCTCATCTAGATGTGATCTAGGATTTGATCTAGAACTATTCTAGATCTATGGTATTGATCTGATCAATACCAAAGTACTCTAATTTTTAGATTTATGTATGCATTATAGCATGTTATAGGTCCTAGATATAGGGTTTAGTAATTAGATTACATGCTTTAGTAAATTAAATAGTTTTATCTACAACTTTCACTATAATTTATTTTGAAAAAGTTTTCAAATACAAGTATGAAATCCTGCATGTTTTTTATTAGTGCAGAATTTGGTTGACACCAGACTAGGCTGGAGTTCGAGAAGATGAGGTCACCATTGGTGACCTGTAAGATAAGTCGTGACTAGAGATGGGGGTGCTCTAGCAGGATCCTCCGACAATCAAATTAGCTCTTTTGGCCAATAGAAATGGAGTGCTCAGGAAAATTAAAATAGAGTTTTGAGCTCAAGAAAGAAACATATCTGGAGGGTCCCTTATATAGGCGGAGCATATAAC
The DNA here is from genome assembly GCA_006176705.1 of Cocos nucifera. Taxonomy (NCBI): domain Eukaryota; kingdom Viridiplantae; phylum Streptophyta; class Magnoliopsida; order Arecales; family Arecaceae; genus Cocos; species Cocos nucifera. The sequence continues at coordinate 175,251 of QRFJ01000672.1, read as the reverse complement.
AAACTAATGATGATAGCCATAATTGCCTGGTAGTGGGCCATTCGGGACCATATGGAGTTGGTTACAAGAGGGTAGTGTCTGTTGTCATGACGTGCTAGTCTGTCAGGATTCAATAGTTGAAGTTCAGATGGAGCGGCTATTGACGATGGAGAGCTTCATATCACAATAGTTTTGGAGAAGTTCGAACTTCTCCGAGGTTAGTTTTCCTTGAGCTGGGAGATAAATCTATGTAGAGGGTGAGGCCCTTCTAGGCAATAGTAAGGAATTCGGCTGGAAGGAGCTTGCTTGGGCGACTGGAAGGAGTTTGATTGGAGGAAGCCTTCTCGGGCAACTAGAAGGAGTTCATCCAGAAGGAGATCTGCTAAAAGAAGCTTGCCTAGTGACTAAATGAGATTGACTAGAAGGACCCTGCTTGGGCAATTGGAAGGAGTTCATCCAGAAGAAGATCAATTGAAAGGAGACTGCCTGCTGACTAAAGAAGATCAACTGGGAGGGAATCTGCTTGGATGACTGTAAGGAGTTTGCTCGAAAGTCTCAAGGTGAATGACTGGCGATCAATTTGGGGATGAGAAATTCTATTCGTACAAGGTTCCAAGCACCACAAAGTTAAGATCCACCATATAGGGTAAAACATTGAAGTTCGCTTAGGGAGAAGCTATGCCAATATGTGGCTCTTACCATGAGATCCAATCTATGATGAAAAAATTCAGCCTGAGGGAGATTTGGTTAAATGGGGATTTCATTGGCTTCAAGTATTGTGGTATCAACTCGCTCTGATACCAAACTATTGGAAAATTAGCTATTCTGATACCGCTTGTTAAGAATCCAGTACCAAATTATTATGGCAGAAAGAAGAAAGAAATAAAATAAAAAAATAATCAAGTACGTGGATCAACCTAAAGGCTCGCCTTCATGGGGCATGAAAGCTTCACTGTGAAAGAGAAAAATAGGTACAAGAAGAGAACACCAACTCCCAACTCACCATACATAAATCTTTATCAGCTAAAACCTACCCTCATAAAAGCTCTCTCAGAATCCTAAGGAGACCCACAGAAGCTACAAGATGCTCTGCCCTCACAGCCTCCTCACCAGATGCTATTCACCTATTTCTTCTTTCTCTCATGGGTTACACATACTCGGCGCTCTATCAAGCTTCTCTCGATGGCTGTCTGAGCCTCTCTACGTGCCTCTCATGCCACACGTGCCATTATTTTTTCTCCACAACATCTCAGCTCTTTAAATTGAAGGGAAATCCTGATTTCTCGATCCAGGTTCGTCCAGATCTGATTAGATCAAGAGATATATTTCAAAAATTTTTTCTTGATCTCAATCAGATCTTGATATATTTTAGATTTAATTCTTATTATTTTAATAAATAAAATAAAATAAGATAAATTAAATCAAATTTAATTTACCTGATTTGGGTAATCCTATTACCCTGTAGATGATCCTGATTGCAGCGGAAGGTTCTGGATCTTAGCCACGCAAGCGCCTGGCCTCTACCGGTATCCACTCGGGTTGGATCTGGAGATCCTCTTCTTCTCTATCACACCTCCAAAAATCAGATCTGGATCTGATCTGGAGGATCTTCAAAACTCTTTTGAAGATCTGCAGTCGTCCTTTTGCAGCAGCGCAGCCTTCTTGATTTTGATCGCCTTTCCTTGATCTGAATCGCACCAACCTAAGTCCAAAACTCTTTTGGACGTGGAGAGCAAGGGGAGAAGAGATTATGGCATGGAGAAGGAGGGGAGAGGCAGCCTTGGGGCATGTCTAATTGCATTAGTATTAGGGTTGGGCGCAGGGTCTTATTTATAGACCTCTTGTGATCCAACTCCTCTTCCTCTCAACCAATCACAACCCTTTGTGAAATCAGATCTAAATCTGATTGGTTGGAATAGAGACCCCTGGATTCCTCCTTAGAGGGTGCCTAAGACCAGTCAAACTGGATTCTTAGTAGAACTCTGATTGGAATCCAAAAGGGAGGTGGAGTCCTTGTCCAACAAGGACTCCTAGGCGCCTCCTACTTGGGCTCACGCCACCCTTGGCGTGCGCCCTTCTCCTTGCCAGGTTCTGGCAGGGGGACAAGCCCCCACCAGCTCTCCAATAGGTGCATGACATGTGGTCAAAAGTCAAAGGGTCAATGGTCAATGTTTGACCAGTCAAAGGTAGACTTTTGACCAAAGTCAAAGAACAAGAAATGGCAGGTGACCAAAAATGGTAGGTAATGTCTTACAAATAAGACAACCTATTCTGACTTGGACAACCTCCAGTCAGACCATATGAAGGCCTCTGATTAAGCACAAACTCCTTTGGCTCAGTCAGGACAACTTATTTATGATAGTAAAAGAAGAACGTTAGGTTCAATCGAGTGCTAGCACGATTTTCTTGAACCTAATTGAATCTCATTCAGATCAATTGAACTAGATCAGTTCAATTGATGATCACCAGATTCAAACCCTTGTTTGTGTGATCCAGTTAGGTTCAGTTCTGTATGGTAATGGGATATGTCATGATCTCTATCATAGACATCATCGAAACTCCTTTTGATGGATCAGAACTCTTCTGATTCGAACAGCTAGAATGATCGATCATCTAAATCATTCTAATTGCTCCCAAAATCCACCAGTGACACCTAGCAGTATATGGTGGCAACCCATCAGAGCTGAATGCGAACCTCTTGGTGCAGCTACCTGTGTGATTAAGTTCTTCTATCTTGAGCCCCGATCAGATTAGGGTTAAGGTGAACTCGTCAAACCCTAGTCTCTATCATATGATATAATCATTCGATTCGAGTCCAATGTGAAAACCTAAATAGAAACTCTTTCTATTATTTCACTCTGCCATGGCCATGGGCTTCAGGACTTGATTCTCATGATTATCATAGGGCTGCTCCTCTACCACCGAGGTAGATAGATCCCATCTTGATGCAATCCAGTTCCTACAATGAACATGCTATAGCCAACATACACCTCAGGGTTCCATATGGCTAGGAGACCGAGTAATGGTGTAGTCAAACTATAACACCCTCAAGGTGAACTGCCGATGCATCTCAGGTCAAAGAACCAGACACACTACTGCAGCATCGAGTCAGTCATTGACGAGAAGGTAGACTTCCTAATGACTACTCGAGGTGGTCACGCTCAGTGCCCTCGTTCTCTAACTAGTACCTGTACTCTCGCTCCGGTGTCTCCACACCGTAGACTCAAGACTCATCTACTAAAGAGAAGTGATCGTACACCAACCTTCCGGATCAATCACCATCCTCGTGACGATCCTATGGTCGGGAGCTGTTTATGAGTTAATAATGATTATTCATGTCTTAAATTTTCAACTCTTGAAAACATGAATTATCATTACCATTAACTCAAAGGATGTATCACAGACACTAAATACACAGGTGTGATAGAAAATAAACCATTTCATTAATTATAGTCAAAATTACAATTTTGCTCCTAGAAGTGTATTACAAGTATCAGCCAATTCTGGCTTCTAGGGCACATATATCTAACATAAATAGGATAAGAATCTTCTTTTTAATAGTTCACAGGAGTTTTAATAGGGCTCGTTCTTCTAATATAAGTCGAACATATCCTTGATGGAGTCTTGGAATATTTTCCAACCTTTAGATTATGACCGCAACCCTCCATGGCCATTGGATCCTGTGGTCTATGTACAACTCTTGTAGATCCCTTAGATTAATCATAATCTAAGTCCAAACAGAAAAAACCCTGTCATGTTCTATTTGCCTCCACCGAGTCAATTCAGTCAGGGGTCAAGCTGGCTCAATTGCATCTCGCCCGGACTCCTGGTATCTATTTGCTTGAGAGAGCTAGCTTAGCTATGGTTTGAGTTGGCTCGATCTCAATCCAAGTCGGCTCGACCGCATATCAGAGCCAACCTGATTGCTGTGCTAAAAACTGATTCTTTTCTTACTTTGGATCGAATTCAAGGCATCAAATCCTAACAATCTCCATCTTGACTCGATATTCGACCTCCACCTGACTTTGAGAGCTTGAAATCCATCTTGCCCCCATGTCCTAGGGCACGCCTGCTGATCATGGATTGGCAAACATGGGAGTTAAGCTAGGCTGCTCGATCCCACCTCCGTCAATGACTGTGATCCTCCTAACCTGAGATCAGCTCGGAGAATTCTCTTACAGCAATAGAAACTTCACTCTGCGATGTTGCCTCTCATCCTTCCGAGTCTTCTGTCTCATGCCTGATCCATCTTCACCTAGAGCTCCACCTCGCACTGGGCTCCCTCTGGCTCCTAAAGCTCTACCTCGCACTAGGCTTCCTGCTAGATAGTAATATCCTCATCCTCTTCTTCCCCTCCAATATCATCCTATCATCATGCATGACCTTCAGGATTCCATCATCAGCTATCCACCTATAGTCGTTTAAATCTAGTTTGCTCAATGAGATAACATTCTATCTAAAATCGGGTATGTATCAAACCTCCCCCAATCTCCTCACTGCACTATTATGCATCTTCCAGCTGACCATCCTGATGCCTCTAATCGCATAGCTCAATCCTTCCAATAGATAAATAGTGCCATCACTGCTCTCTAAGGCATCAAACTGCTCCTTTCTACAACAAACATGATATGTGCATGCAGAATCTAAAATCCACTATTAGGAAGAACTAGATACCTCGTCAGATATCTCTAGGACATCATTCTCTGACTCGCTACTGGCCATTGCTGCAGTAGCCCTTATCCGATCCTTAAGTTGTGGGCAATCCTTGACTCGATGCCCTAACTCGTCATACTTATAGCATTTGATCTTGTTGGGATCCCTCATCTTGGACCTGGATCGTCCTCCTCATGATCCTCTATCGCTCCATCTACTGCCTCCTACTCCTTCAGAAACCATCAAAGCTGAGCTACCACCATTTAAGCTCAAAGCTGGGTTCCCCCTCCCGAGAACCTCGTTCTAGAGTATCACTGTAGTGATCTCATCCATCTTGATAGTGCTCTTTCCCACTAGAAGAGCAGCCACCAAGGACTCATATGAAGGAGGGAGCGATGCTAGCTAGACCAACGCCCTGGTCTTCTTCTCAAATTTTTTACCAATGCTGAGGAGGTCGGTGAGGATCTTCTAAAAGTTGGATAGATGCTCCTACACGCTCTGACCTTCATCCATCTGTAGCTGGTAGAACTATCTCTAAAGAAATAGCATGTTGGTGAGCGATTTTACTATGTACAACTTCTCGAGCTTCAACAATAGTGTCATTGGGAAAGTCTCACCAAGTACATAGATTACCACATCATTCGCTAGACACAAGTGGATCATGCTCACTGCCTACATCTGGATTCGCTTTCAATCCTTCACCTCTATGGTGGCTAGCATCTCGTCATACAAGAGAGCATCAATCAACCCATATTGGATGAGGAAATCTTTTATCCTTGCTTGCCATAAGAAAAAATTGCCCTTTCCATCGAACCTATTGATCTCCATCTTGATTGTGCTTGTCTTCTCCATATTCTTCAATCTCTATCTACTACTACAATCTATGCTCTGGTACTATCTGGCTCTGATATTAATTGTTATGGTATCAACTCACTCTGATACCAAACTATTGGGATAACAGCTACCCTGATACTACATGTTAAGGATCTAGTACCAAATTATTGTGGTAGTAAGAAGAAAGAAATAAAATAAGAAAATAATCAAGTATATGGATCAGCCTAAAGACTCATCTCTATGGGACATGCAAAGCTTTACTATGAAAAGAAAAATAGGTACAAAAGGAGAATACCCACTCTGAACTTACCGTACATAAATCTCTCTCAACTAGAAGCTACCATCACAAAAGCTCTCTTAGAATCCCAAGGAGATCCATAGAAGCTACAAGATGCTCTGCTCTCATAGCCTCCTCATCGGATGCTATGCACCTATTGCTTCTCTCTCTCACGGGTTGCATGTACTCGACGCTCTGCCAAGCTTCTTTTGCTGGTGGCTACTTGAGCCTCTCTACATGCCTCTCATGCTACATGCACCATCTTTTTTGCTTCACAGCATCTCAGTCCTTTAAATAAGATGAGAATCCTTTTCTCAGTAGTTCACTAGAGTCCTAATAGGACTTATTCTTCTAATATGAGTCGAACATGTCCTTGATGGAGTCTTAAAATATTTTCCAACCTTTAGATTATGACTGCAATCCTCCATGACCGCTGGATCCTATGGTCCACATGTAACTCCCATAGATCCCTTAGATTAATCACAATCTAAGTCCAAACAGAAAAAATTTCATCATGTTCTATTCGCCTCCATCGAGCTAGCTCGATTAGGGGTCGAGCTGGCTCGACTGCATCTCGCCCGAACTCCTGCTACCTATCTACCTAAGAAAGCTGGCTCGATTATGGTTCAAGCTGGCTCGATCTTAATCCGAGCTGGCTTGATCTCAATTCGGGCTAGCTCGACCGCGTATCAAAGTCAGCTCGACTACCATGCTGAAAACTAATTTTCTTCTTGCTATGAGTCAAATTCGAGGCATCAAATCCTAACATCAAGACCAACCGGACTAGCTTATACGGCAATTGAATGCTTAGCCAACTGCTTAGGCGATTGACTTCACTATTCTAGTTCATCTAAAAAGAAGCACGACTAGAGCTATCCACTTATAATGAAGAAACTTGGCTACTCTCATAATCTGCACCAAACTTATCTTGGACGAGGTTCACAGCATGCTATATGCTTAAGAGCTCACTCCTACAGCCTAGAAGATCGACCGTTGGGTTGGAGATTGGCTATCCTGGGATCGCTTTGGGACTAGACTCTAGGCCTAACTTTGGCAGGAGGGGTTTCAACCCCAAGATGCTGAAGTTGAGTCAGAAGTTCTATGGAAGAGACTATAAGCATTAGAGAAAAACTACCAAAGGACTGACAGGAATACATGGTGATGGCTAGCAGTTCGAAGTTCGAGGAATCTGATCTTTCTTAGAGCTTCGATTTTTTTCTTCTTTCTTTTATAACCGATCTTACAGATCCTTATTTTGTAATCAACTTTGATTTTAATGAGATGATATCTTCTCCTAGTTTTATTTTGCATGGGTTGAATGTTTGTCAATAGCTCTGCTTTTCTCTTCCTTTTTCTTTGAAAACATAGTTATCGGGGATGCTTAATCGGAGATCTTCTCCTCTATCAGGATGAGGTTCTCCTTCTATTCTTGACATAGCCGGTCTCTATTCTTGTTAGGATGAGGTCTTTCTCCTTTCCTCAATAGGACCATTGGGGTGCAAAAGGGGCATTGAAAGAGCCTCTCCTCTTCTCCGATCTTAAATAATTGGAGGTCTTTATCTTGCTCATGTTAGGATGAGGTTCTCCTCCTATTCCTAGTAGGACGGTAGGGACACAAAAAGGCCATTGAAGGGGCCTCTTTCCTCCTCCAATCTTAAACAATTGGAGGTCATCATCTTATTCATGTTAGGATGAGGTTCTCATCCTATTCCTAAAAGGGCGACAGGGGGCACAAAAGAACCATTGAAGGGGCCTCTTCCCTCCTCCGATTTTAAATAACTGGAGGTCTTCATCTTACTTATGTTAGGATGAGGTTCTTCTCCTATGCCTAACAGGATGGTAGGGGCACAAAAGGGCCGTTGAAGGGATCTTTCCCCTCCTCTAGTCTTAAACAATTGGAGATCTTCATTTTGCTCATGTTAGGATGAGGTTCTTCTTTCTTATTTCTAATAGGACAGTAGGGACACAAAAGGACCATTGAAGGGGCTTCTCTCCCTCCTCCAATCTTAAACAATTGGAGATGTTCATCTTGCTCATGTTAGGTGAGGTTCTCCTTTTGTTCCTAATAGAGCAGTAAGGACACAAAAGAGCCATTGAAGGGGCCTCTCCTCTCCTCCTATCTTAAATAACTGGAGGTCATCATCTTGCTTATATTAGGACAAGGTTCTCCTCCTATTTCTAACAGAGTAATAGGGGCACAAAAGGACCGTTGAAGGGCCCTCTCCCCTCCTTATGTCTTAAATAACTAGATATCTTTATTCGTGTCAGGATGAGGTCCTCCTCCTATTCTCGACATGATTAGTTTTGATTAATTTAGGAGGTTGTTTCCTGCCATTATAGTTTTTCACTAGGGACAAAAATGCTAAAGTAAAAAAATTTTATTGAAATAAAATCATTGGTAGTACACTCATAGATTCTCCGAGTTTCATGGTTGAGGAAGATCAGCTCCTCCTAGCTCTTTTAAATGATAAGTCCCCGACCGGATGACCTCTTTGACTTCATATGGGCCTTTCTAATTTGGGGCAAGTTTTTCTTGATTTTGAGGTTGTGAAACAGCTGCCCATCGGAGTACTAAGTCTCCCACTTTGAATATTTTGCTTCTGACTCTGGAGTTGTAGTAGCGAGCTACTTTTTGCTTGTAGGCCACTATTCGAACTTGGGATTCTTCTTATTTTTCCTTCAACAAGTCAAGATTAGCCCTGAGAACTTGCAAGTTGCATTTCTCATTGAATGCCACAACCCATACTGATGGAAGTTTGAGTTCTATTGGGATGATCGCTTCTATTCTGAAAGCTAAAGCAAATGGAGTCTCCCCAGTTGGCAGTCTTTGGATAGTTCGGTATGTCCAGAGCACATGGTAGAGTTTGTCCATCAAGTCTCCTTTGCTCTCTCAATTCTTGGTTTGATACCTTGTAGCAAGGTTTGGTTGGTTACCTTCGTCTCGTCGTTTGCCTGTAGATGGGCCATCGATGTAAAATTATGAAAGATATTTAAGTCTTCACAGAACTCGACAAATTTTGTACTAGCAAACTATCATCCATTATCTATTATAAGAGTTCGAGGTAGGCTAAATCTACAAATAATCGACTTCTAGACAAAGTTTTATACTTTAGCTTTAGTAATTTTTGCCAGAGATTCGACTTCAATCCATTTTATGAAGTAATCAATAGCCATCAGTAGAAACTTCCACTATCCAGATGCCATAGGAAAGGATTTGAGTATGTCCATTCTCCACTGTGCAAACGGCCATGGGGCACTCAGGGGGGTAAGCTGACTTTGTCAAACGTTGACCTTTGACACTTAAACACTGCCCATTTGTCATGCACCCATAGGAGAGTAGATGAGGGTTTATCTCCCTACTAGAAAGAGGAAAGGATGGTGTGCATGCCTAGGGAGGCATGTGCCTAAGGATAATGATGCTTGGATTCCCATACAGATGGGACTCCAAGTTGCTTCATGGTATCAAACAAGGTGGTGCCAAGGACTCTACTTTGATCAGTCTTGGCACCCCCTAAGGATGTTTGAGAGGGGCTCTCATCTAATAGGATTAGGTGATATCATCCCACCAGTCTGATTTAGATCTGATTGCACGTAGAGATGTGATTGGCCGGGATGATGTGGCACTGCATGACACAGCAGGATCTATATAAACCCTATCTACACCTAGGTTTGAGAACTCTCCCCTTGCCCATGCCACATAGCCCTCTCTCCTATCGTCCATCCCTACCTCTGATCCTCTCTCACCTCTGCATGCCCAAAAGGCCTTGGGCTCAAGTTTGGTGTGATCCAGGCAAGAGAAAGGTGACAAGAAAAGAAGAAGGCGGCACTGCTGCAAGAGACGACATCAGATCTTCAAAAATTATTTTGAAGATCTTCAAGATCAGATTCAGATATGATCTTTGGAGGAAAGATTAAGAAAGAGAATATCTGTAGATCTTTCCTGAGTGGATATTGGTAGAGGCTAGGTGATTACGTGGCTGCATCCAGAACTTCAGGCAATCAGAAGGATCATCATAGGTTAATAAGATTATCCAAGAACAAGGTATAAATTAAATCTAATTTAATTATTTTATTTTATTTTATTAGATCCATAAAATTAGATCTAAAAATATCATATCTAATTTAGATTTAAGAAAAATAATTTTAAAATATTTTTCTTAGTCAAATCAGATCTAAGCGAACTTGACCCAGGAAACAGGATTTTTTCTTCAACTGTATCAGAGCCAGTTTCCCTAAATAATTTAGATCTAATGTTAATTTAATTTTATATTAATAATTAATGATTTTTAGATTATCACATGAGATTATTAGATCTAAAATTAAAAAAATTAAAAAATTAAATTATAGATCTAAGTTGTACAAGTGCATGACTAGTTGTAGATAGAATTATCTATATAATGTCTTGCATGATCATATTTAATTTGATTAAGTATAATTTAATTTATTATTTAATTATTTTTAATATTATATAATTTATAATAGATTTAAAAATAAAAAATAAGTTATTTAATTTTTGTTCATATGAATTTGATGGATGCATGTTTGACTAGTTGTAAAATAGTTCTACATAATTATCTAGAATAGAATTATTTTTTGATTTGATCAATTTAAATTTTAATTTTTAGATGATTTGAATAATTTAGATCTAAAATATGCATGATATGATACATGAGATGTATGTAAAATATGTTAAGTTGATTAATTTTATATTTGAGAGTATATGATGTAGATCTAACTAGTTTTGTAGTTTTTATATTTTGATTAAGGCATTTCCCTTGGCTGTCCGATCATAAGAATAAAGTAAGATTTAAATGCCCTCTCCTTCCATTTGATGGGGTATTCTTATGATGTGTAGGGGTGCTGACATGTTCGTTCTTATCAGAAACCTAAAAAAAATACTATAAAACCTAGATCTTGAAATCCTGCGATTTTATTTACATTTTTGTTGTGCATCCTAACTAATGAGAATTTAGATTATGAAATGTGTTAAATCTAAAAATTAAGAATTTTTATATTTAATACATATTCATAAAATTGGATTCGGGCTGGGGTAGTCTAAGCGGTTGATCAAACTGAATCAAGAGTTGGTTAGATGGGATCAAGAGTGCTTAAATTGACCTATCTAATAGGATTAAGTCTATATCAAGATCGAGTCACGTGAGTGATCGATCAAGCTAAGACCTAATTAGGTTCAGTGGTTAGAGTCTGGATTGTTGGCTAATTCGATTGGTTCTGGCTTAATAATTTGGTATCTAAGATAAGTCTGGTAGGTATGATTGACTAGTTTTTAATGGAAAGCTACTCGACTCGAATGCATTCTTATTGAGTTAATGGCATATTCCTTCCATCGATCTCACTTACCTGACCATATTTGTTGGCTTAGTCCTGATCTGAGGTGGCCAATAATCCAAGCTAACCTATGGCACTAGGTTAGTCATAATGATTATGACTATGTCAAGTCTAGTTTAATGAGACCTAAATCAAATCTCCCTAAGAAAAGATTAAGTCTAAGGTCTTCCACCATTATAGATGTGCGGACCCTTCTCGGGGTTGATTATTCTTGATTGGTTATAGCGGTTCAGTTGCACCGAAAAGATGCAACCGTGTCTATTAGGCATTAGATTCTATGGACTGGAGGATGGATTGGGATCAATATTTTGGATACGGTGAGAGACTCAATTAGGAATCCAATCTATGAAAATGGTGGGTATGACTTAACTAAGGAGTGGATCAATATTTCGGGCATGGTGAGATTCATGAATTAGAGACCAAGTTTGGATGCACCATGATTAGAGAATCATTGGATAAGAGTTGTTCATCCATTGGATAACCCATCACCAATAACTATTAGATGAGGTGATGAGTCAGTTGTGGGATCGCACCACCCATTAGAAATTATTAATTATGAAGATTTTTGCATCTCTACAGAGGAAGTATAAGGATTTGAGAAAATAGTATGAGCTAATTTATTTAAAAAATAAAATTTCTAAATAAATTGGTCAAGTCTTAATTACAATATCTAACTAGAAATTTTAACTCTCTATAAAAAAATGTCTGCGTCCAACCCACTAGCATGTATCCTAGACACCCATAGACTGATCGGACTCAATTACAAAGATTGACTTCGAAACTTCAAAATTATTTTAGATTCTAAGAAGTTAACTCATGTATTGGACCAGGACCCCCCCACCTTACCAGCTCATCCATCTGTTGAATAGAGAGCATCTCTTGACAAGTGGACAGATGAAGATAACAAGGCTAGATACTACATGTTGGGCTTGATGTCTGATGAGCTTCAGTGCCAACATGAAGATATCAGAACTACCCACCAAATGTTGGCTCACCTATAAGAGATGTTTGGTGAATAGAGTCACGCAGCCAAGTATCAATTCACTAAATGACTATTCAAGGCTAAAATGCATGATGGGCAGTCAGTCCAAGACCATTGTTTGATGATGATCAAGCATTTGAAAGAGCTTGAGAAGCTCAAAGTGAAGTTGGATCTGGATCTGCAGAATGATATAATTCTGCAATCCTTGACTGATGTATATAGGCAATTCATCATAAACTACCATATGCATAAACTTCAAAATTCTCTGGTCGAGCTTATGAACATGCTGGTTACTACTGAGCTTTCTATGAAAGGTTCTAAAGGCTCAGTGCTTGCTATTGAATGACTTCTTTTTCAAATGAAAATCTTTTGAAAAGAAGAAGTCTGTGAAAAGGCAAAAGGTGGAAGGAGGAAAGAAGAAAGAGAGAGCTGAAGAAGAAGGTACTGAACAAAGAAAAGTATTTCCATTGCAACACATGACGGCCACTGAAAGCAAAAACTTGGCCCTACTTACTAGCCATCCTTTGAATAAGAAGAGAGGTCTTTCTGGAGGTAATGCTCTTATTGAGTCTAACTTATGTTTTTCTGCATCTAGTTGGGTGCTTGACTCTAGTTCTAGTGCTCATTTTCTGCACTTCTGCAGGTCTGAGGATAACAGGAGGCTGAGGGATGGTGAGATGATCTACGCATCAAATGAGCAGAGTTGCCTGTGTGGCCGTGGGAACATACCTCTTCAACTACATATGGTTTAGACTTAGTATTAAAGATTGCTATTATGTTCCTACAACAAGCAAGAATTTGATTTCTTTTCATGCTTAGCACTAGAAGGCTATATAATTAATTTTTCTTAAGGACCATTGTAACATTCTTTTTGACAAAAATAAAATTGCAAGTGGTTTTCTTATTAACGATCTTTACCAATTACATATTGATGTATCTATTTTTAATATCGAGCAAAATGTGAATGCCACAAGTGGCACCTAAGACTAGATCATATAGTAGGAGATAGGGTTAACAAATTGGAGAAAATTGGGCTATTAAGTCCGTTGACTTTTAAGTCATATCCAATTTGTGAATCTTGTCTTCATGGCAAAATGACTAAGCTCTCTTTTGTAGGACATGAGAAAAGGGCCACGGATCTTCTTGCACTAGTACATACTGATGTGTACAACCCATTTGATGTGCCAGCTAGAGGCAACTTTGTCTACTTCATAATCTTTACCAATGATTTATCTCGATATGGGTATGTATATCTTATGAGATACAAGTCTGAAGCATTTGAAAAGTTCAAAAAATTCAGACATGAAGTCGGAAAGCAAACTAAAAAATCTATTAAGGTTCTTCGATCAGATCGAGGAGGTGAATACCTTAGTCGAAAATTCCTTGACTATCTCAAGCAAAATGGCATAATTTCTCAATGGACTCCACTTGGAACACCTCAACTCAATGGGGTTTCAAAATGGAGGAACCGGACCCTATTAGTTATGGTCCGATCTATAATGAGCTTTATAAACCTTCCTAATTTTCTTTGGGGATATAGTCTGTTAATTGCAATATACTTACTGAATAGGGTTCCTTCTAAAATCATTCCTATCACACCATATGAGATATGACATAGTAAGAAACCAAGTCTGAGTCATCTCAAAATTTAGGGTTGTTCGACTCATGTCAAAAGACAACAAGTGAACAAGTTAGACTTCAGGTCCTTTAGAGCTTGATTTATGGGATATCCTAAAGAGTCATTAGGATATTATTTTTACATTCTAGAAGATCACAATGTGATTGTGAGTCGACATACCATCTTTCTTAAAAAATAGTTTATTCAAGATAGCGGCATTAGAAAGTAGATTAAGCTCGAGGAGAAAGTCTCACAAGAGCAACGAGCTAAGGATCAAATGGAACCAAATTAGGTTGAGCCAATACAATCACTACCTCCTCCACCTCATAGATCGAAAAGGGTTTTCCGTTCTCCTGAGAGGTGCTTAGGTACTATTTCAGAAGAAGTAGAGCAAATGTTCCTCGCAGGTAATGAGGTTCATGGTGATGATCCCAAAACCTATGATAAGTCAATATCGGATATCGACTCCGAGAAATGGTTGGAGGCAATGAAGTCAGAAATTGACTCGATGCACTCAAACCAAGCCTGAATCTTGGTAGATCTACCAGAAGGTATAGTACCTATTGGGTGTAAATGGATCTACAAGAAAAAGATTGGTGTAGATGGGAATGTAGAGATATTCAAAGCTAGATTAGTGGCAAAAGGGTATAGTCAATGCGAAGGCGTTGACTATCAAGATACCTTTTCGCCAGTAGCTATGCTAAAATCTATCCGCACATTGCTTGCTATTGCAGCCTATTTCGATTATGAAAGATGGCAAATGGATGTGAAAATGGCATTCTTAAATCGATACATTGAGGAAGATATCTATATGAAACAGTCGTTAGGTTTCACATCCAGTGATACTGATCATAAAGTATGCAAGCTGCAAAGGTCCATGTATGAACTTAAGCAAGCATCTCAGAGCTGGAATACTCATTTTAATGATGTAATCAAATTATTTGGTTTTATCAAAAATGAGGAGGAACCATGTGTCTTCAAAAAGGTCAGTGGGAGCGCTATTATCTTTCTCGTATTGTACGTGGATGATATCCTCTTTATTGGAAATGATATTCTCATGTTGACCATAGTTAAAATGTGGTTATCCAAAGAATTCTTCATGAAAGACCTGGGAGAAGCATCCTTTATTCTAGAAATTAAGGTCTATAGAGATAGATCAAATAGGATACTAGGACATTCACAAAAGATGCATATAGAGGAAGTGCTAAAGAGGTTTAGCATAAAAAACTCCAAGAGAAGTTTGGTACCCTTCAGACATGGCATTCATCTTTCCAAGTGAAGGAAGATCCTAAATTTCTTGGATCAGGTTTGTTCAGATCTGATTGGATCGAGAGGCATATTTCAAAAATTTTTTCTTAGATCATAATCAGATCTGATATTTTTCAGATCTAACTTTATGATCTGATAAACAAGAAAATTAAATTAAATTAAATCTAAATTAGTTTTATCTTGATATGGGTAATCCGATTACTCGTTTATGATCTTACTGATTGCCTGAGGTTCTGGATCTAGCCACGTAAGCGCCTGGCCTCTATCAGTATCTACTTGAGCTAGATTTGGAGATCTTCTCCTTCTCTTTCTTTTCTCTAAAAATCAAATCTAGATCTGATTTGAAGGATCTTCAAAACTCCTTCTGAAGATCAGAAGTCATCTCTGCAGCAGTGTTGCCTTCTTCCTTTCTCGTCAGCCTTTTCTTGCCTGAATCGTACTAATCTAAAGGTCCAACTTCCTTGGGTGTGGAGAGGAGAGAGAGGATCAGAAAGATGGTATGGAGGAGGGAGAGGGGCAGCCTTGGGGCACGGCTAGGAGAAAAGCTCTCTCAAAGTTGGGCACAGATAGGTCTTTAAATAGACCTTGCTGCACCATGCAATGCCACATCATCCCGACCAATCACGGTGCTTCATGCAATCAGATCTAAATCTGATTGGTGGGATGACATCACCTAATTCAATCAGATGAGAGACCCATAGATTCATCCTTAGGTGGCACCTAAGACTAGTCAAAGTCTATAGG
>QRFJ01000672.1:101668-159536 GCA_006176705.1 Cocos nucifera | reverse complement strand
TTGACTATCAAGATACCTTTTCGCCAGTAGCTATGCTAAAATCTATCCGCACATTGCTTGCTATTGCAGCCTATTTCGATTATGAAAGATGGCAAATGGATGTGAAAATGGCATTCTTAAATCGATACATTGAGGAAGATATCTATATGAAACAGTCGTTAGGTTTCACATCCAGTGATACTGATCATAAAGTATGCAAGCTGCAAAGGTCCATGTATGAACTTAAGCAAGCATCTCAGAGCTGGAATACTCATTTTAATGATGTAATCAAATTATTTGGTTTTATCAAAAATGAGGAGGAACCATGTGTCTTCAAAAAGGTCAGTGGGAGCGCTATTATCTTTCTCGTATTGTACGTGGATGATATCCTCTTTATTGGAAATGATATTCTCATGTTGACCATAGTTAAAATGTGGTTATCCAAAGAATTCTTCATGAAAGACCTGGGAGAAGCATCCTTTATTCTAGAAATTAAGGTCTATAGAGATAGATCAAATAGGATACTAGGACATTCACAAAAGATGCATATAGAGGAAGTGCTAAAGAGGTTTAGCATAAAAAACTCCAAGAGAAGTTTGGTACCCTTCAGACATGGCATTCATCTTTCCAAGTGAAGGAAGATCCTAAATTTCTTGGATCAGGTTTGTTCAGATCTGATTGGATCGAGAGGCATATTTCAAAAATTTTTTCTTAGATCATAATCAGATCTGATATTTTTCAGATCTAACTTTATGATCTGATAAACAAGAAAATTAAATTAAATTAAATCTAAATTAGTTTTATCTTGATATGGGTAATCCGATTACTCGTTTATGATCTTACTGATTGCCTGAGGTTCTGGATCTAGCCACGTAAGCGCCTGGCCTCTATCAGTATCTACTTGAGCTAGATTTGGAGATCTTCTCCTTCTCTTTCTTTTCTCTAAAAATCAAATCTAGATCTGATTTGAAGGATCTTCAAAACTCCTTCTGAAGATCAGAAGTCATCTCTGCAGCAGTGTTGCCTTCTTCCTTTCTCGTCAGCCTTTTCTTGCCTGAATCGTACTAATCTAAAGGTCCAACTTCCTTGGGTGTGGAGAGGAGAGAGAGGATCAGAAAGATGGTATGGAGGAGGGAGAGGGGCAGCCTTGGGGCACGGCTAGGAGAAAAGCTCTCTCAAAGTTGGGCACAGATAGGTCTTTAAATAGACCTTGCTGCACCATGCAATGCCACATCATCCCGACCAATCACGGTGCTTCATGCAATCAGATCTAAATCTGATTGGTGGGATGACATCACCTAATTCAATCAGATGAGAGACCCATAGATTCATCCTTAGGTGGCACCTAAGACTAGTCAAAGTCTATAGGTGAGGGTCACCTAGTTTGAATCCAAGAAGCAACCTAGAGTCCCATCTGTATGGGACTCCAGGCGTCCCTATCCATGGGCGCACGCCATCCTAGGCGTGCGCCCCCTCCTTTTCAATTTCTAAAAAGGGGACAAGCCCCTATCTACTCTCCAATAAGTGTATGACATATGGGTAGATGTCCAAGGGTCAAAGGACAATGTTTGACCAAGTCAAAGGATAAGAATTAGCAGATGATCGAAAATGGTAGGTGTTGTCTCAAATTTATCTCATAAATTAAGACAACCCTTTTCTAACCTAGACAAGCTCCAGTCAAACTAGGTAAAGGTACCTGAGTGAGCACAAACTCATTTGGCTTAGATGAGATAACTTTTAATGATAGAAAAAGGAGAATGTTAGGTTCAATCGTGTGCTAGCACGATTTTCTTGAACCTAATTGAATTTAATTCAAATCAATTGAACTGGATTAGTCCAATTGATGATATCTAGATCCAAACCCTTATTTGTGTGACCCAGTTAGGTTTAGTTCTATATGATAATGGGATATGTCATGATCTCGATCATCGACATTATCGAAACTTCTTTCGATGGATCAGTACTCTTTTGATTCAGACAACTTAGAATGATTGATCATCTAAATCATTCTAATTGCTCCCAAAATCCACCAGTGACACCTAGCAGTATATGGTGGCAACCCATCAAAAACTAAAAATGAACCTCTTGGTGTAGCTACTTGTGTGATTAAGTTCTTCTATCTTGAGCCCCGATCAGATTAGGGTTAAGGTGAACTCATCAAACCCTAATTTCTATCATATGATTTAATCATTCGATTCAAGTCCGATGTGAAAATCTTAATAGAAACTCTTTCTATTATTTCACTCTCTGCCATGGCCATGGGCTTATGGACTTGATTCTCATGATCATCATAGGGCTGCTTCTCTTCTACCGAGGTAGATAGATTTCATCTTGGTGCGATCCAAGTCTTATAATGAACATGCTATAGCCAACATACACCTCAGGATTTCGAATGGCTAGGAGACCGAGTCATGGTGTAGTCAAACTATAACACCCTCAAGATGAACTGCTGATGCACCTTAGATCAAAGAACTAGACATACCACTACAGCATCGAGTCAGTAATCGACAAGAAGGTAGACTTCCTTATGACTACTCGAGGCGGTCACGCTCAGTGCCCTCGTTCTCTAACGAGTATCTATACTCTCGCTTCGATGTCTCCATACTGTAGACTTAAGACTCATCTAATATAAAAAAAAATGATTGTACACAAACCTTTTGGATCAATCATTATCCTCATGATGATCCTACGGCGAGGAGCATTTTATGAGTTAATAAATAAAAATTTATGTCTTAAATTTTTAACTCTTGAAAATATGAATTATCATTTTCATTAACTCAAAGGATGTATCACAGACACTAAATATACGTATGTGATAGAAAATAATCCATTTTATTATTTATAGTCAAAATTATAATTTTGCCTCTAGAAGTGTATTACAAGTGTCAGCCAATTCTAGCTTCTAGGGCACACATATATCTAACAAACTTCCACTTGACCTAAAGCCAATTGGCTATAAGTCTAAGTCTCATCTTCTCAAGGTGGGCTTCGATCTTTTACTGGTCCAACGACTTTGCAAGCGGGTCTGCCGCATTGTCTGCAGAGTCGACTCTCTTGACCTTGACATAACCCTTCTCAAGGTAATCATGGATGAGGTGGTATCGCTGCTCGATGTGCTTGGATTTTTGGTGAGACCTCGGCTCCTTAGCAAGGGCTATGGCACCATTGTTGTCGCAGTACATAGAAATGGCATCTGATAGCATCACTCCAATCTCTGTGACAAACTTCTTATACCAGAATGCTTTTTTTGCAGCTTCTGACGCTGCGATGCATTCTGACTCCATGATGGAATCTGCTATCACTGTCTGCTTGAAACTTTTTCAACTGACAGCTCCACCATTGCACAAAAATAGACTCTCAGATATCGACTTTCGATCATCTACATCGGACATAAAATCTGAGTCTGTATATCCCTGGACTTGGAGTTCTCCATTACCAAAGACCAACAACATATTCTTAGTTCTTCTCAAGTACTTAAGGATACATTTCACAGAAGTCTAGTGTTCTTCATCTGGATTCGACTGATATCTGCTCATGACACTCACAGCATGGGCTATATCAGGTCTTGTACATAACATGTTATACATGAGGCTCCCTATTGCTGAAGCATAAGGGATCTTGCTCATGTGTTCTATTTCCTCAGGTGTGCTAGGGCACATTTTTTTAAAAAGATGAATGCCATGTCTGAAGGGTACCAAACCATTCTTAGAGTTTTCCATGCTAAACCTCTTTAGCACTTCCTCTATGTACATTTTCTGTGAAAGTTCTAGCATCTTATTTGGTCCATCTCTATAGACCTTAATTCCCAGAATAAAGGATGCTTCTCCTATGTCTTTCATGGAGAATTCTTTAGATAACCATAATTTAACTGTGGTCAACATAGGAATGTCATTCCCAATAAGGAGAATGTCATCCACATACAATACGAGGAAGATAACAGCGCTCCCACTGACCTTTTTGAAGACACATAGCTCCTCCTCATTTTTGATAAAATCAAACAATTTGATCACATCATTAAAATGAATATTCCAGCTTCGAGATGCTTGCTTAAGTCCAAATATGGACCTTTGCAGCTTGCATACCTTGTGATCATTATCACTGGATGTGAAATCTAAGGGTTGTTCCATATAGATATCTTTCTCAAGATATCAATTTAAGAATGCCATTTTTACATCCATTTATCATATTTCATAATCAAAATAGGCTGCAACAGCAAGCAATGTGCGGATGGATTTTAAGCATAGCTACTGGCAAAAAGGTATCCAGATAGTCAATGCCTTCGTGTTGACTATAACCTTTTGCCACTAATCTAGCTTTGAATGTCTCCACATTCCCATTTGCACCAATCTTTCTCTTGAAGATCCATTTACACCCAATACGTACTATATCCTTCTGGTGGATCTACCAAGGTTCAGACTTGGTTTGAGTGCATCGAGTCAATTTCTGACTTCATTGCCTCTAACCATTTCTCGGAGTCGATATCCGATATCATCTCATTATAGGTTTTGGGATCATCACCATGAACCCCATTACCTACGAGGAACATTTTCTCTACATTCCTCTGAAATAGTACCTAAGTACCTCTCAGGGGGATGGAAAACTCTTTTCGATCTACGAGGTGGAGGAGGTAGTGACTTGTATTGGCTTAACCTGATTTGGTTCCATTTGGTCCTTAGCTCGTTGCTCTTGTGAGACTTTCTCATCGAGCTTGATCTGCTTTTCAATGCCACTATCTTGAATAAACTATTTTTCAAGAAAGATGGCATGTCGACTCACAATCACATTGTGATCTTCTGAAATGTAGAAATAATATCCTAATGACTCTTTAGGATATCCTATGAATCAAGCTCTAAAGGACCTAAAGTCTAACTTATTCCGCTTGTTGTCTTTTGACATGAGCCGGACAACCCCAAATTCTGAGATGACTCAGACTTGGTTTCTTACCATGCCATATCTCATACGGTGTGGTAGGAATGGTTTTAGAAGAAACCCTATTCAGTAAGTATATTGTAGTTAACAAACAGTATCTCCAAAGAAAATCAAGAAGGTCTGTGAAGCTCATCATGGATCGGACTATATCTAATAGAGTTTGATTTCTTCGTTCTAAAACCCCGTTGAGTTGAGGTGTTCCAGGTGGAGTCCATTGAGAGATTATGCCATTTTTCTTGAGATAGTCTAGGAATTCTCGACTAAGGTATTCACCTCCTCGATCTGATCGAAGAATCTTAATGGGTTTTCCAGTTTGCTTTTCTACTTCATGTCTGAATCCTTTGAACTTTTCAAAGGCTTCAGACTTGTGTCTCATAAGATACACATACCTATACCTAGATAAATCATTGGTAAAGATTATGAAGTAGACAAAGTTGTCTCTAACCGGCACATCAAATGGGCTGCACACATTAGTATGTACTAGGGCAAGAAGATCCATGGCCCTTTCCCTATATCCTACAAAAGGAAGTTTAGTTATTTTACTATGAAGATAAGATTCATAAATTGGATATGACGTAAAAGTCAACGGACTCAATAGCCCGATTTTCTCTAATTTGTTAATCCTATCTTTTGCTATATGACCTAGTCTTAGGTGCCATAGATATCTATCCTTTGGACTATTCTTGGGTCATTTTGATTTTATGGCATTCACATTTTACTCAAGATTAAAAATAGATACATCAACATGTAACTGATAAAGACCGTTAATAAGAAAATCACTTTCAATTTTATTTCTTTCATAAAGAATATTACAATGGTCCTTAAGAAAACTAATCACATAGCCTTCTACTGCAAGGCAAGAAACAGAAATCAAATTCCTGCTTGCTTTAGGTACATAATAACAGTCTTTTAATACTAAGTCTAAACCAGATGGTAGTCAAAGAGGGTATGTTCCCACGGCCACTGTAGCAACTCTTGCTCCATTTTCGATGCACAGGATCATCTCACCATCCCTCAACCTCCTGCTATCCTCAAGACCCTACGTAGAAGTGCACAAGTGAGCACTAGAATCAGAGTCAAGCACCCAACTAGATGCAGAAAAAATCATAAGGTTAGACTCAATAATGAGCATTCCTCCAGAAGGACCTACCTCCTTCTTCTTTAGGATGGCCAGATAAGTAGGACAGTTTCGCTTTCAATGACCGTCATTGTTGCAATGAAAATATTTTTCTTTGTCAGCGGTCTTCTTCTTCAACTTTATCTTTTTTCTTCTTTTCTTCTTCCATTTTCTGCTTTTTTGCAGACTTCTTCTTCTTTTCAAAAGACTTTTTTTTGGAAGAAGTCCATTCCATAGCAAGTACTGAGCCTTTAGAACCTTTCATGGAAAGCTCAGCGGTAACCAGCATGATCATAAGTTTGGCCAGGGAATTTTGAAGTTTATGCATATGGTAATTCATGATGAACTGCCCATGTGCATCAGTCAAAGATTGCGGAATTATATCATTCTGTAGATCCAAGTCCAACCTCACTCCAAGCTTCTCAAGCTCTTTCATGTCCTTGATCATCATCAGACAATGCTCTTGGACTGACTGCCCATCATGCATCTTAGCCTTGAAAAAGTCATTTATTGACTTGATACTTGGCTGCGCGACTCTGTTCACCAAACATCTCCTGTAGGTGAGCCAACATTTGGCGAGCAGTCCTAATATCTTCATGTTGGCACTGAAGCTCATCAGACATCGAGCCCAACATGTAATATCTAGGCCTTATTATCTTCATCTGTCCACTTATTCCAGAGATGCTCTCTTGTTCAGCAGGATGGACGAGCTGGTAAGGTGGAAGGGTCCTGGTCCAATACATGAGTTAACTTCTCAGAATCCAAAATGATTTTGAAGTTTCCTGAGTCCAATCCTTTATAATTTGGTCCGATCAGTCTATGTGTGTCCAGGATACGTGCTAGTGGGTTGGATGCAGACATTTTCCTATAGAGAGTCAAAGATTCTAGTTAGATACTGTAATTAAGACTTGACCAATTTATTTAGGAATTTTATTTTTAAATAAATTAGCTTCCCACTATTTTCTCGGATCCCTACACTCCCTTTATAGAGATGCGAAAATCTCCACGATTAATGATTTCTAGTGGGTGGTGCGGTCTCACCAACTGACTCATCACCTCACCTAACAGTTATTGGTGATGGGTTAGCCAATGAGTGAACAACTCTTGTTCAATGATTCTCTAATCATGGTGCACCCAAACTTGGTCTCTAATTCATGAATCTCACCGTATGTCTGAAATATTGATCCACTCCTTAGTTAAGTCAGACCCACCATTTGCATAGATTGGATTCCTAATTGAGTCTCTCACCGTATCCAAAATATTGAGCCCAACTCATCCTCCAGCCCATAGCATCCAATGCCTAATAGACATGGTTGCATCTTCTCCGTGCAACTGAGCCACTGTATCCAGTCGAGAACAATCAACCCCGGAAAGGGCCCGCACATCTACAATGGTGGAAGACCTCAGACTTAATCTTTTCTTAGGAGAATTTGATTCAGGTCTCATTAAACTAGACTTGATCATAGTCATAACAATTATGACTAACCTAGTGGCATGGGTTAGCTCGGATTATTGACCACCTCAGATCAGAACTGAGTCAACAAATATGGCCAGGTAAGTGAGATCGGTGGAAGGGATATGCCATTAACTCGTACAAGAATGCATTCAGGTCGAGTAGCTCCCAATTAAAAACTCAGTCGATCGTATGTGCCAAACTTACCTTAGACACCAAATTATTGAGCCAGAACCAATTGGGTTAGCCTACAATCCAGACTCTAACCTCTGAGCCTAATTAGGTCTTGCTTGATCGATCACTCATGTGACTCGATCTTGACCCAGACTTAATCCTATTAGGCTGGTCAATTTAAGCATTGTTGATCCCATCTAACCAACTCTTGATTCGGTTTGATCAACCGCTTAGACCTAATTGAGCTACCCAAGCCCGAACCCAGTATTATGAATATGTCTTAGATCTAAAAATTCTCAATTTTAGACCTAATTAATATTTCATAATCTTAATTCTTAATTAAGTTTAGGGTTCATAAATAAAATATGCACAATAAATCCTAGGGTTTCAGGATCTAGGGTTTTGCAGATAGTAAGTTTTGGAATTTCTGATTAAGGACGAACACGCAGCACCCCTACACATCATAAGAACACCCCATCGAATGGAAGGAGAGGGTCTTTAAATCCCTACTTCATTCTTATGATCCGGACGGCCAAGGGGAACGCCTTAATCAGGAACATACAACTAATCTACAAAACCTAATTAGATCTATAGCATATATCTCATATAAGAAATTAGATCTAATTAAAATATGTTTTGCATACATCTCATGTATCATGCATGCATATTTTTCAGATCTAAATTATCTCATAATCAATCTAAAAAATTAAATTTAAATTTGATCATATCAAATAAAATTCTAATCTAGACCCTAATTATGTAGAACTATTCTACAACTAGTCTAAACATGCATCTAATCATATCTCATATGATGTTTACAAATTAAATTTAATTTATTTTTTATTTTTTAGATCTTATTATAATATTTATAAGATCAAAAAATAATAAATAAATAGATGTAAAAATTATATTTAATTAAATAAAAATTATGATTATACTAGACTATACATAGAATAATTCTATTCCTAGTCTAGTCATGTATCTCATACATTTTAGATCTAGATTAATTAATTTTAATTTTTTATTTTTTTAATTTTAGATCTAATTATATCTCATGTGATATCTAAAATCATTAATTTATTAGATTAAATTATATCTAAATAAATTTTGTAAGAACCTAGCTCTGATACCAGTTGAAGGGAGATCCTGAATTTCTCGGGTTAGGTTCGTTCAGAACCGATTGGATCGAGAGGCATATTCCAAAAATTTTTTCTTAGATCCTAATCAAATTTAATATTTTTTAGATTTAAATTTATGATCTGATAAATAATAAAATTAAATTAAATTAAATCTAAATTAATTTTACCTTGATATGGGTAATCCGATTATCCGTTGATGATCTTGCTAATTTTCTAAGGTTCTGGATCTAGCCACGCAAGCGTCTGGCCTCTATCAGTATCCACTTAGGCTAGATCTGGAGATCGTCTTCTTCTCTTTTTTTTTCTAAAAATTAGATTTGGATCTAATTTGAAGGATCTTCAAAACTCCTTCTGAAGATCGGCAGTCGTCTTTGCAGCAATGCTGCCTTCTTCCTTTCTCGTCAGCCTTTTCTTGCCTGAGTTGCTCAAATTTGAAAGCCCAACTTCCTTGGGTATGGAGAAGAGAGAGAGGATCAAAAAGGTGGCGTGGAGGAGGGAGAGGGGCAGCCTTGGGGAGTGGCTAGGAGAAAAGCTCTATCAAAGTTGGGCACATATAGGTCTTTATATAGACCTTGCTGCGCCACGCAGTGCCACATCACCCCGACCAATCACGTTGCTTCATGCAATCAGATCTAAATCTGATTGGTGGGATGACATCACCTAATCCAATCAGATGAAAGACTCATAGATTCTTCCTTAGGTTGTGCCTAAGACTGATCAAAGTCTATAGGTGAGGGTCACCTAGTTTGAATCTAAGAAGCAACCTGGAGTCCCATCCGCATGGGACTCCAGGCATCCCTATCCATGGGCGCACGCCATCCTAGGCATGCACCCCCTCCTTTCCAATTTTTAGGAAGGGGACAAGCCCCTATCTACTCTCCAATAAGTGCATGACACATGGGCAGATGTCCAAGGATCAAAGGTCAATATTTGATCAAGTCAAAGGACATGAATTAGCAAGTGACGGAAAATGGTAGGTGTTGTCTCAAATTTATCTCATAAATTAAGACAACCCTTGTCTGACCTGGACAAGCTCCAGTCAAACTAGGTAAAGGCATCTGAGTGAGCATAAAGTCATTTGGCTCAGTTCAGATAACTTTTAATGATAGAAGAAGGAGAATGTTAGGTTCAATCGTGTGCTAGCACGATTTTCTTGAACCTAATTGAATCTAATTCAAATCAATTGAACTGGATTAGTCCAATTGATGATATCTAGATCCAAACCCTTATTTGTATGACTTAGTTAGGTTCAGTTCTATATGATAATGAGATATGTCATGATCTCCATCATCGACATCATCGAAACTCCTTGCGTGGCTGCATCCAGAACCTCAGACAATCAGCAAGATCATCATAGGATAATAAGATTACCCAAGAACAAGATATAAATTAAATCTAATTTAATTATTTTATTTTATTTTATTAGATCTATCAAATCAGATCTGAAAAGTATCAGATCTGATTTAGATCTAAGAAAATTTTTTTAAAAAATATTCCTCTTGATCAAATCAAATCTGAGCGAACCTGATCCAGGAAACATGATTTTTCCTTCACAAAGGGTGTAACCCTATAATAATAAAGACCACGTCAGTAATAAAAGTAGTCTTCTTCTTATCTTCTGGTACTATTTGAATTTGGTTATAGCCAAAAAAGGCATCCATGAAAGTGAGGAGTTCATGATCTGTAGTTACATCCACCAGTTGATCAATTCTTGGAAAGGGATAACTATCTTTTCGATAGGCTTTGTTCAATTTCTTAAAGTCTATGCACATTCTCCACTTGCCATTCATCTTCTTGACGAGGACTACATTGAAAACCCAATTTGGATATGAGACTTCTCGGATGAATCTGGCCTTAAGGAGCTTGTCAACTTCTTCTGCTATTGTCTTATGTCTCTCTAGGGCATAGCAGCGCATTTTTTCTTTCATTGGCCGATATTTGGGATCAATAGTCAGATGATGTTCCATAATTTTAGCATCGATTTCGAGCATGTCTATGGGGATCCAAGCAAAAATATCTATATTTTTTCATAGGAATTCAACAAGTTGCTCTTGTACCTCTTCTCCCAGATTGGAGCCGATCTGCACCGTGTGTTCTTTATTTTCATCATTCAAAGGGATCGAGATAAGGTCTTCCATAAGTTCCCCCTATTCTTCAGAATGGTCATCCCGAACATCCAGCACATCAACTGGCCCCTAACCTCTCCAATCCCATAGTTTGTTGGGAACTTCATTTTTAAATAATAAATGACACCACCACCTGAAGTGCATTATGTTGGAAATTATGTTCCAAAGCCAATCATCAGCCTATTGATGGTTGAGATATTATAATTGATTTATTAATTAATAAAAAATATTTTGGCATCTTTTTTCATCATAAGTTTATATCTTCTAATAAACTCCATGGTTGTGATGAAGTTCTTAGGACTATTTAGTTTTGATAAAGAGAGGATTTATTGATTAGTCCTTAAATTTCTTCACGACCAAATGATAGGCTGTTAATTCAGATGACAACGTCTATCGAGCATAGGTCGCTATATGCCATTTAGGTTGGTTATCCTCTTAACCAAGATGTATGGAGACACTGGTATGGCATATGGTGAGATGTATGGGTACATCATCATTGAACGTGACCAACTCTAGAGTATTCTACTATCGAGAATATCTTTGATGGGATATAGGTATAAGTATCCCTTAGACCTGAGATCACCTCAGTGACTTGCAATCAACTCATTATGCTTTGGTATCGGACTAACTGAATTTCTAATTCAATAATGGAAGGCTTCTAGGCATAGTCAAGTACTTGCAAAGTTGGAGTGTGATTAAGATAGAATTAACCACTCCAAGAGTTGGAGAAGAATGTATCATTATATTTCAATATAGCAAAACCTTGGTCAGGATAATTGATCGCTATCGTAGGTGGTCAAAAATAAATCTAACTTATTACTATATAGATAGGGTGAGTCAGGATCGTATCCATAGGGATCATGTTAATTACGTTTAAATAATAAATTTAACTTAAAAGCAAGATTTAATAATTAATTAAAAGGCTACTTAATTAATTAAAAAATTAAATTAATTTAAAGAAAGATTGTAAGTATAAAGATGGATTCTCAGAATTTTAATTGATCACTTATCTGACAGTTGGTACTCTTTTTAATATGCTACAATTAATATCTAATCAATAAAGATATAATCTATCTTAGAGAGCACGGTCTGTACCCTTGGATCATAGTCCATCCCTTAAAGTTATAGGCTAGTCTAAATTGATTTAGATATATAAAAAAAAGAATTAACCTAAATATAGTTTATCTTAAGAGCATGAATCAAACTCATACATCATGGCTCATCCTAAGAATAATAAACTATTCTAGATTAATTGCAAGAAAATAAAGATATAAAAATATTATAACTAAAAATGATTTTTATTGTAAATTAAAAAGAAATACAAAAGATGAGAAATAGAAAATACCTTCAAAGTAAGATCATAATGATCTCCTGAGAAAGAGAGGATCAACTAGACATCGAGAAGCTTCTCACTGAATTCTTCATCCTGGAGCCTTGTAGAAGAATTCGGACAGCAGTAGGTAACAGAAGTTCAGAACATAAGAGAAGTTTTGTTGGAAATGCAAGCTTTGGTGCTGGTTTGAAGAAGAAAGAAAAAAAAAAGGTTAAAGAAGAAGAGCTTGAGAGAGAATTAGGGAGAGAAATAACTTGCTGGTGGTTTTGGAGAGGAGAGAGGCTTGGAGAAGCTTAGGAGGGGCTAATCCCCCAAGAGAAGGCTTTAGAGGGCTTATAGAGGCTGCCTCCATTACTTTAGCTTAAGGATTTTTTTATAGAAGAGAAATAGGAAGAAATTAGGTTGAAATTGAAGAAAAACCAAAAAAATTGAGTCTGGATCAGATTCTGCTCCTTGGAGTAATTTTATGTCGTCAGATCGGATCTCAATGGTCCAGATTTGACCAAAATTGAACTCTCGTAGCTTAAATAGGGTCCTGATGAATTTTTAGCCATTGGATCATTTGATCAGGCAATTTAGGACCATCGGATGGGCTTCTAATCATCCTTAATCAAGTTGGAGATGCTTCTGGACCATTGGATCTTTGTCGATTGGTTTTTTGACCATCGGATCGTGCTAGATCACTAAGCACTGTTCGAATCAAAGAAGGATTTGTCGTGGGCCATCGGATCTCCATTGAATCGAATGCCGGCCATTGGATCGCACAATTACTGTAGCTATGGACCGCACGAACTGGGCACACCGAATGCCTCAGCCAATTGCTGCTTGCTGCTTTGATGCAAAATTACCTCTTTACCCCATGAATCGTGATGGATTTCCCATGAACCCCTTAAGAGTTCAGGTCAGCCATGTGGCACATTTTGTTTCAATGTGCCTGTTGAGCTAGCCGGTCTGTGCAGGATCTGTGAATCGATCGGTCGGTCTACCATGCATCAGACTATTTTTTTTCTTTTTCTTTTATTTAAAAATTTTGGACTTCATAACTTTTTCATTTTAGCTTCGATTTGAGTGAAATTTATTCCGTTGTGATCCATAAATCGAGCTCTTTTCATCTTGGTCTTCTTTTCTACAAAAGATAGAGTAAAAATATCAATTCATAAGAAATAAAGATAAATTAATTAATAAATTAATACTTTTATACATATACTTTATGTGTTTATCACACCCCTCGAACTTAAATTTTGCTCGTCCTCAAGTAAAGTAGATAGATTAGCAATATATTCTGACTTAGCCTTGAATTAAAAGTTAGATTTAGACACTCATAAAGGTAGCTGATACCTGGTCAAACCATTAAAGAGGTACATCATTGGATTATCAATTCGATCCAATTAATGATTGAGTCTTAGCCATCGAAATTTTTAGAGCTCTTCTTTCACTAACTTTCTACTTTACTCTTTAAATTCTCTAACTTGATGTGAGCTGGATTTATTACCTTTCTTGCAATTTACTCCCCTTATTTATCCACTTTTTTTTTTAACTCTTTGCATCCCCATCTTTTGATGTGAACCACAATGCTTACTTAGGTGAAGAGGCCCGGTTACTCAGTGAGACAATGCTAGAGTTTTTTATTCATACTGTCCATCTTTTTACGCAAACCACAATGCTTACTTAGGCGAAGAGGCCCAGTTACTCAATAAAAAATTAGTATTTTTATTTTTATTATATTTTTTATATATTTTGATAAATTAAGAAAGATTTTTGCATATTTTGATCTTTCCATCCAACTCTCATGAAGTAGATTCTTTATTGAGATTAGTAAGAAGATGGTTCTAGAATTACTCTTAAAATTTGGTCTGATCTAAACCCTTCCATTTATTGAATTTTTTTAATAATTTGTTCCTCAGTATCTCTAAAATTTTCTACATCGTTAATCATTCATTGAGTAGGATGCCTAGTTAACTCTTAATCAAAATAAAGTTGGGTAGATAAAGCTAATTATTTCAATTCATACTTGAGGACTCACAAGTTTTAAAATTAATTATTCTCCCCTCAACTTAATTTTCATTATCCTCAGTGGAAGAAGAGATAAACAAAAATATTTATTAAGGAGGGGTACCACCTGATTTATAATTTGTAGATCCTTCATAGTATTCCTCAAGTTCATACAAGATGATTGATGTGCTCCCCACAACTTAGGCCGATCATCTTTATTGATTTCCTACAAAAAGATAAAAACTAGAAAACTCGAAATCTAAAAAATAAAATGATGGATTGCCTCCCAACAAGCGGTAAGTTTAATATCTTCAGCCAGACTAGGCGACTCTGCCTATCTAGTGTCAAAAATTGGATTGATAAATTTTAATGGTTTTGGATTGTCAATCTCAGAAAGATGGCTTGCGATTCCATTATTTATGAATTTCAATAATTTCTCACAAATTTTTAGAAAGTAACTCATAGCACCATTCTTAGTTAGTTTTAGTTTTCTAATTATAAGAAAATAATTTATGAACCCATTCAAAGACTTTTATTTATTAAGAATTTCTTCTATTTGTTCTTCTAATATGCTTGTAAATTGAGTTTTTGGATTAAGAATTGAGTCTGATACAATAGGTACCGAAAGAGTATCACTCGATTCTAAACATGCGTACTCAGGTGTGACCAAGGGCGGATTTAGTTCTGAAGGAGGTGGTGATTCTAGAGGAAAAGCTATTGGAGCCGGTATTATTTCATATTTCTCAACCCCTAGGATAGTGGTGCTAAAATTGGATGGCTCTAATAATGTATTTTCATTTTCAGTGTATCCATCTACATTAAAATTACCCACTCTAAAAGAATTCAAACCTATATGCACTGGGTCTTGAGAAATAATTCTAGGGGTAGCTTTCTTAATTACATCTTTAGGTTCATCCACCTTAAAATAATTTTTAATTTATATACTAGGCTGTTCTGTAAGGGTTTCATTAACATTGGAGCTCTCAGCATATATTGATCCCTTGAGTCACTTATGGGCTAACTGGATAATTCTTCCTCCTCCTAACTATTGAATGCAGCAGTAAGTTGACAAAGTTGGATTTCTATCTTGGCTATAGATTGAGTATGATTTTCTAACATGTGTAAAATATTCTCTTTAAATATTGAACTATAGGCACTTGAAGAGGGTTGCTGAACATTTTGATATTGGTATGCCGTATAAGCTTTCTCTAGATAAATAAGTTCATAATCAGTTACTGGTTGTGATGTCTTATAAAAATTTGAATAGTTTTTCCAGCCCAGATTGTAGGTATTGGAGTAAGGGTTATAATAATTGGTTTGAGTTGGGGTTGGGTAAGTCTACTCATGTACAAATTTTCTAGATTGATATGCAACTGGGCATTCACTAACCAGATGGTTGAGACTTGGACATATGTTACACACATGCAAGGGTGAGGTAGGAGAGTATCTCATATTCAATAGATAGTCAAGTTTTTGGGAGAGCTCACCTACCTTATTATGGATATCTATGAAGTTTTCAATCTTATAGATTCCACCACTATTAGGTTTATACATGGGTGTATAGGGGTCATTGGTATAAGAAGAAGGGGTAAAATATTTCTCCAATTGGCGAAAGGATGTAGCCATAATTTTAGGTTTATTAGCTCTAAGGGTTCATTCGATTTCAGGATTTAGGGTTTAAATTTTAGGTTGTAATGAACAATGCCCAAGTAAATACCCCATAATTATGCCTTAGAGCAAATACAGTTTTAAGTTTTTATAGATTTCTTTTAATAAAATAAAAAGAGATGAAAGAAATTTTAAAGATGAGAGCCTAAAGAGTCCTAAGACTAAGAATTAGATGCAAAAAGTTTAATTAGATTTGATGTTTGTGGGTTAGAAATCAAGTTATGCAATCAATCCTGACTAAGGATTACCCTAGATCTAGACAGCTCTTAACTGCCAAGGTTTTCTTCAAGCCCTCCAAATAAAGAATTAGCCAATCAACTGGTCAGGTAAGTGTAAGATCGGTGGGAGTCCCCTCATTGCTTGCCTTAGGCACCAATTGAATTAACTAATCCTAACCCGATCCAACTCTTTGGATTCTTTGTCTTAATGAGCTCGAGTATCCTTAGAGGCCAACGTCTAATTAATTTTAGAATTAAGGTTTGGGTCAATGCAATATGAAGGTTTGTAATTTTTGGGCTAAGGAAGGATGATTAAATCCCCACCTTATCTTATTCAATTGGGTTTAGTGCCCTTAAAGTATCTTATGAAAATGAGATGCAAAAAATCAAGATGTCCAAGTAAAGTGAAACAATCAAATTTAAATTAATTAGTTTTACT
This sequence comes from Cocos nucifera, assembly GCA_006176705.1. Taxonomy (NCBI): domain Eukaryota; kingdom Viridiplantae; phylum Streptophyta; class Magnoliopsida; order Arecales; family Arecaceae; genus Cocos; species Cocos nucifera. The sequence goes on along the minus strand of QRFJ01000672.1, from coordinate 142,969 downwards.
TGTTAGGTTTTGTGATTAAGTCTCTAAACCCTAAATAGCTAATGCAGTGTTAATGAAAAAAAATTAATTATTTTTTTTTTAAAAAAATTATTTTTGTTTTATTATTATTTTTTTAATTTTTATTTAAATTTATTTATTTTTTTTAATTTTTTTAAAAAAAATTATTTAAAGCAACTAAATCAGGATCCTCGATGATGGTGCCAAAATTTGATTACTATCATAGGTGGTCAAAAATAAACCTAACTACTACTATATAGATAGGATGAGTTGGGATCGTATCCACAGGGATCGTGTTAATTATGTTTAAATAATAAATTTAACTTGAGAGCAAAATTTAATAATTAATTAAAAAGCTACTTAATTAATCAAAAAAAAAATTAATTTAAAGAAAGATTGTAAGTATAAAGATGGATTCTTAGAATTTCAATTGATCACTTATCTGACAGCTGGTACTCTTTTTAATATGCTGCAATTAATATCTAATCAATAAAAATATAATCTATCTTAGAGAGCACGGTCTGTACCCTTCGATCACTGTCCATTCCTTAAAGTTATAGGCTAGTCTAAATTGATTTAGATATATAAAGAAAAGAATCAATCTAAATATAGTTTATCCTAAGAGCATGAACCATACCCATACATCACGACTCATCCCAAGGATAATAAACTATTCTAGATTAATTACAAGAAAATAAAGATATTATAACTAAAAATAATTTTATTATAAATTATAAAGAAATACAAAAGATGAGAAATAGAAAACACCATCAAAGTAAGATCACAATGATCTCCTGAGAAAGAGAGAATCAGCTAGACATCAAGAAGCTTCTCGCTGAATTTTTTATCCTAGAGCCTTGTAGAAGAATCCGAGCAGCAGCGAGTAACAGAAGTTTAGAATAGGAGAGAAGTTTTGGTGGAGATGCAGGCTTTGGTGCTGGTTTGAAGAAGAAAGAAAGAGAAACGGTTAAAGAAGAAGAGCTTGAGAGAGAGAATTAGGGAGAGAAATAACTTGCTGGTGGTTTTGGAGAGGAGAGAGGCTTGAAGAAGCTTAGGAGGGGCTAATCCCCCAAGGGGAGGCTTTAGAGGGCTTATAGAGGCTACCCCCATTACTTTAGCTTAAGGATCTTTTTATAGAGGAGAAACAAGAAGAAATTAGGTTGAAATTGAAGAAAAACCAAAGAAATCGAGTCTGGATCGAATTATGCTCCTTCGAGTAATTTTCTGTCGTCAGATCGGATCTTAATGGTCCAGATTTGACAAAAATCAGACTCCCGTAGCTTAAATAGGGTCCTGATGAATTTCTAGCCACTACATCATCTGATCAAGCAATTTAGGACCATCGAATGGGCTTCTGATCATCGTTAATCAAGTTGGAGATGCTTCTGGACCATTGGATCTTCGCCGGCTGGTTTTTTGGCCGTCGGATCGCGCCAGATCACTGAGCACAGTTCGAATCAAACAAGGATTTGTCATGGACCATCGAATCTCCATCGGATCAAATGTAGGCCACTGGATCGCACAATTACTATAGCTATGGATCGCATGAATCAGGTACATCGAACGCCTCAGCCAATCGCCGCTCACTGCTTTGATGTGAAATTACCTCTTTACCCTATGAATCGTGATGGATTTCCCATGAACCCTTAAGGGTTCAGGTCTACCACGTTGCGCACTTTGGTTTGCCATGTCTGCTGAGGTGGCTGGTCTGTGCAGGATCTGTGGACTGGCCGATCAGTCTACCGTGCACCAGACTATTTTTTTTTCTTTTTCTTTTATTTAAAACTTTTGGGCTTCATAAGTTTTTCATTTTAGCTCCGATTTGAGTAAAATTTATTTTGTTGCGACCCATAAATTAAGCTCTTTTCATATTTGGTTTATTTTCTATAAAAGATATAATAAAAGTATCAATTCTTAAGAATAAAGATAAATTAATTAATAAATTAATATTTTTATACATATACTTTATGTGTTTATCAGTAATCCATCAGATGGATTCGATATTTTGAAATCCAATGTCGATAATCTGATCAGATTTGATAGTTGAACTCTAATGTGTCCTACGAGCATTGTGGTCAAGGGGATGAATTATATGAAAACTATATCCGCATGGGCTCTAAGGATGGTGTTCTACACCTTCGACCTATCCGGCCATCAGGTATCATTGCTAGATGATCATTTTGATTGGTATAGAAATTTATTTCTATACTATTGGCTTAGGTTCAGACCTATGACGTCACATACATTAGAGTTTATAAACTGATCGGATGGTTGATCAATAATTAAGAATCATTCTAGGGTTAAACAATCAATATGATTGGTGTTTAACCTAGTGTAAGTATTATAGGAGGATCGATTAGCAATTAAATTGCTAATTGGCTTAATTTGATTAAGCCAATATGTTAAGATTAAGTCTAATTAAATATGATTTAATTAGATTTGATTTGGGTTTGATTGGATCAAGTTTAATTTGTTTATTGGATAAGCCAAGTGCAAGGAAGAACTAGTCGTAGTCTAACTAGGACTTGGATTAACCCAATTTTCTAATTTGATTAGAAAATAAATTAAAATTAAATCTAATTTAATCTAATTTAATTAAATTCTTAAATAGATTAGGATCTTATTTAATTGGGTTGGTTTAATCTTGATTTTATTTGGTTAAAAGATCTTATTTGACCAAGTTAAAATAGGAGTCCTAGTGTGACTAGGACTCCCTATCTCCTTGCGCCATCTTGGTCCCAACATCCTGCATACCAATTTTTTAGGTATTTTTTATGGAAAATCCCTTTCTTTCTTGATTTTCATGCCCCCCCTCTCTCCCTCCAGGTTATATATGAAAGTCAGGTGAAAGACCAAGTCAAAGGAGGAATTGGTTTTGCTTAGGATTCTATTAGATAGAATCCTTATTGACCAAAATATTTTTCCTTGAGTGCCGCCCTCTCTTTTAATTAATTTATTTCTTATTTTATAAAATAATATTCTTTTTTGTGTGCCCTCCCTCGCTGGTCCACACCAAAAATTATGGAGAAGGCACCCAAGAGTTGGGCACCCCAATAACTTTCCATGTTTGGATATTCCTAGTCTAGGAATTTGGCCTAACTTAGACTCTTCTTTTTCTCTATTTATTGGATGAATTTTATTTTGAGTTTTTCATGAAATATAGAGCTTTGGGAGAGGTTTTAGGTGTGAAAAAATCAGAGGAAGAGGGTCCTTGGGCATGGGGGTTCCACAGGTACCAAACTAGGTGTCTAGGTGAGAGAAAAGAGAAGAAGAAGAGGGTCTTCTTCTAGGGCTGTTTTATTTTCAATCTCTCCTCCTTTCTTTTAAATTTTTTTAAGAGAGTCTTAGATCAACAAACTCTCATCTTCCTTCTCATTTTTTGGAGAGTCCAAATTTTGAAGAAGAGAGCATCAGATCGACTGTCGAAGAAGGATCAGCATAGTACTAGCATGCTGTGCTGATTTTCTGCATCGGAGTTCAGATCAGAGATCGTAGGCTCATATGGATGACTCCTAGAGGCCAGACGTATGTGCGGCTCATGTCTTCATCCTCAATCCTGGATCAGCAAGTTAGAACATCTAAACTTGCTTAGATAATAGATCTGATCTATAAACTTCATACCTGCATTTGATGTAGTGTAGATCTAGGTTGATTTGATCAACATTTTTTTCTTTCTTATTTAATTTTATTTTTTGATTTAATATCATGCCTTAATCATGTAATAGATATGAGATCTAGATATTTATATATTTATATAAATAAATTTTAGATTTATTTAAGTCTTTCGCTGTAAGATCTTGAAAAGTTTCAAGATCTACCTGTGAAATCCTAGATCTGGTTTCTTCACATTAAGACCTAGTCGATCGAGAATTACATTGTAAGCAGATGGAGCCTTTACCAGCAAAAAATCCACCTATGCCCTAGATTATCTTGGGTACCATCTTGCCATCATAGTTAGCATTATTATCCCTTCAACTAGTACTACATCGTCGGTAAAGCCAACTAGTAGGATACTCATTGGTCCAAGCCGGTCATTATATATAGATATTTTGCAGAAAGCATCATAAAATAAAATATCGACCGAATTTTCAATATCAATAAGGATGCGGTGTATATCATAGCATGCAATATTTAAAGAAACTACAACCATATCATTGTGCGAGAACTGAACTTCTTGTGCATCTTCTTCAGTGAAAGTGATGGGTTCTTCAGTCATCCATCTTTTAGCCGACCCCTCAGAACCATAGGCCTCCTCCCACCAAGGTCCCCTAGAGATAGTATTAATGATGCCCAGTGGGGGTCAATCTCCTTGTTGCTCTTTCCTTCTTGGTGGTTTTGGTTATGGTAGAGCTCTCGAGCGCTCTTCCCTCACCTCAGGCTGACATTATAGAAATCGACCAAGTCGGTCTCATTTGATGAGCTCCTCGATCTCGTCTTGGAGTTGAATACATTCTTTGGTATCATGACCACGGTCATAATGGTAGAGGCAATATTTCTTTGGATTGGCCTTGCTAGGATGAGTGCACATCTTTTCTAGCCTTGGTAGTTGCTCCTTGATTTTTATTAGCACCTGAGTTTTTGGAGCATTAAAAGGGGTGTAGTTATGGAATCTTCTGAGGGGAGAGTTTCGTCATGCCCTCTGGTTAGGACTCTTTTATTGACGATATCAGGAAGGAGTTTGAGCTCATTTACGCTTAGGAGGGGTCTGGGAGCGTGGCCGAGCTTCATTCGACTTTTCTTCATGTGCGGGCTTACTAGATTCACCCGCTTGCCGCTCTCTTGCGGCCTCGTCATCCTTTAGTTTGAAGGCCTCCTCCATCCGAGCATACTTCAACTCAATCCAACATATCAGCAAAATCTCTAGGGTACTTTTTTTTTAGGAAGGATAAAAGATCGTTCTTCTAAAGACCATTCTTCAGCACGATCATGGCTATAGGCTGGTCTAAGTTTCGGACCTCCAGCATAGCAGTATTAAAGTAGCTGATGTAAGCTTGAATGGACTACCCCTCCTTCTGCTTTATATTGATGAGGGAGTTTGAATCTTGTCTTGGGCATCAGTTGCTTATGAAGTGAGTCACAAACTGATAGCTCATTTGATCGAAAGAGAAGATCGTACTCGACTTTAGTGTCAAGTGCCAATTTCTTACTACTCCCTTCAGGATGGATGGAAAATCTCAACATAGGATAGCATCAGATGTGCCATGGAGCAGCATCATCATTTGGAAAGCCTCCAAGTGATCGATCGGATTTGAGGTCTCATCATAGCTCTCGAATTGAGAAAGCTTAAAGATTGGCGGGATGGGCTCTTGCATGATCCAGGCAGAGAAAGGGAGATCGGCGCAAATATCATCATGGTGGACTGAGGCAGCATGGTGGAGCTCCTTAAACCATCGATCGATGACCTGGAGCTTCTGATCGAGAGCATCACCTCGATCGTAGATCTCAAAAGATTTTTGATTGTAGATGGAAAAGATCTCTTTCAAAGAAGAGTCATGATTAGAACAGAAATCTTTTGCTATCCTTTTCCCACTTTTCAGGAGTAACGGGTCTACTAACCCAAGTACATCTTCTTGGGGCCGGCTCTTGAAATCCTAACAGCGGGTTTTGTTAGATATGTGCCTTAGAAGCCAGATTGATTGACTCTTATTAAATACTTTTTAGGAGTATTTTTATAATTTTGATTTAAAATTAATTAAAGGGTTATCTATTCTATCACATTATGTATTAAAGTGTCTGTGATACATTCATTGAGTTAATAGGCATGATAACACATATTCTCAAGAGTTGAGAATTTAAGGCATGTGTTATCATAATTAACTCATAAATTGCTTTCGATCGTAGGATCATCATGAGGATGATGATTGATCTGAAAGATCAATGTACGATTGCTTCTTAGGATAGATGAGTCTTGAGTCTATGGTATGGAGACACTGGAGCGAAAGTATAAGTACTCATTAGAGAACGAGGACACTAAGTGTGACCACCTCGAGCGGTCATAAGGGAGCCTACCTTCTCATCGATGACTAGCTCGATGCTGTAGCATGTGTCTAGTTCTTTGACTTGAGGTGCATCGGCTATTCACCTTGAGGGTGTTATAGATTGACTACACCATAACTTGGTCTCCTAGCCATTAGAAATTCTGTGGTGTATGTTGGCTATAGCATGTTCATTGTAGGAATTGGATCGCACCAAGATGGAATCTATCAACCTCGGTAGAGTAGTCCTATGTTGAACATAAGATCGAGTCCTAAAACTCATGGCCATGGTAGTGTGAGAAAATAGAAAGAAGTTTCTATTAGTATTTCACATCGGACTTGAATTGAATGATTCATTTATATGATGGGTGTTGGGTTTGACGAGTTCACCTTAACCCTAATCCCATCGGGGCTCATGATAGAAGAACTCAATCACATAGGTAGCTGTACTGAGAGGTTCGCTATTCGATTTTGATGGGTCACCATTATATACTGCTAGGTACCACTAATGGATTTTGGGACCAATTAGAATTATCTTGATCGTCGACGTTCTAATTGGGTGAATTGAAAGAGTTCTGATCCATCGAAAGGTATTTTGATGATGTCGTTGATGGAGATCACGACATGTTTCATTACCATACAGAACTGAACCTAATTGGATCATACAAACAAGGGTTTGGATCTAGATGTCATCAATTGTGCTAACCCAATTTGATTGATTTGGATTAGATCCAATTTGGTTCAAGAAAATCATGCTAGCACATGATTGAACCTAATATTCTTCTTCTATCATCTTTCTAGTACATTTTGACTGAGCCAAATTAGATTTGGCTTATCCGAGAAACTTGTATGGCTCTATCCTAGTCTGACTACAACTTGCCCAGACTAGAAGAGTCTTGCCTTAACCTGATCTAGGCTTGTCCTAATCCATCGGATGGAAATAAGACAAGACTTGCTAATTTCTGGAACTATTTGGACAAGGCTTATCCGGAAACTCTATAGGAATTTATCTTGATCTGACTAGACCTTGTCCTGGCCTAATCAAGACTTATCCTAAATCCCATAATATAGAAACAAGACAAGGGTTGTCTTTAACAAGTTAGGGCTTGTCCTAAAATCATGAGATGAAATTTAGACAAGCCTCTCCCAAAAATTCTAGATGGATTTTTCTTAATCTAGCTGGACCAAGTCTTGGTCTGATCAAGGCTTGTTCTAACTTGATTAGGACTTAACATAAATCTATTAGATGGGACTTAAAAAGATTTCATCTTAATCCCATAAGATGGGATCAGGACAAAGGTCAAATGTTGACCCGAATGCAGGAATTAAAGGATAAGGGGCATGCACCCCCTAGAGATTTCCTAAGGATGCACACTCCTAGATGTTTACTTAAGGAATAAGGGATGCACTCCCCCTTTAGCCGTGCACCCCATATGGATAGGGTGGAGGTGTCCCATTCAAATGGGATTTGAATGGGTAAAACATACTTGATGAGATCAAATATCTAGGAGATAAGTTGCTTGCACCATCCAAACTTTATCTCTCCATCTCCATGCCAACATTTTCTAAATTTTGTGTGATGAAATCAGAAAAATAAGAGGGTGGAGCAAGGAGATCAGTTATGGAGTCCTTCTGCATATTAAACGTTGACCTGTTCAAAGTTATATGCGAAGGGACTCTTGACTAGCTCTAAAAATAAGGCCCTATACAAGCTGTTGTGCATAGCGATTTCTCTATGGCGAAGCCCTGCCAAAATGTTCATCTTCACACCTCCCTTATTTGATTCTCTCCCTCTTCTCTATGCCCTAGAGTTGGGCAAAACCTCTAGCAAAGATCAAGTTCCATCGGCGCAAAGATCAACGAGAGACGATGATGTTTGTGAGACGAACGCGTAGTCTTTGGAGTTCATTTTGAAGGCTCTTTGGGAAGATATCAGATCTGATCTTTGGAGATCAGATCCAACAAGTGGAGAATTTTAGATCTAACTTGAGTGGATATTGGTAGAGGTCAGATGTGTGCGTGGCTCAATCAGAACCTCGGATCAGTCGTCAGATCATCACAACGGATAAATGGTTTACTTGATCAGGTGATAACTATTATCACTATTTTTATTTTTATTTTACTTCTAATTTCAGATTAATCTAATTAGATCTAAAATCTCTCAGATCTAATCAGATCATAGAAAATTTTTTAAAATTATTTCGTTGCAAATCTGATCCGATTAGATGCATTCTGCTGCAGAAAAATCCCATTTTTTCTTCAACTAGTATCATAGCCAGGTTGCTGCTTCCATATCTATCTTTAGATTGATCTAAAATAATTTTTCATAATCTAATTATTTAATTTTTATATGTTACATAGGATGTAATTAGATCTAAAATAAAAAATTGCATGTTTTAAATATATATATGTTTGATATAAATAATGCATGTTCTAGTCTAGATCTATTACCCAATATCATGATAGTTTTTAAATATGTTTTAGATTAGATCTGATTTAATTTTTTATGATTTGATCATTTAAGTTTTAGATGTTATATTAGATGTAATCAGATCTAAAACATAAAGTCTAATTTAAAATTTTGATATATATGATATAGGCAGCATATGTCTAAACTAGATCTCTAATTTAATCTCATAGTCTAGATCAAAAATTTTATGAAATATTTATTTAATTTTTTGAAGATTATGTGATTAGATTAGTTAAATTTTAGATATTATATGTGATATAATTAGATCTGATAGAATGAGATGCATTTAAAAATTTCATATGCATGACATATGCAATGCATGTCTACACTAGTTCCATAGATCTATGCCATAAGTGGTCTAGATTAAAATTTTTTATGATGAGATCATTTAAAATTTTATTTTTAGATATTACATCAGATATAATGAAATCTGAAATATAAATTTAAATGTTAAATTTGATACATGAGATGTATGCAAAACATGTATAAATTAGATTTTAAATCATGTAACGGTTATATGCTTTAGATCTAATAGTTTTTGTAGTATAGTTCATAGTTTTGATTAAGGCATTCCCCTTGGCCGTCTAGTCATAAGAGTAAGAAGGGTTTAAAGGCCCTCTCTTCCTATTTGATAGGATGCTCTTATGGCATGTAGGGGTGCTATGCATTTGCCTTTAATCAGAAATCAAAAACTTATTTTTCTGTAAAATCCTATATCCTAAAACCCTAAAATTTTTATGCATATTTTATTATTGAACCCTTTGACTTAATTAAGAATTAAATTTATAAAATTAATTAGGTCTAAAATTATGAATTTTCATATCTAAGATACCTTCATAAATCATGGGTTCAGGTGGGGGTAGCTTAATTAGGTCTAGTGGTTGATCAAACCGAATCAAGAGTTGGTTAGGTGGGATCAAGAGTGCTTATATTTGATTAGCCTAATAGGATTAAATCTAGATCAAGATTGACTCATAGTCACATGTGGTTGATCAAGTTAAGACCTAATTTGGCTCTGCGGTTCAAAACTAGATTGTAAGCTAACCCAATCAGTTCTAGTCAGACAAGTCGGTGTCTAAGGTAAGTATGGCAAATATGACCAGTGGTCTTTAATTAAAAGCTACTCGACTTGAATGCATTCACGGTGAGTTAATGGCATTTCCACCCACTGATCTCACTTATCTGGCTGATTGAGTTGATCTAGTTCTGGTTTGAGGTGGCTAACAATTCGAGCTAATCCATGCCACTAGGTTAGTCATAAATGTTATGACTAGTTGAGTCTAAGAGACCAAATAAAATCTCTTTAAAAAAATATTAAGTCCTAGATCTTCTACCATTATAGATGTGTGGGCCCTTCTCGGGGTTGATTGTTCTCGACTAGATACAGTGGTTCAGTTGCACCAAAAAAATACAACCATGTCTTTTAGGCATTGGATGCTATGGGTTAGAGGATGGGTTGGGCTCAATATTCTAGATACAGTGAGGGACCCAATCAGGAATCCAATTTATACAAATGGTGTGTTTGACTTAACTAAGGAGTGGAGCAGTATTCTGGGTATGGTGAGCTTCATAAATTAGAGACCAGATTTGAGTGCACCATGTTTAGAGAAATATTGGACAAGAGTTGTCCACTCATCAATTGACCAATCATCAATAACTATTAGGTGAGGTGGTGAGCGAGTCGGTAGGACCGCACCATCCACTAGAAATCAATGATCATGGAGATTTTTGCATCTCTATCAAGAAAGTGGAGGGATCCAAGAAAATAGTGAGATCCTAAATTATTTAAAAATAAAATCACTAAATAAATTAGTTGAGTCAAATTACAAGTCTAACTAGAAACTTTGACTATCTATGGGAAAATATCTACACCAAAATTCTTAGCCCGAATCCTAGATACCCACAAGTTGACTAGACTAATTTACAAGGATTGGCTAAAAAACTTCAAAATTATTTTAGAATAAAAAAAGTTGACCAATTTATTAGACCAGGAGCTCCCCTTTACCAGCTCGTTCGACTGTTGATTAGAGAACATCTCATGAAAAGTGGTCTGACGATCATAACAAAATAAGGTGCCACATGTTGGGCTCAATATCAGATGAATTACAGCACCAACATGAAGATGTCAGGACTGCTTGTCAAATGTTGGCACACCTGCAAGAGTTGTCCGGTGAATAGAGTCACACAGTGCATTATCAAGTCTCGAAGAGACCTTTTAAGGCATAGAAGCATGATGGACAGTCAGTCAAAGATTATTGCCTGGCAATGATCAAGAACCTAAAGAGCTTGAGAAGCTCAGAGTCTTGATGGATAAGAAACTGTAGATTGATGTGATCCTATAGTCCTTGATTGATTCATATGGGAGTTTATCATAAACTTCTATATGAATTAGCTCCATGCACCTTGGTCAAGTTAATGAATATGTTGGTTACTACTGAGCAAACTTTGAAGGGTTCAAAGGACTCAATTCTGGCTATGGAGCAGATTTCTTTCAAGAGAAAGTCTTTTGGAAAAAAGAAGAAGTCTATGAACAAGCAGAAAAATAGAAGAAAAAAAGAAGGGCAAGCTGAAGAAGAAGGCCAGGGAGAAGGAAGAGTGTTTCCACTGCAACTTCGATGGCCATTCAAAGCGGGACTGTCCTACGTACTTGGCCAGCCTAAAGAACAAGCAGGAAGAAGGACCTTTTGAAGGAATGCTCGTCATTGAGTCTGTTGAGCAAAATGTGAATGCCATAGGATCAAAATGATCTAGAGATAGTGTTAATGAAAGGTACCTATGGCACCTTAGGCTGGGTCATATAGCTGAAAATAGGATTAACAAATTGAAAAAATTCGGACTAATAGTTCCGTTGACTTTTGAGTCATACCTGATTTGTGAATCATGCCTTCAAGACAAAATGACCAATCTTCCTTTTATGGAACATGGGAAGGGGACACAGACCTACTTGCCTTGATACATATAGATGTGTGCGGCCCATTTGATGTGCTAGCCAGAGGCAATTATGACTATTTTATTATCTTTACCAATAATCTATCTCAGTATGGATGTGTACTTGATATGACACAAGTATGAAGCCATTGAAAAGTTGAAGAAATTCAAACACAAAGTAGAAAAGCAAACCAGAAAGCCCATTAAGGTTTTTCGATCAGATCGAGGAGGTGAATACCTTAGTCAAAAATTTCTGAACTATCTCAAGAACAATGGTATAGTCTCATAATGGACTTTGCCTGGAATGCCTCAACTTAATGGACTTTTAGAATGAAGAAATCGGATCCTATTAGATATGATCCGATAACTGATGAGCTTCATGGATCTTTCATAGTTTCTTTAGGGACATAGTTTAATAGGGTTCTAACTAAAATCGTTCCTACCACTGCATATAAGATATGGCATGGTAAGAAGCCAAATCTAAGTCATCTTAGAATTGGGGTTGTTCGACGGAGGATAAGTTAAAGTCTAGGTCTCTTAGAGCTCAGTTTATTGGATATCCTAAAGAGTTATTAGGGTATTACTTCTATCTTCTAGAAAACCACAATGTGATTGTGGGTTGATACAACATTTTTGAAAATAGTTTGTTCAAGATGGTGGCATCGAAAGATAAATTAGGTTCAAGGAGAAAGTCTCCAAAGAGAAATGAGCCAAGGAACCTCAGAAACACAATTAGTCTGAGCTGATCCATAATTCACTACCTCCTCCATCTCATAGATCAAATAGGATTTTTCGTCCTCCTGAAGGTACTTAGGTACTATTTTAGATGATGTAAAAAAAATGTTCCTCATAGAAAATGGGTTCATGGTGACAATCTCAGAACCTATAATGAGGTGATATCAGATATCGATCTGAGAATTGGTAAGAGGCAATGAAGTCAAAAATTGACTTGATGCACTCGAACTAAATCTGGATCTTGGTAGATCCAGCTAAAGGTATGGTACCTATTGGGTATAAATGGATCTTCAAGAGAAAGATATGTGTAGATGAGAATGTAGAGACATTCAAGGCTAGGCTAGTGGCAAAAGGGTATCAGGATATCTTCTCATCAGTGGCCATCCATCTGCACATTGCTTGCCATTGTAGTATATTCAATCATGAAATATGGTAGATGGACATGAAAATGGAGTTCATAAATGGATATCTTGAGAAAGATATCTATATGGAATAACTGCTTGATTTCACATGCAGTGATGGTGATCACAAAGATCTGCAAGCTACAAAGGTCCATCTATGGACTTAAGCAAGTATCTCAGAGTTGAAATGCTTGATGTAATTAAATTATTTTGTTTAATCAAGAATGAGATGAATTCAAGTGTGTTCAAAAAGGTCAGCGAGAGCATTGTTGTCTTCCTCATATTATATATGGATGACATCCTCTTGATTGAAAATGATATTTTTATGCTGACATAGGTCAAAGTATGGTTATTTAAGAAATTTTTCCTGAAAGACCTAGGTAAGGCATTCTTCATTTTAGGTCTATAGAGATAGACTGAAGAGGATGCTGGGTCTTTCACATAGAGGAGGTGCTGAAGAGATTCAGCATGGTGAACTCTAGATCCAAGGCTATGCAGACTCAGACTTTATGTCTGATGGATGATCGAAAGTTGACGTCTAAAAGTTTGCTCCAGTGCACTGGTGGTACTATAAGTTGAAAGAGTTTTAAGAAGATGGTTCTACCTAAACCATGATTACCTCGAGAAGGATACGTCAAGGTCAAGACAGTCAACACCACAGACAATGCGAATAATCCACTGACAAAGTCTTTAGACTAGCAGAAGATCCAAACGCATCTTGAGAAGATGGGACTTAGATTTGTAGTCAATTGGCTTTAGGTCAATTGAAAGTTTGTTAAATGTGTGCCCTAGAAGCCAGAATGGTTGACACTTGTTAAATATCTTTTAGGAGCATTTTTGTAATTTTGACTTAAAATTAATTAAAAAGTTATTTATTCTATCACATTATGTATCAAAGTGTCTGTGATACATCCATTGAGTTAATAAGCATGGTAACACATATTCTCAAGAGTTGAGAATTTAAGGCATGTGTTATCATAATTTACTCATAAATTACTTTCGATCGTAGGATCATCACGAGGATGGTGATCGATCTAAAAGATTGATGTACGATCATTTCTTAGGATAGATAAGTCTTGAGTCTATGGTGTGGAGACACCAGAGCGAGAGTACAGTACTCATTAGAGAATGAGGGTATTGAGCGTTACCACCTCGAGCAGTCATAAGAGAGCCTACCTTCTCATCGATGACTAGCTCAATGCTGCAGCATGTGTCTAGTTCTTTGATCTAAGGTGCATCGATAGTTTACCTTAAGGGTGTTACAGTTTGACTATACCATAACTCGGTCTCCTAGCCATTAGAAATCCTAAGGTGTATGTTGGCTATAGCATGTTCATTATAGGAATTGGATCGCACCAAGATGGGATCTATCAACCTCGATAGAGGAGGAGTAGTCCTATAACAAACATAAGATCGAGTTCTAAAATGCATAGCCATAGTGGTGTGAAATAATAGAAAGGAGTTTCTATTAGTATTTCACATCAGACTCGAATCGAATGATTCATTCATATGATGGGTGTTGGGTTTGATGAGTTCACCTTAACCCTAATCCCATCGAAGCTCATGATAGAAGAACTTAATCACATAGGTAGCTGCATCGAGAGGTTCGCTATTCGATTTTGATGGATTGCCATCATATACTACTAGGTGTTACTGATAGATTTTGGGGTCAATTAGAATTATCTTGATGATCGATGATTCTAATTGGGTGAATTAAAAGAGTTCTGATCCATTGAAAGGTATTTTAATGATATCATTAATGAAGATCATGACATGTCCCATTACCATACAGAACTGAACCTAACTCAGTCACACAAACAAGGGTTTGGGTCTAGATGTCATCAATTGAGCTAACCTAGTTTGATTGATTTGGATTAGATCCAATTAGGTTCAAGAAAATCGTGCTAGCACATGATTGAACCTAATATTCTTCTTCTATCATCTTTCTAGTTCATCTCGACTAAGCCAAATTGAATTTGACTTATCTGAGAGACTTGTATGGCTCTATCCTAGTCTGACTAAAACTTATCTAGGTCAAAAGAGTCTTGTCCTAACATGATCTAGGCTTGTCCTAATCCATCAGATGGATACATGACAAGATCTGCTAATTCCTAGAACTATTTGGATAAGACTTATCAAAAAACTCTATAGAAATTTATCTTGATCGGACTGGACCTTGTCCTGGACTGATCAAGACTTATCCTAAACTTTATAAGATGGGAACAAGATAAGGGTTGTCTTTGCCAGATTAGGGCTTGTCCTAAAATCATGAGATGAAATTTGGACAAGCCTCTCCCGAAAATTCTAGATGGATTTTTTTTGATCTGACTGGATCAAGTCTTGGTCTGATTAAGATTTATTTTGATTTGACTAGGACTTAAAATAAATCCATTATATGAAACTTGAAAAGATTTTGTTTTAATCCCATAAGATGGGAATAGGACAAAGGTCAAATGTTGACCCGAATATAGGAATTAAAGGATAAGGGGCATGCACCCCCTGGAGATTTCTTAGGGATGCATGCCCATAGATGTTTATGTGAGGAATAAGGGGTGCACTCCCCCTTTGGTCATGCGCCCCATATGGATAGGGTGGCGGTGTTCCATTCAAATGGGATTTGAATGTATCAAACATATTTGATGAGATCAAATATCTAGGAGATAAGTTGCTTGCGCCATCCAAACTTATCTCTCCATCTCCACACCAACTTTTTCTGAATTTTGTGTGACAAAATTAGAAAAATAAGAGGGTGGGGCATGGAGATCAGTTAAGGAGTCCTTTTGCATGTTAAATTTTGATCTGTTCAAAGTTATATGTGAAGGGACTCTTGACTAGCTCTATAAATAGGGTCCTATGCAAGCTGTTGTGCATAGCAATTTCTCTATGATGAAGCCCTGCCAAAATGTTCATCTCCACACCTCCCTCATCTGATTCTCTCCCTCTTCTTCATGCCCAAGAGTTGGGCAAAACCTTCAATCAAAGATCAAGTTCCATTGATGTGAATGTCAGCAAGAGATGATGATGTTCGTGAGACGAATGCGCAACCTTTGGAGTTCATTTTGAAGGCTCTATGGGAAGACATCAAATCTGATCTTTGGAGATTAGATCCAAAAGGAGAAGATTTCTAGATCTAACCTAAGTGGATATCGGTAGAGGCTGGATGTGTGCGTGGCTCAATCAGAATCTTGGATCAGTCATCAGTTCTTCACAATGGATAAACAGTTTATCCGATCTGGTGATAACTGTTATCACTATTTTTATTTTTATTTTACTTCTAATTTTAGATTAATCTAATTAGATCTAAGAACTCTCAGATCTAATCAGATCATAGAAATTTTTTAAAAATTATTTCACTATAAATCTGATCCGATCATATGCATCTTATGGTAGGAAAACCCTATTTTTCCTTTAGATTTTTCAACTAGGCTGCCATCGGAGGTTGTTGCATGGCCTGCACCATTTTGGTGAGACCCCGAACCTATTGCACCACCAGATTGAACTACTCTGGATTTACCATGACTGTCGATAGAGGAGGTTGTGGTATTGATGATGGTGTTGGAGCTGGTAAATCTAGCTTAGATCTGGTGGTGGAGGCAGCGGATC
The DNA here is from genome assembly GCA_006176705.1 of Cocos nucifera. Lineage (NCBI taxonomy): Eukaryota > Viridiplantae > Streptophyta > Magnoliopsida > Arecales > Arecaceae > Cocos > Cocos nucifera. Next base: position 126,860 of record QRFJ01000672.1, on the reverse strand, counting down.
ATCAGATGGTTATCTTTTTTGGGGGCATCTTTGGAGCTGAAAAGGATCAAACAAATGAAAGATCAAAAGAAGAAAATAAATAAAATCAATTGAGCACTCCTTTTAGAATAAGGGCTCAAGATCCTTCTTGTAGCGCCAATCCTGTTGGTGCAGAATTTGATTGACGACAGACTAGGTTGGAGCTGGAGAAGATGAAGTTACCACAGGTGACCTGCAAGACAAGTCCTGATCGGAGATGGGGGTGCTTCGATAGGATCCTCTGATGATCAAGTCATCTCTTCTGGCCAACAGAAATAGAGTGCTCAGAAAAATTGAAATAGAATTTTGAGCTCAAGAAAGAAACATATCTAAAGGGTCCCTTATATAAGTGGAGCATGTAACAAACTGATGGCGACAGCCATAACTGCCTAGTAGTGGGCTGTTCGAGATCATGTGGAGTTGGTTATAGGAGGATAGTATCTATTGTCATGATGTGCTAGTCTATCAGGATTCAATAGTTGAAGTTTGGATGGAATGGCTATTGGCGATGGAGAGCTTCATATCACAATAGTTCTAGAGAAGTTCAGACTTCTCTGAGGTTGGTTTGCCTTCAGTAGGAAGGTGAATCTACATAGAGGATGAGGCCCTTCTGGGCGATAGTATGGAATTTGGTTGGAGGGAGCCTACTTAGGTGACTGGAAGGAGTTCGATTAGAGGGAGCCTGCTTAGGCAACTAGAAGGAGTTCATTCAGAAGGAGATCAGCTGAAAGGATCTTGCCTACTGACTGAAGGAGATTGACTAGAAGGAGCCTGCTTGGGCAACTAGAAGGAGTTTGTCTGGAATGAGATCGACTAAAAGAAGCTTGCTTGCTAACTGAAGGAGATCGATTGGAAGGGAATCCACTTGGGTGACTACAAAGAGTTCACCCAATATTCTCAAGGTGGCCAACTGGTGATCAATTTGAAGATGAGAAATCTTGTTCATACAATGTTCCAAGCATCACGAAGTTAAGATCCACCATCTACGGTAATGCATTGAAGTTCACTTAGGAAGAAGCTCTGTCAATCTATGGCTCTTGCCATGAGATCTAGCCTGTGATGAAGAAATTCAGCCTGAGGGATATTTGGTTAGATGGGGATTTTGTTGGATTCAAGGTCGGCCAGGCTAGGTTATATGAAAATTGAATGTTTAGCCAGCTGCTTAGATGATTGACTTCACTATTCTAGTTCATCCAAAAAGAAGCACGACTGGAGCTATCCACTTATAATGAAGGAACTAGACTGCTCTCATAATCTGCCATCAAACTTATCTTGAACGAGGTCCACAGCATGCTATGGGCTCAAGAGCTCACTCCTGCAGCCCAAAAGATCGACTAATGGGTTGGAGATTGGCTGCCATGAGACCACTTTGGGACTAGACTCTTGGCCTAACTTTGATAGGAGCGGGTTCAACCCCAACAACTTTGAATTTGAGTATCATCAGGATTTTCATCTTTAGGTTCAGCTTCTTTCTCTTCTTTATTATCTTGAGTTGTTGATTTCTTAAGTATAATTTTCTTCATTCCTTTCTCAATTATTCCTGCATCATCATTAGCCATATCCTCTTTTCTAGAAGATAAGTTATTAGTTTCATCAAATACCACATGTATAGATACTTCAACAACTAATGTATGTTTATTAAAGACCCTATATGCCTTATTAGAGGTGGAACAACCTAAGAGGATGCTTTTATCAGATTTTGCATAAAATTTACCTAAGTTATCTTTACCATTATGTCGAACAAAGCATTTGCAACTAAAAACTTGAAAGTAGCTAATATTTGGTTTTCTATTTTTTCAAAGTTCATAAGGAGATTTTCTTTAATATCAGTCTTATTAATGCTCTATTTAGAATATAATATGCAATATTGATAGCTTCATTCCAGAAATATCTTAGGAGATAGCTTTCACACAACATGATTCGGGCCATTTTCTCTAGAATTCTATTTTTTCTTTCAACAATCCCATGTTGTTGAGGTATTCTAGGAGTAGAAAAATTATATTCAATTCTCATTTTATTATAAAAGGTTTCAAAATGTTGGTTTTCAAACATCATTCTATGATCACTTCTAATACAAATAATAGAGAGGTTCTTTTCATTTGAAACTTTCTTGAAAAGCTTAGTAAATACAAAAAATGCTTCATCCTTTTATGCTAAAAATAAAATCTAAGTAAATCTCAAAAAGTCATCTATAATTACAAGTCCATATTTTTTACCATCTAGACTTGTGGTCCTAGTTGGTCTAAATAAATTCATGTGAAGTAGTTCAAGAGGTCTAGAAGTTGAAATAATATTTTTTGATTTAAAAAAGTTTTTAGTTTATTTTCTTAATTAACATGCATCACATATTTTATTTTTCTTAGAATTAAGTTTTGGCAAATCTTTTACAAGATCCCTTTTGATTAGTTTAGAAATCTAATCAATGCTAGCATGTCCTAGTCTACTATGCCATAGCCAACTATTTTCATTGATCTTAGCATTTATTGCAACTAAATATTGACTTTTTTTAGTGGAAGAGTCATCCAAATCTACTAAGTATATATTTCCATATCCATGTCCAATAAGAGCAATACTATTATTAATGAGGCTAGTATATATGCATAAAAGTAATTCAAAAATAACTTTAAATCCTTTATCACAAAGTTGACTAATACTTAATAAGTTATACTTTAAGCCATTTACTAAGAATATATTATCTATAAATATAGGAGTGATACATATTTTACCACTTTCGATGATGTGGCCTTTGCCATTATCACCAAAGGTCATAATTCCTTCTTTTTTAGCTTCAAGGATGATGAAATGTTTCTTTTCACTCATCATGTGTCTCGAGCAGCCACTATCTAGATATCATTTTTCATTCTTTCTATCGGCTGCAAGACACACCTACAATCAAAAATCAAGTAGGGATTTTAGGTACCCAAATCATCTTGAGTCCTTTAAGATTAGTAATCATGGTTCCATTGGAAACCTATACCTTCTTAATATTTAGATTGTTTTTTATTTTTCTAAAATTACAAGCATAAGATTAGTGTCCAAATTTTTCACAACAAAAATAGATTAGTTTTTGTGAAATTGAAGATGGATCATTTACAAAGAAACTTTTTAGAAATTTTTATTTCTTTTGAGTTCTAAAACCAATTCCAGCTTTGTCAAAAATAGCTTTTTGATTATTAAGTAATAATTATAATTTTTTAGAACTTAATGTAAACTTATCAACTATAGTTTATATTTTTCAAGTTCTTTCTTTAGGTTCTGGTTTTCTGCAGAAATAAGCTCTTTTTCTTTTAATATTTTCTCCTTTTCCTTGATTAGATTTTGATTGATTGATTTCAGATTTTTATTTTTTAAGGTTAACTTTTTAAGATCATCATACAATTCATAAAATGCTTCTTGCAATTTATCAAATGAAAATTCAGATTGATTGTCAAGTGTTACCTCATCCTCTTGAGTCATGAGACACTAATTGACTATTTCTTGTCCCTCTTCATCTTAACTTGAATCTTCACTATCACTCCATGTTGCCATCATTGCTTTTTTCTTTACTTTCTTGGCAGATTTCTTCAATAGAGGGCAGTCTACCTTGAAATGATTCAATTTTTTGCATTCAAAACATGTAGGTTGCTCCTTGTCTTTGTCTTTCTCTCAATCTTTACTAGCTTCATCTTTGGAGAAGGGTCTTCTCTTAAAGTTTGGTCTTTTCTTTCTTATGAGTCTTCTAATTTTTAGGTTAGGAGAGCCATTTCTTCATCATCATCACCTTCCTTGGACTCTTCACTTTCTTCATCTTCTTCCTTTGCTACAGACTTAAGGGCCATGATCTTCTTTTTTTTAACTTCATCTTCCAAATTTTGCTTCATGGTTAACTCATGTGTTATGAGAGAACCAAGAAGCTCTTTAAGGGACAAAGTGTTGATGTTCTTAGCTTCTTGTATAGTCGTCACCTTTGCCTTCCAAGTTTAAGAAAGAGATCTAAAAATTTTTTTCATAAGTTCACTGTTTGTATATGATTTTCCTAGACTTCTAAGTCTATTTATAATATCTCTGAATTGTGTAAACATTTCTATAATACTTTCAGTTGACTCCATTTTGAAAAGTTCATACTTATGTATTAATATGTTTATTTTGGATTTCTTTATTTGATTGGTACCCTCATGGGTAACCTCAAGCCTATCCCATATTTTTTTGACTAAAATATAAGTAGAAATCCAATTGAATTCATTGGCATCAAGTAAGCAATAAAGCATATTTATTGCTTTAGCATTCCATTGAGCCAACTTTTTATCATTTTCATCCCATTCTCTTTCAAGTTTAGAAAATATGTTATCCTCAATAGTAAATATGGGTGTGTGTGGTCCATTGATTATGACACTCAATAGATCCTAAATGAATATGTGCATACATGCCTTCCAATATGTGTAGTTAGTATTAGATGTATGCTTTAAAAGCCAGATTAGATGATACTTATAATACACTTTCTAGGAGTATTTTTATAATTTTGATTTAAAATTAATAAAAGGTTATTTTCTTCTATCATATTATGTGTAAAGTGTCTGTGATACATCTTTTGAGTTAATAAGAATGATAATACATATTTTCAAGAGTTAAAAATTTATGATATGTATTTTCATAATTAACTTATAAATTACATCCGATCATAGGATCATCATAAGGATGGTGATCAATCCAGAAGGTTAGTGTACAACTACTTTCTTAAGATAAATGAGTCTTGAGTCTATGGTGTAGAAATATCAGAGCGAGAGTATAGGTACTCATTAAGAATGAGGGTACTAAGTGCGACCACCTCGAGCAGTCATAAGAGAGTCTACCTTCTCATCGATGACTAGCTTGATGCTGCAGTTGTGCGTCTGGTTCTTAGATCTGAGGTGCATTAATAGTTCACCTTAAGTGTATTACAGTTTGAGTACACCATAACTCAATCTTCTAGCCATTCAAAATTTTGAGGTGTATGTTGGCTATAGTATGTTCATTATAGAAACTGGATCGCACCAATAGGGGATCTATCTACCTCAGTAGATGAGTAGCCCTATGATAATCATGAGATCGAATCCATAAGCCCATGGCCATGGTGATGTGAAATAATAGAAAGGAGTTTTCTATTAATGTTACACATTGGAATCAACTTAAATGATTCAATTATATGATAGGATGTTGGGTTTGACGAAGTTCATCTTAACCCTAATCCTATCAGGGCTCATGATAGAAAAATCCAATCACATTGGTAGCTGCATTGAGAGGTTCATATTTGATTCTGATAGATTGCCACCATATACTGATAGATATCATTGGTGGATTTTGAGAGTAATTAGAATGATCTTGATTATCGATCATTCTAATTGGATGAATCAAAAAAGTTTTGGTCCATCGAAAGGTGTTTCAATGATGTTGATGATAGAAATTATGACATATCTCATTACCATACGAACCAAAACTTAACTGGATCACACAAACAAGGGTTTGGGTCTGAATGTCATCAATTGGGCTAACCCTATTTGATTGATTTGGATTAGATCCAATTAGGTTCAAAAATATCATGCTAGCACACGATTGAGCCTAACATTCTCGTTCTATGATTTTTCTAGTTTGTCTCGACGAAGTCAAATTAGATTTGGCTCACCCAAAAATCTAGTATGGATTTGTTTTGGTCTGACTGGAGCTTGTCCAGGTTAGAAAAGGGTTATCCTAATTTGATCTAGGCTTGTCCTAATCCATCGGATAGGAATAGGACAAGACTTGCTAATTCTTGTATTCGTCAGGACATGGGGTCGTTTGGCCCGGTCTTTTCAAGAATTAAGGGAGGAAGGATGTGCCCCCTTAGATTCCTCATGGAACATGTGTCCCAAGGAGCTTTCATGGAAGAAAAGTGGGCACACGCTCCCCCCATGTTGTGCGCCCATAATGGATAAGGGTGGAGGCGTTTTGTTTGATCAAAACACTAGGAGATTAGACCCTTGCACCATCCTATCTCTATTCGACACCAATTTTCTAGATTTTTTTGTGACAAAAATCTATAAAAAAGGGTGTGAGGCATGGAGATCATAGGAGAGTCCTTCTGTATGTTGGCTTTGACCTGTTCAAAGTCCTATGTGAAAGGACTCTCCAGTTGGTCTATAAATAGGGCCCTGTGCAAAGTGTTTAGGTATTCAACTCGCTTTACGGCGAAGCCCTACCTCTCCCACTATCTTCCATACCTCTCTTCTAAATCCCCTCCCTCTGCTCCATGCCTAAGGAGTTGGGCATTTTAGCAATCAAAGGTTAAGAGCAACTAGCACAAAGACAAGGCTAGAAGATCCTTGTCAAGAGATGAATGCGCAACCTTTGAAGATCATTTTGAAGGCTTTTCATATCAAATCCAGATCTAATTTTTGAAGATCAGATCTAGTAGGAAAAGATATCTAGAACCAGTCCAAGTAGACTCTAGTAGAGGCCAGGTGCATGCATAGCTAGCTTTGGGACCTTAGGCTTCGTCAGCTCATCGGCAAGATAAACTATTTACCCAATCTAAGGTAACAAACATTGTTAAAGTTCTGATTTTAATTTTAATTTTAGATTTTAATATTAGATCTAAGTACTCTCAAATTCAATCAAAATTTATAGAAAAATTTTTAAAATTTTACTATAGATCTTATCAGATCAGATTGATCCTACGATAGAAAATCTAATTTTTTCTTCAACTAGTATTAGAGCAGCATTTGTAGTTCTTCAAATCAACTTTTAATCTAATTTTTTATTTTATTTAAGATCTGATATTAATAACTTCAGATGTCACATCAGATGTCATTAGATCTAAAATTGGTAAATTAAAATTTGAATTAAAATATGAGATATATTTGATGCATGTCTAGACTAGATTTATAGAATTATTTTATGAATTATCTAGAACAGAATTTTATATGATATGATCATTTAAAATTTTATTTTTCAGATGTTATATCAGATATATCAAATATAAAAAATGCATATGTTAGTTTAAATTTTGATAATGAGATGTATGCAAAGAATGTATAGGTTAGATCAATAATTATATATGCAATATATATTATAGATCTGATAGTTTTGTAGTGTAGATTAATTTTTGATTAAGACATTTCTCTTGGCCATCCGATCATAAGAGTAAGAAGCATTTAAAGGCCTTCTCTTTCCATTCGATGGGATGCTCTTATGACATGTAGAGGTGCTACGCATTTATCCTTAATCAAAAATCAAAATTTATTTTTCTACAAAATCCTAGATCCTAAAATTCTAGAAATTTTATGCATGTTTTATTTATGAACCCTAAATTTAATTAAAAATTAAGTTTATAAAATCATTTAGATCTAAAAATTTTGAATCTTTAGATCTAAGACATCTTCATAATTTTGGGTTTGGGTGTGGATAGCTCAATTAGGTCTAGAGATTGATCAAACCGAATAAAAATTTAGTTTGGTGGGATCAAGAATGCTTAGATTTGACTAGCCTAATAGAATTAAGTCTGGGTTAAGGTCAACTCATAGCCACATGTAGTTGATCAAGTTAAGACATAATTTAGCTCTACGGTTTGAGCTTGGATTGTAGGCTAATCTAATTGATTCTAGTTCGATAATTTGGTGTCTAAGGTAAGTTTGGCAGATTTGACTGACTAGTTTTTAGTTGGGAGCTATTTGATCTGAATGCATTCTCGTCGAGTTAATAGCATACCCTTCTACCGTTCTCACTTACCTAGCCATTTGGGTCGATCCATTTTTGGTTCTAGGTGGCTAACGATTCAAGCTAACCCATGCTACTAGGTTAGTCATAATTATTATGACTAAGTCAAGTCATGTCTAAGATACCTAAATCAAATCTTCCTAAGAAAATACTAAGTCATAGATATTCCACCATTATAGATGTGCGGGCCCTTTTCGGAGTTGATTGTTCTTGGTTGGTTATAATGGTTCAGTTGCATTGAAAAGATGCAACCATGTCTACTAGGCATTGGATGCTATGGGTTGGAGGATGAATTGGGCTCAATATTTGAAATACAGTGAGGGACCCAATCAGAAATTCAATTCATGCAAATGGTGGGTCTAACTTAACTAAGGAGTGGAGCAATATTTCGGGCATGGTGAGCTTTATGAATTAGAGACTAAGTTTGGGTGCAAAATGATTAAAGAATTATTAGACAAGAGTTGTCCACTCATCGATTGACCCATCATCAATAACTGTTAAGTGAGGTTGTGAGCTAGTCGGTAGGACTGCACCACCCGCTAAAATCCATGATCGTATAGATTTTTGCATCTCTACCAAGGGAGTGTAGGGATTCGAAAAATTAGTGAAAGCCTAATTTATTTAAAAATAAAATCTCTAAATAAATTGGTTATATCTAATTACAAAGTCTAACTAGAAATATTAACTCTCTATAGAAAAATGTCTGCATCCAACCCCCTAGCTTGAATCCTAAATACACATAGACTGACTGGTCCTAATTACAATGATTGATTGAGGAACTTCAAAATTATTTTGGATTCTGAGAAGCTGACCTATATATTGGATCAGGACCCTCTTACTTTACTAGCTCGTTCGACCACTAATAGAGAGCATCTCAAGAGAAGTGGACGGACGATCATAACAAAGCTAGGTACTATATGTTGGGCTCCATGTTAGATGAATAATAGTGCCAACATGAAGACACGAAGACTACTCAACAAATATTGGCTCACCTGCAAGAGTTGTTTGATGAGCAAAGTCATACAGCCCATTATCAAGTCTCATGGAGACTTTTTAAGGCTCAGATGCATGATGGGCAGTTGGTTCAAGATCATTATTTGACAATGATCAAGAACCTAGAGGAGCTTGAGAAGCTCGGTGTCATCTTGGATAGGAACTTGCAGATTGATGTGATTCTACAGTCCTTGACTGATGCATATAAGCAGTTTATCATGACCTTCCATATGCATAAACTATAGTGCACCTTGGTTGAACTTATGAACATGTTGGTTACTATTGAACTGACTATGAAAGGTTCAAAGGGCTCAATCCTTGCTATGGAGCGGACTTCCTCCAAAAGAAAGTCTTTTGGATAGAAGAAGAAGTCTGCAAAGAAGTACAAGATAGAAGGCGGGAAGAAAAAGATGGAAGAACTGAAGAAGAAGGCTGTTGATAAAAAAAAGTATTTCCATTGCAACACTAAGGGCCATTGGAAGTGGAACTACCCTTTATACCTGTCCAGCTTGAAGAACAAGAAGGAAGCAGGTCCTTCTGGAGGTATGCTCGTAATTGAATCTAACCTATAGTTTCTTCTGCATCCAGTTGGGTACTTGACTCTAGTTCTAGTGCTCACTTGTGCACTTCTATATAGAATCTTGAGGAGAGCAGAAGGCTGAGGGATGATAAGATGATCCTGCATGTCAAAAATGGGGCAAGAGTTGCTACTGTGGTCGTGGGAACAGTTGAAGAGGGTAGGTTCCCATGGCCATAGCAGTAACTCTTGCTCCATTCTCAATGTACAGGATCATCTCACCATCCCTCAGCCTCCTGCTCTCCTCAAGATCCTTCATAGAAGTGCATAGATAAGCACTAGAACTAGAGTCAAGCACCTGACTGGATGTAGAAGAAATCATTAGATTAGATTCAATTACGAACATACCTCCAGAAGGACCTGCCTCCTTCTTATTCTTCAGGCTAGCTAGGTACAAAGGATAGTTTTGCTTCTAATGGCCGTCCGTATTATAATGCAAATACTTTTCATTGTCGATGGCCTTCTTCTTCGGCTTTTCCTTCTTCTTCTCTCCATCTATCTTCTGCTTCTTCATAGACTTCTTCCTCTTTGCAAAAGACTTTCTTTTGAAGGAAGTCCATTCCACAGCAAGCACTGAGCCCTTTGAATCTTTCAAAGAAAGCTCAGCAGTAATCAGCATATTCACCAATTTAGCTAAAGTACATTACAGCTTATGCATATGAAAGTTCATGATGAACTATCCATATGCATCAATCAAGGACTGCAAAATTATATCAATTTGCAAGTCCCTATCTAGCTTGACACCGAGCTTCTCAAGCTCTTCTAAGTCCTTGATCATCATCAGACAATGATCTTGGACCGACTGCCCATTATGCATTTGTGCCTTAAAAAGTCTTCTAGTGACTTGATACTTGGTTGCATGACTCTCCTCACCAAACAACTCTTGTAGGTGAGCCAACATTTGGTGAGCAGTCTTGATGTCCTTATGTTGGTGTTGAAGCTCATCAGACATCGAGCCCAACATGTAGTACCTAGCTTTATTATCTTCGTCCATCCACTTTTTAAGAGACACTCTCTGTTCAGCAGATGGATAGGCTAGTAAGGTGGGGAGGTTCTGGTCCAATACATGAGTCAGCTTTTTGGAACTCAAAATAATTTTATAGTTTCAGAGCCAATCCTTGTAATTGGATCTGGTCAATCTGTGGGTGTCCAGAATATGGGCTAGTGAATTGGATATAGATATTTTTTTGTAGAAAGTCAAGGTTTTTAGTTAGATTTTATAATTAGACTTGATCGATTTATTTAGGAGTTTTATTTTTAAATAAATTTGGCTTCCAGTATTTTCTTTGATTCCTATACTCCCTTAGTAGAGATGCAAAAATCTCCATGATCAATTAATTTTTAGTGGATGGTGCGGTCCCATCGACTGGCTCACCATCTCACCTAACAGTTATTGATGATGGGTCAACTGATGAGTGGACAACTCTTATCTAATGATTCTCTAATTATGGTGCACCCAAACCTGATCTCTAATTCATGAATCTCATCATTTCTGGATTATTGCTCCACTCCTTAGTTAAGTCAGACCCACCATTTGCACGAATTGGATTCCTGATTGGGTCCCTCACCATATTCAAAATGTTTAGCCCAACCCATTCTCCAATCCATTGCATCCAATGCCTAATAGACATGGTTGCAACTTCTTGATGCAACTAAACCACTATAACTAGCTGAGAATAATCAACCCCAAAAAAGACTCGCACATCTACAATAGTGGAAGACCTATGACTCAATATTTGTTGGATGTGTACCCTAGAAGCCAGATTGGCTAAACACTTGTAATACACTTCTAAGGATAATTTTATAATTTTAACTATAAATTAATAAAAAGATTATTTTCTATCATAGTGTGTATTCAAAGTATTTGTGATACATTCTTTGAGTTAATGATAATGATAATTCATATTTTCAAGAGTTGAAAATTTGAGACATGAATTTTCATAATTAACTCATAATTAGCTCCTGACCATAGGATCATCATGAGGATGGTGATCAATCTGAAAGATTGGTGTACGATCATTTTCTTAGAATAGATGTATCTTGAGTCTACGGTGTGGAGACATCAGAGCGAGAGTATAGGTACTCGTTAGAGAATGAGGGCATTGAGCATGACCACTTGGAGCAATCATAAGGAAGTCTACCTTCTTATCCATGACTGACTCGATGCTGCAGTAAGTGTGTCTAGTTCTTTGACCTGAGGTGCATCAGTAGTTCATCTTAAGGATGTTATAGTTTGACTACACCATAACTCGATCTCTTAGTTATTCAGAATCCTGAGGTGTATGTTGGCTATAGCATGTTCATTATAGGAATTGGATTGCACCAATAAGGGATCTATCTACCTCAGTAGATGAGAACTAGCCCTATGATAATCATGAGATTGAGTCCTTAAGCCCATGGCCATGGTAGATTAAAGATGATAGAAAGAGTTTCTATTAGGGTTTCACATTGGACTCGAATCAAATGATTAATTCATATGACGGACATTCGGTTTGATGAGTTCATCTTAACCCTAATCCTATCGGAGCTCAAGATAGAAGAACCCAATCACATAGGTAACTGTATCGAGAGGTTCATTTTTAGTTGTGATGGGTTGCTACCATATACTACTAGGTGTCGCTGGTGGATTTTGGAAGCAATTAGAATGATTTTGATGATCAATCATTCTAATTGTATGAATTAGAAAAGTTCTGATCCATCAAAAGGTGTTTCGATGATGCTGATAATGGAGATTGTGACATATCTCATTACCATACAGAATTAAATCTAACTGGATCACACAAATAAGGGTTTGGTCTGAATGTCATCAATTGAGCTAACCCAGTTTGATTGATTTGGATTAGACCCAATCAGATTTAAGATAATCATGCTAGCACACGATTGAGCCTGACTTTCTCCTTCTGTAGTCTTTCTAATTCATCACAATTGAGTCAAATTTGATTTGACTCATTATTATATTTTGAATAATTTTTTTTTTTCATCTGACTGAAATAAGTCCAGGTCAGATTAATTGTAGAAATTAAATCCATTCATAGTCAAATTGGACTAGGGTCAAAAGTTGACCTAATTGAGAGAATTAAGGGTCACCTAATCAGAGGCTTCTAGAAAATTCTCTAAAAATCATTTTGATCCAATTTCTACATTTGTGATAAGGCACAAGTCATAGATTGAGTGTACCAAATTTCATGATTTTTTGATGTTCCTAGACTAAGTTATAATAGAGTTTGATTTGGATCAAACTCTTAAGGGAAGAGTCCTAGGTGAAGTGGACTCTTCCTTATCTACTCATGCCAACACGTTTTTGAAGTCTTTTTCATGTAAAAACTAGATAGGATCTGGTACTCTACATGAGGAATAAGACCTAAATTCCTAATGATAAAAATAAAATAGTTATTTTGGTCAAACGGGACTACTTTCGGCATTGGTATTTGATATAAATCCTTCTCATGCCAAGGCACTTTAATGCAAGTTTTATTTTTCACCCAAAAGGCTGCCACCCCTTCTATCTTTCACACCCCCTCTGATTCTCTCTCTCCATTTCTTCCATGTGCTAATGGTTGGGTGCAAATCAGAGAGAAAGATCCAATCAAAATTATGAAGAGTTCAGCATCTATGTGATGGTATTCGTGAGACGGACAAGTAGCCTTTTTAAATTATTTTGAAGGTTCTTTAGAGTAGATTCAAATATGATCTTTGGAGGAAAGATTCATGAGGAGAAGATGTCTAGATCCTATCTGAGTGGATACTGATAGATGTCAGGCGTGTGCGTGGCTCCTTCCAGAACCTTAGGATAAATCAGGATCATCATAGGATTATCTGATTACCCAAAATAAAGGTACAAAATTAAATTAGATTTAATTTTATTTTTAATTTTAATATTAGATATTTAGGATTAGATCTGAGATATCTCAAATCTAATTAGAATCATACAGAAAAATTTTAAAATATTTCTTTAGATCTAATCAGATTTGAACGATTCTGTGCAAGAAAAATAGGATTTTTCCTTCAACAGGTATCAAAGCCAGGTTGGCAGTTCATCAGATCTATTTTAGATATAATTTAATTTTTATTTATGATCTAATATTAAAGAATTTTAGATATCACATTAGATATGATTATATCTAAAAATAAAAAATTAAAAATTTTATAATTTAGATCTATGATATATGAGATGCATGACTAGACTAGGAATAGAATAGTTCTATGCGTAGTCTAGTATAATCATATTATTAAATTAATTAAATTTAATTTTAGATCTAATTTATTTTTATTTTTTTGATATTATAATTATTATAATTAGATCTAAAAGTAAAAAATAAAATTTTTAATTTTTATTTTATTTCATATGAGATATGAAAGATGCATGCTTAGACTATTTATAGAATAGTTCTACAAGATGTTTAGAATAGTTTTAATTTTGATATGATCAAATTTAAAATTTTATTTTTTAGATTTATTACATGATATTTCAGATCTAAAAGTATGCATATTGATGATACATGAGATGTATGCAAGACATGTATTAGTTAGATCTTTTTATATGTGATATATAATCTAACTAGTTTTATGGTAGAAAATTATATTTCTAATTAAGGAGTTCTCCATGGTCGTTCGGTTATAAGAATAAAGTAGGGTTTAAAGGCCCTCTCCTTCCATTCGGTGGGTGTTCTTATGGCATGTAGGGGTGTTGGACGTTCATCCTTAATCAAAAATCAAAAATTTATTTTTCTATAAAATCCTAAAATTTTTATTACATGTTTTGTTTATGAACCTAAAACTTAATTTAGAATTAAGATTATAAAATTAGTTAGATCTAAAAATTATGAATTTTTATATCTAAGATATATTCATAAAATTAGATTTGAGCTTAGGTAGCTCAATTAGGTCTAGCGCTTGATCAAACTGATCAAGAAATGGTTAGGTGGGATCAAAGAAATCTTAGATTTGACCAGTCTAGTAGGATTAAGTCTGGATCAAGATCAAATCACATTAAAATATGACTCGATCAAGTCAAGACCTAATTTACCTCCACAGTTCGAGTTTGGATTGTAGGCTAACCCAATTAGTCTTGATTCGATAATTTAGTATCTAAGGTAAGCTAACCCAATTAGTTCTGATTCATTAATTTGGTATTTAAGATAAGTCTAATAGATATGATCGACTGACTTTTAATTGAGAGCTACTCAACCTGAATGCATTCTTGTCAAGTTAATGGCATATCCCTTCCACCAGTCTCACTTACCTAGCCATTTGTGTCGATGCAGTTCTAATTCAAGGTGGCTAGCAATTTGAGCCAACCCATGCCACTAGATTAGTCATAATTATTATGACTAAGTTAAGTCAAGTTTAAAAAGACCAAAATTAAATCTTTCTAAGAAAATATTAAGTCTAAGATCTTCCACCATTGTAGATGTGCGGGCCCTTTTTGGAGTTTATTATTCTTGGCTAGATAAAGTGGCTTAGTTGCATCAAAAAGGTGCAACCATGTCTATTAGGCATTGGATGCTATGGGTTAGAGGATGGATTAAGCTCAATATTTCGGATATGGTGAGAGATCCAATCAAGAATCCAATTCATGCAAATGATGGGTTTGACTTAACTAAAGAGTAGATCAATATTCCAGACTTGGTGAGATTCATGAATTAGAGACTAGGTTTGGGTGCACCATGATTAGAGAATCATTGAATAAGAGTTGTTCACTCATCGGTTGATCCATCACTAATAACTGTTAGGTGAGGTGATGAGCAAGTCGGTGGAGCCGCACCACTCACTAGAAATCAATAATTATGGAGATTTTCATATCTCTACCAAGGGAGTGTAGGGATCCGAGAAAATAGTAGGAGCCTAATTTATTTAAAAATAAAATTACTAAATAAATTGATTAAGTCTAATTACAAAATCTAACTAGAAATTTTGACTCTCTATAGAAAGATGTCTGCGTTCAACCCACTAGTCCGCATCTTGGACACCCATAGACTGACCGGACCCAATTACAAGGATTGGCTTCGAAACTTCAAAATTATTTTAAATTTTGAGAAATTGACTCATGTGTTGGAGCAGGATCCTTCCACCTTATCAGTCCATCCATCCACTGATCAAAGAGCATCTCTTGAGAAGTGGATAGATGAAGATAACAAAGTCAGGTATTACCTGTTAGGCTCGATGTCGGATGAGCTCCAGCGCCAATATGAAGATATTAAGACTAGCTATCAAATGTTGGCTCACCTGCAAGAGTTGTTTGGTGAATAGAGTCGTGCAGCCAAATATCAAGCCACCAAAAGACTGTTTAAGGCTCAAATGCATGATGGACAGTTAATCTAAGATCATTATCTGATGATGATCAAGGACTTAGAACAGCTTAAGAAGCTCGATGTCAAGTTAGATCAAGATCTGCAGAATGATATAATTCTGCAGTCCTTGACTGATGCATATGGGTAGTTCATCATGAACTATAATATGCATAAACTTTAGAATACCTTGGCTAAGCTCATGAATATGCTGGTTACTACTGAGCTTTCTATGAAAGGTTCTAAAGGCTCAATACTTTCTATGGAGTGGACTTCTTCTAAGAGAAAGTTTTTTGAAAAGAAGAAGTCCGTAAAGAAATAGAAGGTGGATGATGGAAAGAAAAAGGCAGAGCTGAAGAAGAAGGCCAATAAAAAAATATATTTCCATTGCAATACTAACGGCCATTATAAGCGAAACTATCCTTTGTACCTGATCAGCTTGAAGAATAAGGAGGCAGGTCCTTCTGGAGGTATGCTCGTTATAGAATCTAATCTTATAATTTTTTTTTGCATCCAATTGGGTGCTTGACTCTAGTTCTAGTGCTCACTTGTACACTTCTATGCAGGATCTTGAGGATAGCAGGAGACTGAGGGGTGGTGAGATGATCCTACATGTTGGGAATTGAGCAAGAGTTGTTGTTGTAGCTGTGGAAACCTACCCTCTGCGATCATCATCAGGATTAGATTTAGTTCTTAGGAACTATTTTTATGTGCCTGCAACAAGCAGGAATTTGATTTCTATTTCATGTTTAGCATAAGAAGGCTATGTAATTAATTTTCTTAAGGACCATTATAATATTCTTTATGAAAGAAATAAAATTATAAATGGTTTTCTTATAAATGGTCTCTATCAGTTACATATTGATGTTTCTATTTTTAATATCAAGCAAAACATGAATGCTATAGGATCAAAATGACCTAGGGATAGTCTAAATGATAGGTATCTTTGGCACCTTAGGCTAGGTCATATAGCCAAAGACAGGGTTAACAAATTGGAGAAATTCGGGCTATTGAGTCCGTTGACTTTTGAGTCATATCCGATTTATGAATCATACTTTCACGGCAAAATGACCAAGCTTTCTTTTGTAGGACATGGGAAAAGGGCCACAGACGTACTTGTCCTGGTACATATAGATGTATGCGGCCCATTTGATATGTCGGTCAAAGATAATTATATCTACTTCATCACCTTTATCGATGACTTATCTCGGTATGGATATGTGTATTTGATGCGACATAAGTCTGAAGCTTTTGAAAAGTTTAAGAAATTCAGACTCAAAGTAGAAAAGCAAATAGAAAAATCCATTAAAATTCTTCGATCAGATCGAGGAGGCGAATACCTTAGAAATTTCTGGACTATCTTAAGGATAATGGCATAGTCTCTCAATGGACTCCACTTGGAATGTCTTAACTCAACGAGATTTTGAAATGGAGAAATCGGATCCTATTAGTTATGGTCTGATCCATAATGAGCTTCATGGACCTTCCTGAGTTTCTTTGGAGATATAGTCTGATGACCGCTATATATTTACTGAATAGGGTTTTCTCTAAGACCGTTCCTACCACATCGTATAAGATATGGCATGATAAGAAACCAAGTCTGAGTCATCTCAGAATTTGGGATTGTCCAACCCATGTCAAGATACAACAGGCGGACAAATTAGAGTCTGGGTCCTTTAGAGCTTGATTTATTGGATATCCTAAAGAGTCTTTAGAATATTATTTCTATCTCTCAGAAGATCATAGTGTGATTGTGAGTAGACATGCCATCTTTCTTGAAAAATAGTTTATTTAAGATGGTGGCATTAGAAGATAGATTAAACTCGAGGAGAAAGTCTTCGATGAGAAATGAGCTAAGGAACCTATGAAAACCAATCAGATTAAACCAACCTAGATGCTACCTCCTCCACCTTGTAGATCAAGTAGAATTTCCCATCCTTTTGAAAGGTACTTAGGTATTATATTAGAAGACGTAGAGAAAATATTCCTAATAGAAAATGGGGTTCATGATGATGATCCCAAAACTTATGACAAGGTGATATCAGATATCGACTTCGAGAAATGATTAGAGGCAATGAGGTCTGAGATTGACTCAATGCATTCAAACCAAGTCTGGATCTTGGTAGATCCACCTGAAGGTATAGTACCTATTGGGTGTAAATAGATATTCAAAAGAAAGATAGGTGCCGATGAAAATGTAGAGACATTCAAAGTAAGGCTCGTAGTGAAAGGGTATAGTCAACACAAAGGCATTGACTATAAGGATACTTTTTCGCTAGTATCCATGCTCAAATCCATCTGTACATTGTTTGCTATTGCAGCCTTTTTTGATTATGAAATATGGCTGATGGATGTGAAAATGACATTCTTAAATGGATATCTTGAGAAAGATATCCATATGGAATAGCTGCTAGGTTTCACATCCAGTGATAATGATCACAAAGTATGCAAGCTGCAAAGATCCATATATGGACTTAAGTAAGCATCTTGGAGTTGGAATACTTGTTTCAATGATGTGATCAAATCATTTGGATTCATCAAGAATAAGGAGGAGCCCTATGTTTTCAGAAAGATCATTGGGAGCGCTGTTGTCTTCCTCGTACTATACGTGGATGACATTCTCCTAATTGAGAATGATATTCCCATGTTGACTATGGTAAAAATGTGGTTGTCTAAGAAGTTCTCTATGAAAGATTTAGGAAAGGCATCCTTTATTCTAGAAATTAAGATCTATAGGAATAGATCGAATAGGATGCTGGGTCTCTTATAGAAAATGTACATAGAGGAGGTGCTAAAGAGGTTTAGCATAGAAAACTCCTAGAGGGCTTTAGTATCCTTCAGACATGGCATTCATCTCTCCAAGAAGATGTGCCCTAGCACACCTGAGGAGATTGAATGCATGAGCAAGATTCCTTATGCTTTAGCAATAGAGAGCCTCATGTATGCCATGCTATGTACATGACCTGATATTGCCCATACTGTGAGTGTCACGAGTAGGTATCAGTCAAATCTAAGCGAAGAGCACTGGACTTCTGTGAAATGTATCCTTAAGTACTTGAGAATGACTAAGGATATATTTCTAATTTTTGGTAATGGAGAACTCCAAGTCTATGGGCATACCGACTTGAATTCTATGTCTGACATAGATGATCGAATGTTGACATCTGAAAGTCTATTTATTTATAATGATGGAGCTATCAGTTGGAAGAGTTCCAAGTAGATGGTGATAGTAGACTCCACCATGGAAGTAGAGTACACCGCTACATCGAAGCCTACAAAGGAGGCATTTTGGTATAAGAAGTTTGCTGCAAAGCATGGAGTGATGCCATCAGATACCGTTCCTCTATATTGTGACAATAATGGCGCCATAGCCCTAGCTAAGGAGCCGAGGTCTCACCAAAAATCCAAGCACATTGAGCGGTGATACCATCTCATCCGCAATTATCTTGAGAAGGGATACATCGAGGTCAAGAGAGTCAATACTATAGATAATGCGACTGACCTATTGACAAAGATATTGAGCTAGCAGAAGATCGAATTCCACCTTGAGAAGATGGGACTTAGATTTGTAATCAATTGGCTTTAGGTCAAGTGGGAGTTTTTTAGATGGGTGCCCTAGAAGCCAGATTGGCTAAACACTTGTAATACACTTTTAAGGATAATTTTATAATTTTAACTATAAATTAATAAAAGAATTATTTTTTATCATAGTGTGTATTTAAAGTATCTATGACACATTCTTTGAGTCAATGGTAATGATAATTCATATTTTTAAGAGTTGAAAATTTGAGACATGAATTTTCATAATTAACTCATAAACAGCTTCTAACCATAGGATCATCACGAGGATGGTGATCGATCTAGAAGGTTGGTGTATGATCACTTTCTTAGGATAGATGTATCTTGAATCTATGGTGTGGAGACACCGAAGCAAGAGTACAGATACTCGTTAGAGAATAAGAGTACTGAGTGTGACCACCTCAAGCAGTCATAAGGAAGTCTTCCTTCTCGTCGATGACTGGCACGATGCTACTGTTGGTGTGTCTAGTTCTTTGATCTAAGGTGCATTGATAATTTACCTTGAGGGTATTATAGTTTGACTACACCATAACTCGATCTCCTAGCCATTCGAAATCCAGAGGTGTATGTTGGCCATAGTATGTTCATTGTAGGAATTGGATTGCACCAATAAAGGATCTATCTACCTCGATAGATGAGGAGTAGCCCTATGATAAACATGAGATTGAATCCTTAAGCCCATGAACATGGAAGAGTGAAGATGATAGAAAGAGTTTCTATTAGGGTTTCACGTTGGACTCGAATCAAATGATTAATTCATATGATGGACATTGGGTTTGACGAGTTTACCTGAACCCTAATCCTATCGAAACTCAAGATAGAAGAACCCAATTACATAGGTAACTACATCGAGAGATTCATTTTTAGTTTTGATGGGTTGCCACCATATACTACTAGGTGTCACTGGTGGATTTTGGGAGCAATTAGAATGATTTTGATGATCAATCATTCTAATTATATGAATCAGAAAAGTTTTGGTCCATCGAAAGGTGTTTTGATGATGTTGATGATGGAGATCACGACATGTCTCATTACCATACAGAACTGAATCTAACTGGATCATACAAACATGGGTTTGGGTGTAGATGTCATCAATTGAGCAACCCTAGTTTGATTGATTTAGATTAGATCCAATCGGGTTCAAGGTAATCATGCTAGCACATGATTGAACCTGACTTTCTCCTTCTGTAATCTTTCTGATTCATCGTAACTGAGTCAAATTTGATTTGACTCATTCTTGTATTTTGAATGAATTTATTTTCATCTAACTAGAATAAGTCTAGGTTAGATTCATTATAGAAATTAAATCCATTCATAGTCAAATTGGACTAGGGTCAAATGTTGACCTAATTGAGAGAATTGAGGGTCACCTAATTAGAGGTGTCTAGAAAATTCTATAGAAATCATTTTGGTCTGATTTTTGGGTATGTGATAGGCCACAAGTCATACATTAGGTGTACCAAATTTTGTGATTTTTGTTGATGCCTAAACTGAGTTATGATAGAGTTTGATTTGGATTTAATTCTTAAGGGAAGAGTCCTAGGCATAGTGGACTCTTCCTTATCTACTCATGCTAACTCCTTTTTGAAGTCTTTTTAGCATAAAAACTAGATAGAAACTAGTACTCTACATGGGGAATATGACCTAAAGTCCTAATAATAAAAATAAAATTGTTATTTTAGTCAAATGGGACTGCTTTTGGCATTGGTATTTGATATAAATCCTTCTCATGCCAAGGCACTTTAGTGCAAGTTTTATTTTTCACCCAAAAGGCTATCACCCCTTCCATCTTCCACACCCCTTATGATCCTCTCTCTCCCCTTCTTCCACATGCCAATGGTTGGGCACAAATCAAAGAGGAAGATATAATCAAAATTATGAAGAGTTCAGCATCTACGTAATGGTGTTCGTGAGACGGACAAGCAACCTTCTTAAATTATTTTGAAGGTTCTTCAAATCAGATTCAAATATGATCTTTGGAGAAAAGATTTATGAGGAGAAGACATCCAGAACTTATTCAAGTGGATACTGGTAGAGACCAGTCATGTGTTATTTCTATGATTGCTCAGAGCTACAACCGTAGATCTGATCTCTTGCATGAACCGGGTGTTAATCCAGCAAACTGAAGAAGATCTAAGAAAGATAAGAGAAGCTAGGATTTTGGTGTTAGAACCAGAGAGAAAAGAGTTAGGGAGATAAGCTCAATTGTATTTCTTTCTATTATAAAAGTTATAATATCCTAGTTTATATACCCTAGAGTTTCCACATGAATCCCAATAAACCACAGCTTAAAAAAACCCTTAGGCTAACCCAATACATGAAAGTACTCACCGAGCCCAAGTCTCACATGCTCTCATCCTCTAGGTCTAATCCCAACCCATACATGAATTAGCCCCCTTAAAAGTTCTCAAATCAGGCTTTAAGACCCCTAGGATCAACCCAGATCCTAGCCCAAAATAGACCCTCATGTAACTCTGCCCGTGCACTGAGTCGGCTCAGTCTCAGCACTGAGCCAGCTAAGTTTCACCGAGTCGACTCAGTCTGAAACTGAGCTGGCCCAGTTCTATGCCATGCCTGTAGTTCCAAAACTCGACCTTTCTATTTTGCCTATGCTCTGAGACTTAGCCAACCCAATTTTAGACTGAGTCGGCTAACCTATAGAAAATGTTCTTTATGCAGTCTTGATTCTTCGGCTTTCATTCCTTGCTCCACCTTGAATTTTAGATCTTCGAAGCACCAACCAAGCCCCTTGAGGCCCTCAATACCCGAACCTCAAGCCCATGGAGAACTACATGCCACCTCCATCCTAGGACAACTTTTGTCCTAGCCCTAAGACCACACCTATCCAAGCCTCCCTAGAGCCCTCACCTTGGCTTCACCCATGGCCTCCCAAGGCTTGGAAGCACCACACCACCTACAATCTCCAGCTTGGTGCACCCAAGCCTTGGCACACCTAGCAACATCCTCCTACACGATCCTACTATCCCTGCATGTCCTGATAGCCCCTCATGATCACCTTGCCACTGCCATTCTTCTTCAACTACTGAGCTCCCTTTGAGGCCTTCGGGATGAATGCCTCCACTGCTAAAGTCCTTGGCTTGTTTCTCTGCACCACCTTTGGAGCTGTAGGTATCCTTCTACTTGATAGCTGCATCACTTATCCTGGACTTCCCTCAAGCTCATGCAATATTTTTTTACTGGCACTCGCCGCATATTCTGATGCTCCACCTGACACTGTCCCCTTAGAGCCATGCCTATCTCCTTGCACAATCCTCTCCACCTGGATCTGTACAGCCTCGACATTGGTGCTGGGATATAGATCCTTCCTCTGCACCCCTCTACTCTGAATCCATGTCACAGCTTCCTCCACTCGTGAAGCCACCTCTGCTCGATGCTTCACCTAGAGCTCATGTCCCCCTGATGCCGTAGAAGCCAATTCTGTCTTCGAGTCCCTCGAGGCCAACCATCCAATGCTGCACTACTGGGCCACTGCTGTACCTCAAATACCATCGCTGTCCTTTCGGACCCTCTGCATTCTGCTGACTTGTTCGAAACCATCTCAGATACACCACACCCTGTAGGCTCCTCCGAGACCACCAAGATTTCATACGAATCTTTACTTTCAACGACTGTATTGATGGAATCTGAACTTTCTCTTTTCTTGCACTTCTTTCAAAGTGGACATTCTCGTTTAAAGTGCCCTGCTTTTCGCACTTGAAGCATCTCTTGGATCCCTTGCTGCCCCTCTATTCACCCATCTTTCCTTTCCTTTGCTTCTCTAAAACCATAAGACTCTCCTGGAAGACCTTCCTCTTTGTTATCCGTTCCCGCTACTCGTTGGACCTGAGCACTGATATGATCTCCACGTACACCAGTGTCTCCTTACCATACAACAAAGTTATCATCAACAGATTGAAGCTCCCGAGTAGCAAACACAATAACAATAGACTCTTATCCTCCTCTTCTAAATCCACTCCTATATTGAGCAAGTCCATTCTCATCTGGTCAAATCGTTGAATATGCCCCGCAACATCCTTGCCCTTCTGCATCCGAAGGCTATAC
The DNA here is from genome assembly GCA_006176705.1 of Cocos nucifera. NCBI lineage: Eukaryota > Viridiplantae > Streptophyta > Magnoliopsida > Arecales > Arecaceae > Cocos > Cocos nucifera. Next base: position 103,637 of record QRFJ01000672.1, on the reverse strand, counting down.
AGTTGCTTCTTCAGCATCAACTTGTTGCACATGTTCTTTTCCATGTACAACTGCTGCAACCTCGACCATAATTCCTTGGGTGTTCTCTCCTCCAACACACCATACAAAACCTCATCTGTCAAATAAGCCCTAATCGTGGCACATGCCCTTTTCTCCAAGGACATCCACTCTTTATCTATGATCTCCTCCGACCTATTTTTTAAGGCCAAATTCAACCTCATTTGAACCAGCAGATCCTCCACCCTTACCATCTACATCGTGAAACTTTCTTTTCCTTCAATCTTCTCTAATCCTACCTTCAACCTACTATTCTCCATAATCGATCCAAATCAAATAACAATAAATAGATAGATTTGAGAAATACCTTGACTAGGGATGGTGGACAGTAGTCCTGTAATCTCTTTCTTTCTCATGAAGCTTGGAGAAAGCCTTTAGATCTGAATCTCGCTACTGATCTCTGCTGAAAATTGATCTTCTTCCTCCTTCATGCTCAACCTTACTCTGATACCAAATGTTATTTCTATGGCTGCTTAGAGGCACAATCGTAGATCCGATCTCTTGTGTAAACCTAGGTGTTAATCCAACAAACTGAAGAAGATCTAAGAAAGATGAGAGAAGCTAGGATTTTGATGTTAGAACCAAACAGAAGAGAGTTAGGGAGAAAATCTCAATTGTATTCCCTTCTATTATAAAAGTTACAATGTCTTGATTTATATACCCTAGAGTTTTCGCATGAACCCTAATAAACCACTGCTTAAAAACTTCCTTAGGCTAACCCAATACATGAAAGCACTCACCAAGCCCAAGTCTCACATGCTATCATGAAGGGAAATCCTGATTTCTTGGATCAGGTTCGTTCAGATCTAATCAGATCAAGAGATATATTTCAAAATTTTTTTTCTTTGATCTAGATCAGATCTAGGATGTTTTAGATCTGATTCTTATTATTTTAATAATTAAAATAAAATTAAATAAATTTAATTTAATTTAATTTACCTTGAAGTGGGTAATCCTATTACTCGATGATGATCCTATGAGCAGCGGAAGGTTCTGGATCTAGCCATGCAAGTGCCTGACCTCTACCGATATTCACTCAAACTGAATTTGGAGATCCTTTTCTTCTCTATCACATCTCCAAAAATTAGATCTGGATCTGATCTGGAAGATCTTCAAAACTCCTTTTGAAGATGAGTAGTTGTCCTTTACAGCAGCGCAGTCTTCTAGCTTTCAGTCGTCTTTCTCTCATCTGGATTGCACCAACCAAGGTCCAAAACACTTTAGGACATAGAGAGGAGAGGGAGAAGGTGGGTTTGGCTTGGAGGAAGAGGGGAGAGGCAGCCTTGGGGCATGGGATTTCAATTCTCCAATTTTTTTTTGAGTTGGGCACAGGGTCTTATTTATAGATTGTCTGTGATCCAACTCCTCTTCTTCCCAACCAATCACAACTCTTTGTGAAATCAGATCTAAATCTGATTGGTGGCAATAGAGTCCCATGGATTCTTTCTTAGAGGGTGCCTAAGATCAGTCAAAGTTGGTTCTTAGGAGAACTCTAATCAAAATCCAAAAAAGAGATGGAGTCCCTGTCCAATAGGGACTCCTGGGCGCCTCCAACTTGGGCACACGCCAAGGGTGGCATGTGCCCTCCTCCGTGCTAGGTTCTGGCAGGGAGACAGGCCCCCACTAGCTCTCCAATAGGTGCATGATATGTGGATAGAAGTCAAAATGTCAATGGTCAATATTTGACCAATCAAAGGTCAACTTTTGACCAAAGTCAAAGGATGAGAAATGGCAGGTGACCAAAAATGGTAGGTAATATCTTACAAAATAAGATAATCTTTTCTGACTTGGACAAGCTTCAGTCAGATAAAGTGAAGGCCTTTGATCGAGCACAAACTCCTTTGGCTCAGTCAAGACAACTATTTATGATAGTAAAAGAAGAACGTTAGGTTCAATCGAGTGCTAGCACGAT